>CP092871.1:88254142-88854142 GCA_030710605.1 Cordylochernes scorpioides | reverse complement strand
AGTTGATATTTATTCCGATAGATGGCGCAAGCCATCAGCAACTTTTAGTTACACAATCACAAAATGTTTTTTTCTTAATTTATACCTGGAAGACTAATGATTTTCACTTTAATATTAACACAAAGGGAGTTTTTAATGAAATAAATTCACATATATATTTCAATTAGATATTTCAGTCTTTTTTCTAAATGTCATACAAGTATAAAGAAATTATTTTGAAATATTTTTTACGTTTTTAAATTTAATCTTTAATTTATATCTCTCTCATTTAGTTACATTAAATATAATTCAATAAATATCAATTTTAAAGTGGCATGTAACTAATTTAATTTGTAATAAAGCTGATTAATAATTAATAATAATTTTAAGAGAGGAAATATTGGAAATGGGGATATAACCTAATTACATATATATCTATCTTATACACACACACGGGGGAATATGTAAAAAAATTTGCATTAAAATATATTTACTGACGATTATACTGCATCGAAAATGGTAGAAACTGTAGAAATTCTGTATAAATTACTCTCTTTTATAATACAACTAGACGGGTGACCCGGGCTTCGCCCCGGGATTGACCCGTGTGCATATCTACCCGAGTGATATATATTTATATAAGATTTTTTTAAATAATTGTTTGTTATTAGCATTATCTATTTGTTTGCATCAGCATAATTTAATCTAATCTTTGATAGAGGGCGCTGTGTTCGTGAGCTAAGTAGAATAATTTGAATATATAGTTTTAATAATTGATTTATATATTTTTTAAAATAGCCTATCGTCTTCCCCGTATTTTTTTTTTTTTACCTATGTATGGAAATTTTGGTTTGAATTAGTGAACTACTGCGAATTTGTATACCGGATATACAAACAAACAAACATACAAACATTGATTTTTATATATATAGATATAATGCGGCTTATGGTTGTAGAACGGAATTTTATACCGCAAATGTTTCTTTTGAACGAAAAATCGTAATTTATTTTAAGGAGAAATAACGATCATTTCTAACCTTAAGGATGAAGTATGAAAGGATGAATTGTGGACATGGCATCTGCTCGGTAAACGGAACACTGTAGGTTCGATACCCATCCCTGGACACTTTATTTTTCCGTTTATCATTACTCTTCACAATTCATCCTTTCATACTTTATCCATAAGGTTAGAAATAATCGTTATTTCTATATTTAAAATAAATTTCGATTTTTTCGTTCAAAAGAAACATTTGCGGTATAATTGTCAAATTTCGTTTTACTCTCTTTTATGTTTAGCTGAGAAAGAGTATATACACGAAAGCTTCGTTTATAATATAGATAAGATAAATGGGGGAATAGTATTGCCACGTGGGAAATTAAGAAAGACAAACTTCTTCTTCTTCTTGAATTTCCGGGTTAATTGGCCTATCAGGTCTTCTAGCCCCAACATGGCTGCAGAACGCGATCTGGTGGCAAGGGATCCTAAGATCATGCAGTGGAGGTGTCATCTCAGGGGTGGAGGAAGCTGGAGAGGTCAGGGAAACAGCGCCTTGATGCAGTGAGAAGCAGGGATGTAGTCCAGTTGAGGAGGCAGGAGGTTCTGGAAGTCTAGAACTTGAGGGCTCTAGACTTCAGGATGGGGCAGCTTGAGGCTCTAGGCTCGTGCTTGTCAGGAAGGCCCTTGGCAAGACAAACTTCAGGAGTACACAGCAATTTATTTAAGACAAGAACAAACTATGAATGATAAACAAAAGATAAGCAATGAGGGAAGTTTACAGAGTAGTAAAATATAAACATAAAAAATGATACTCTGTTAATAAAATAATACATACTTTGCGACAATATGTAACAATGGTACATACCCTCGGTATCAGATTAAGATATGATTCATTAGCGCGCCATCTGTTATAAAATTTTGAAACTATTTTAGACGCGTATGATTCTAATGCCCTTACTGCAATTATGAATTAATGGGAGGGCCTGGCTCATCAGTGGTAAACCCTCCCAGCGGTTTCGCCAGTTTAATCTACCATACCACTATAATATTGTATTTATCTGTTTTCCTTTTATACCGATGCTTAAGATGGCCTCTTGGGAAAGGTATTTTAAATGAAATATAGATATAAGTTTTGAGGATAGTAAAGATACACACACAAGCCTTTATTATGGACTTGCCCCATACAGATTCTCCCAATTGGGTAAGGTAATAATCATCTTGTGTTATTTACATAGAAATTGAACTGGCTTTACTCTTCATCTCAAAGTCATTCACTTGTTGACTGGTCCTTACATAATGATGATATAAAAAATGTATAGTAAGCTATTGCCTTAGATTTTTTTGCTGATATTTTTGAAAGCAATACGTAGGCTGAAATGTTGGTACATTTAATTTGTTGATATAGGGTCTTCCTCTCTGCATTAAGGGCTGTACAATTAAGCAGGTAATGGGGAGTTCTTCAGTAATTTCCTTGTCACATAGTGTACATATTAAGTTTTTGGCCTCAAACCTCAGAACGGGATAGTAGAAATACATGTTTAGAGATGAGAAAGAGCATATACATGAAATAATAAATGAGGAATAATATGGAAGAATGGTATATACCCTTGATATCATATAATCACGAAAAGGGATCAAATATCGCAATGAGTACTTTTTTTCTTCTTCAATGGCTCACGTTTCTTACACAATATCAACTAATTAAACCAAATGGGGCTCTGGCACCTTGGCCTAACTTACATTGTGTAGATCTGTGGAGCCAACACTTAGGACAAAATGCAGTCGCTATCCATGCTATTATTATTATTTTATTTTGCTTATCCCTAGTACACGTGGTACAGGCCATGATAATCATGGTGGGTAGTTAGCGACTGCTTTTACTGTAAGCGCACCACATGTCTACACATGTGGAAAGCAGTTCGACTTTGCACTTACAAATGTACCAGAGTCTTTTTTGGTTACTTGCACTCGCTGGTGGGGTTGGACTTTTGCAAGAATCGAAGGTCATTGGAGCATTTTTTAACAGGAAAAAAGTGTCCAATGCGGGAATCGAACCCGAGTCGTAGTGGTCGAAAACCAAACGGTTTAACAAGCCTTCCACTGACCCCCTATGTTATTATAATGGTCTGTACCACCTGTGGTCCTGCCCAGAAGTCCTCCTCTATGTAGCGGGCGGGAGAAGCAGCACAAGTAAGGGACTGTCCTGTAGTACGGTGTCGTGAGCCGCTACGGTAACTGTGAACAGGGAACTCTGAAATGTGGCTGACTAACGGGGCAATGGCACTTCACTTTCCATGGAGTGGGACAAGACACTACCATCACGATGTGAATTTGAGATAGGTAAAGAAAAATATTATTATCTCCCATCTCTCTAGTACATGTTATACAAGCCATGATAATCATTATGGAATATGTCAGAGCACCGTTTGGTTACTTGCATTCACTGGTGGGGTTGGAGGTTTGCAAAAAATGGGAGTTCTCACCCCCATATCGAAGCTTTTTTTTTTCAGTAAAAAAGTGCACAATGCGGGGTTCAATCCCAGGTCGTGGCTGTCAGAAATCGAAAGCCACCTCTACCGTCAAAATAGACATTAAACCTAAGCGTCATCTATTGACCGTCTTTGTAAACTAAGGTACTCGGGTTGATGACAATGCCAAAACAACAGATTTAGTAAATTCAGAACGTCTACTATCATTTACCAGAAGCGCTTTCTGGATTTAACAAAGCTGGTGTTATGGCTTTGTCACTGACCCGAGGCCGCTAGGTTGAGGAGACGATCAATAGATGGCGCTTAGTTTTATCGTATTTTTTAACGGAAAATGTTATATTTATTTTTTTATAAATAATTAATAATTTGATAAATATAAATAAAGTTTCTAGTGCTAAGTATCTTGTATATCTTTTTATTTTCAAGATTTCGGACTTGTCAGTCCTTCAACAGGAGTATTACATTAACAAATTAATGATAAATACTATTTTTATGAAAATTATTATTTACATATTTTATAAACTTATGATATTGAGAGAAATATATTACAATATTTGTGTATGAAAAGTAACATATATCGATTAATCCGCCTTCTACATGCTTTTCGGATAAGCATTTTAAGGCACGATTCATCTTTAGGAGTCTCCAAGCGCCCGTCGAGGTGGAGGGCCAAGGAGAGGGCTGGAGAGGCGCCGGAAGGCAAGTGGGCACCCCGGGGGAGAAGAGGGCGAGAGCGCCGTTTATGAGGGAACCAAGGCAGCACCAAGCACAGCTAAAGCACCGCAGGCTTCAAAAATTTTTAAGGGATCATTTCAGTGATCAAGATCAAGAAATCAAGATTCAGAGATCAATCGTGTGAAAAGTAACTTTTTGAAAATATACATGAAGCATGGTGGAAGATACGTGCTGGTTGAATGATATCTCGAGATTTCAAATTAAATTTAATAAATTCGTGAACTATTGTGTTATATATAGAATTGTTGTAATTCTACTGTCCTATAAGTTTATGTCCATAGTTTTCTTGAAAACCATTTCTGAGATTCCATCCTTCAGTGCTGCGTATATAAGCAGAATCGTCCAATACAGTATTAGAGCTCTAAGAGAGCGGTCTGGTGAATTAAATTGGCGAAACCGCTGGGAGGGTTCACCACTGATGAGCCAAGCCCTCCTAATATATTTTTTCATCGCAGTAAGGGCAGTAGAAGTTTGTATTGTGTATTAAAAACACTCGTGCTTTTAAATTTTTTCATTTAATATATATATATGGCGTGTTATTGGTTTATGGTATATATAGAAGAGTACCTACAGGGGGGTCGGTGGAAGGATGGTCTAAACCGTTGGTTTTCGACCGCTACGACCCGGGTTCGATTCCCGCATTGGACACTTTTTCTGATAAAAAAAAATGCTCTAATTACCCCCGATTCTTGTAAAAGTCCAATCCCACCAGCGAGTGCAAGTAACCAAAATGGGGGTTCTGGCACATTTGTAAGTGCAAAGTCGACATGTGTAGATATGTGGTGTACTTACAGTGAAAGCAGTCGCCTACTTCTACCCACCATAATTATCATGGCTTGTACCACGTGTACTAGGGATAAGAAAAAAAAAAGAGTACCTACATCTATGGAATAGTATTTTTCACATTGTTTCGTATGTTTCTGGTATTTCAATGCATCTGTTTTATAAATAATTAATTTTATCCAAATGTCAGTTATCCATCATAGAAGAGGAGGGAGAATATAAAAAGGATAAACGGTACGTTCAACACCGCGTAGTGGAAAATCCTATTTCACTACCCCTGCTCTTTTTTTAAATAAGAATATTTTCTTAAATTCAAAATAAAATGGAAAAGAGAAAGCAATAAACAACAAACGTTCCATGTTTTAATCCTATTTATCATCTGCATTAAACTGTTTTGAAAAGATTATTCTCAAAAATAATAAGAATAAATACAGCAAAAAAAGGAGAGTAAAGCCATAAGTTAGAATTATGTATATAGGGGAATAAGTTATGGTAGTAAGGTCTATAAACATGTCTACACCTCTATGGATAACTATGGCTGAAAGTACCATAGAGACTTTATTGCGTTCCTTAAATAATGTTGACGTGGTTTATGGAGCGTGTTGGTGTGTGTGTGTGTGGATTGGGAATTGGAAGTTCTTTCTCCACATGTAAATCTAGACAGTTCTACATGATGTATGTTTATGTTGTTTCTTATCTTCTTGTGTAAAGATTACACAAATTTCATGCTCCTCGAACTGTTTTATAAGTAGCGGCTTCTCCCAAAGATCCAGAGAGATGTGTATCGAATCTATGGCAAGACAACAACAAGATAATAAGACCAAATAAATAATTATAAGAAAATGCATCTCTCCTATTTCTTATCTTCTTGTGTAAAGATTACATAAATTCCATGAAGTTCATGCTCCTCGAACTGTTTTATAAGTAGAGGCTTCTCCCAAAGGTCTAGAGAGATACGAATCTACGGCAAGACAACAACACCAAGATAATAATTTCTTGAAAATATAGATATTGGGATAAGTAAAGAAAAATAATATTATTTCCCCTCTCTCTAGTTCATGTTATACAAGCCATGATAATCATTATGGAATATGTTAGAGCTCTGTTTGGTTTTTTTGCATTCACTGGCGGGGTTTGAGTTATGCAAGAATTGGGAGACCCCACCCCCATATCGAAGCTTTTTTTTCAGTAAATCTTTTTATTACCTCGACGTTTCAACAAAGGTCTTTTGTCATCGTCAGGAGCAAACAAAAATTAAACATTTAGCAAGGCGTTAAAATCTTTCTAAAGTTCCAAGGGCATCCAGAACCTATAGTAAGCCCGTTGAAGAGCGATTAACGCTTGGAAGCTAGCGTTTTTTAAATAAAAAAGACACTCATTGTGAGAATAAGTTCCAATTGTGAGAATAAAGTTCCAAGGGCGTTCTCAATATTTAAAAAAATATGAATGCCGGCCAGGCAGTCCCAATACTTACGATAACCAAGATAATAATACCAAATAAATAGTTATAAGAAAAATGCATCTCTCCTTATTGTGCAAATTAAAAGTTACTGATGGCTTACCCCATCTATCGAAATAAATATCAATTATTACGAATTTTCGTTCAAAAGAAACATTTGCGGTAAAATTCTAAAATGTCATTCTACAATCATAAGCCGAATTATATTGCATTATAAATTATTCGCTGATTTAACAATTATTCCAGATTTGACTATAAATATCTATTCGAGATTAATAATTTAAAAAAAGGCTAACCAATTAAAAATCAACTCGAATAGCTGAATAGTTCTAATTCTCTAAGAGGATCTAATTTAAGGGTTCTTAAAAATATATTTTCATTTTATCTGTGTTAACTTGTTTACACAACTAATAACAATACTTTTAGTGATTTTCTTCTCATTCAGAACTTTTGGATAAAAAGATATTATAGAACAATCTAAAAAATCAAAGTTTAGTTGATTTTGTTACAATAGATGGCGCTCTGCCTTGTATCATAAAACCCCTCGTTCATACCTAGAGAGGACGATTTATGGAATGCTGAATTAGATGAGAAAAAAAGCATTTTTAGATATTTTTAGCAAAGTGGTTGCTTAAAGAGGTAATCGTTTATTGTATAGGTCGCTCATTAGAATTTCCATTATCTAATTAAATCATAATCAATGTAGTATAAGTCCTTCATGTTACAAAGACACAACCTTTGAACACAAAGAAAGAAGAAGAAGAAAGAAGACAAAAAAAAAAAGAGTTTTCAAAAAAAAAAAAAAACTTTAAAAGCTTTCAAGCCTAATTTTTATTGGATTAATCGAACCTTTTAGGGTTTGCATCAACCTGTCAAATCCAATATTGTGTCCATGGGAAATTCGTTGTAAAATAAAAGGAAGCAGCAAAGTGATGAGTAGAATATGATGAAGCTAAATTAACTGTCCACTGAGAAAATTTTTACTGGATAATTCACTTTCGTATAGCACCGAGACTCTAATGCAACGGAGAGAAATAGTTTTAATAGCATCGTACTAAATTGAATTTGTCGATACTAAATTGGATTATATCTTGAACCCTCCCCCCGCCTCTCTCTCTCTCTCTCTTTGTGACAGCGGATATATATATAGCCCCCTCTGAACTGAGGTAACCATGGTTATATTCGTGTGTCTTCGTTTGTTTTAACGCTAAAACACTCCCAATTTGGCCCATGACTGCATGGTGGATGTGACAGCGGATATATATATATATCGGGTACAGCCCCCTCTGAACTGAGGTAACCATGGTTATATTCGTGTGTCTTCGTTTGTTTTAACGCTAAAACACTCCCAATTTGGCCCATGACTGCATGGTGGATGTGACAGCGGATATATATATATATCGGGTACAGCCCCCTCTGAACTGAGGTAACCATGGTTATATTCGTGTGTCTTCGTTTGCTTTAACGCTAAAACACTCCCAATTTGGCCCATGACTGCATGGTGGATGTGACAGCGGATATATATATAGCCCCCTCTGAACTGAGGTAACCATGGTTATATTCGTGTGTCTTCGTTTGTTTTAACGCTAAAACACTCCCAATTTGGCCCATGACTGCATGGTGGATGTGACAGCGGATATATATATATATCGGGTACAGCCCCCTCTGAACTGAGGTAACCATGGTTATATTTGTGTGTCTTCGTTTGTTTTAGCGCTAAAACACTCCCATTATGGCCCATGACTGCATAGTGGATGTGACAGCGGATATATATATATATCGGGTACAGCCCCCTCTGAACTGAGGTAACCATGGTTATATTTGTGTGTCTTCGTTTGCTTTAACGCTAAAACACTCCCAATTTGGCCCATGACTGCATGGTGGATGTGACAGCGGATATATATATATATCGGGTACAGCCCCCTCTGAACTGAGGTAACCATGGTTATATTTGTGTGTCTTCGTTTGCTTTAACGCTAAAACACTCCCAATTTGGCCCATGACTGCATGGTGGATGTGACAGCGGATATATATATATATCGGGTACAGCCCCCTCTGAACTGAGGTAACCATGGTTATATTCGTGTGTCTTCGTTTGTTTTAGCGCTAAAACACTCCCACTGTGGACCATGACTGCATAGTGGATGTGACAGCGGATATATATATATATCGGGTACAGCCCCCTCTGAACTGAGGTAACCATGGTTATATTCGTGTGTCTTCGTTTGTTTTAGCGCTAAAACACTCCCAATCTGGCCCATGACTGCATGGTGGATGTGACAGCGGATATATATATATATCGGGTACAGCCCCCTCTGAACTGAGGTAACCATGGTTATATTCGTGTGTCTTCGTTTATTTTAGCGCTAAAACACTCCCAATTTGGCCCATGACTGCATGGCGGATGTGACAGCGGATATATATATATATATCGGGTACAGCCCCCTCTGAACTGAGGTAACCATGGTTATATTCGTGTGTCTTCGTTTGTTTTAGCGCTAAAACACTCCCATTATGGCCCATGACTGCATAGTGGATGTAGAGCTTACTGAAACGATGTCGGTTCCACACATTACAATATATATATATATTAAAAATGGCATATCCTGACCAGGAGCACATGTGCTTTACAGAAGGTAGAGCGCCATCTGGTGGAACAGAAATCAACTAAACATTGATTTAGCCTGTTCCCTGATATTTGGCCAAGCCAATTTCTTGATAAATCAAGAAAAGCCATCCACGAATGCGTTTCGCGCTTTTGGCGCTCGTCAGCGTGGAGTAGGCTGTACCAGTTTTGGTCCCAGTGGTTACTTGAGAAACCAAGAAATGGGTATTTAAGGTGCCTACTCCACGCTGACGAGCGCCAAAAGCGCGAAACGCGTTCGTGGATGGCTTTTTTTGTATTTATCAAGAAATTGGGTTGGCCAAATATCAGGGAACAGGCTAAATCAATGTTTAGTTGATTTCTGTTCCACCAGATGGCGCTCTACCTTCTGCAAAGCACATGTGCTCCTGGTCAGGATATGCCATTTTTAATATTGATTTCAACACCTGATCTTTTTATCTTTTTTTTTCTTTCGTTTTTCATATATATAGATGGAAATTTTGCCGGGAGGATATTGATCTAAAGAGACAAAGGTCGCCTCTCGTCAAAATAGACGTCAAAACTAGACTCCACTTTGCCAGCTAAACACCTATTTGACAGATTGTCAAGATTCTATTAGATCCCGTGTGAATCTCATGGAATAAAGTCCGCCCTAGGCTGACGAGGGTCATTAGCCCGAACCATGATCTCTAGGTGGACGCTTTTCAGTTTGCCAAAGCTGGTGTTGTGGCTTTGTCACCGATCCGAGGCCGCTAGTTTGCGGCGACGGTCAATAGATGGCGTTTAGTTTTGACGTCTATTTTGACGGGAGAGGCGACCTTTGTCTCTATATAAACACATGTATGTATAAATGAATAAAACAAAGCTTCAAGGGCTGCGTATCTTTTACGTTCTAATAAAATATACGCAGCCCTTGAAGCTTTGTTTTATTCATTTATAAATCGTACAGGGTTTATCAATCGATACATGTATGTATACCATCCTTTATGCTATATTCTAGCCTGAAAAATGGCCATGTTACTTCCCCAGCTTAGACATCTTCTTTTTACAAATTCGATTGATTTCCTAATTCTTCTCGTAGAATGTTATGAAATTGAAGCCACTCCTGTACTGATGAGAGCTATAGCCTGAACTATAGTATATAGGTTTGATTGATGTTTGAATTTATCCAAAACGGGTGTTATGGATCATTCTATATAAACACCATTACGTTTTATAATGGAATGATAAACAAAAAAATGTGTTTATTCTTTTCAATGGGAGAAATGTCTCCTTTGGTAAATAAATACCATCCTTCAGAAATTTTATTATTAATATATATATTAAAATATGGGTATATTTTGGATCCAAATATTTATTATATTTCAATATTTCGACGAGGCTGTTCGCCTATCTTCATCTTGGAAAAATTCAAACTTCTTGTATGTTTATTATCCGCGTGATGTGCGCACAAGAAGTGTTGTTTTATATAATATACTAGACGAATGACCCGGTCAACGCCCGTGTTTTACCCGATTGAATGTTTTTATTCAAATACTATTTGTTACAATTATAAATTGGCGCCTTAAATAAATGCATATTTTAGTTAATAACTATAGCCTATGTGCTTTATACGTCTATGTACTGTTGGCTTCCGTAGGCGTCTCTTACTGGGAAAAAGAAAGAGAGGATTCCATTTGGTTATTAACTAATATATGCATTTATTTAAGGAGCGACCCGCTCCAACACAATAGTTACAGAAATGGGGGGGGGGGGGGGGGCAAAGGTGGCGTGATCGTAGCCGACCAATAGGAGGGCGCCATTCCAAAAAAAAAAAATCAAACCGTGACAGAGGCCACGCATGACGCTCGTAACTGTATATAGAATGTTGGTGTGACCCCAAACCATTTAAATTGAATTATTGTATCTTCAGAAATAAAATGCTATACATATTTGACTATTTTTGTTTTAACTGTAGATATGATTGTGGTATTTCTATTTTCCTATTGATGCTATTTTTATCATCTGTAGATGCCCAGCTCTTCAAAAATGTCATAATATGTAACAAATATTTTAATAAAGATGGATTGTGTGGGAGTATGAGGAATGGGAAGAGAAAAATGGCCTGATCAGAACAACTCTGGCTGACCATATGTCCAGCTTTCTAAAAACAAACATTTGCGGGAATTCTTCGTCCCTCTTCCTCTTGGGGTCTAATTTATCTTACAGAGAAGATTTTAAAATAAACTGAATTAATGATTGTGGGAGACAGTTCTCACCGAGGTCGACTTCCACGCTATTTGTTCCCAGGGTGGACCTTCTCTTTTCTCTCTGGCCTACTCCTCACTGGTGTTTGCTCCTGAATCCTGTTACCTGTGTACGTCCTTACCACTTGCCATACAACTACCACGACTGCTTCACAAATCACCACATATATGTCATAATATATACACTTCCAGGAATAATAAAGCAACCTAGAGCCAGCCCAGAGAGAGACGGGAGGGTAAAGTCCGGTCACTTTAGACCTCAGCGACATTCCAAGGGGCGACCACAGGGGCCCGTTACTTGGAACCTCGGGACTATTAAGAGTTGGGGATTGTGTGCGATACGAACGGACGCCCGGCTCTCCCTCTCTCTCTAGTTGCCTGGGTTCCTTCTCCAACTTGTGGTGTCCTTATTTCTTTCCCCACCTTATTATATTGCCACATATATATATATATATATATATATATATATATATATTAAAAATAAAGAAGGCATTTCCTGACCACGAACACATTTTCCCTTTTTTTTCTATTGTTTTTTAATTTGTTAAGCGTATTTACGCAAATTTGGCCTTAAATACCCATTTCTTGGTTTCTCAAGAAGGCTCTGGGACCAAAATTCTTTTTGGTCGCAGTGGTACAGCCTACTCCACGCTGACGAGCGCCAACAGCGCGAAACGCGTTCATGGATGGCTTTTCTTAGTTTATCAAGAAAATGGGTTGGCCAAATAATATTAGGGAACAAGTTAAATCAACATTTAGTTTATTTCTGCTCCACTAGATGGCACTCTGCTATCTAAAGATTCAAGTAAAAGTGGTCAAGACATGCCTTTTTTATTTTAATACACATATGTACTAGTATACTGTCGAGGAAAAAAAATATCGGCAATACACTTCAATTACTACATTCCTTTGTTCATATGAAATATGGCATGCCATTTTATTTTCTAACACCTGTCACCTTATCACTGCTCTCTTTACAATCTAAAAATTACCAACGAATGAATAATTCAATAAATACACCTGATTAAACACAAGCATTGAACTAAATCAAAATTTGAAACTATTTTAAAGGCGTAAGATTCTTTTTGAAATTAAACAATTTCTACTGCCCTTACTGCAATGGAAAAATTAAAGGGAGGGCCTGGCTCATCAGTGGTGAACCCTCCCAGCGGTTTCGCCAGTTTAATCTACCATACCACTGTTATATTGCATTTTTGTAACTTCCTTTTATAGTGATACTGTTGGCAGACTCTTGGAATGGGTATTTTAGAAGAACTATGGACATAAGCTTTGAGGACAGTAGAATTACATACATTTATATAAATATATATTTAATATATAATATATAAATGTGATGATGAGTTGCTGTCGACTTATCTGTGATGAGATCCTGTCGACTCATGTAATGAGATGATGAGAATTCCAGTAGCTTTTGTAGAGATCCTGTCGACTACTGAAATAATGTTGAAGTCCTGGTAGCTCTTGTTGTACTGTGTTGACCAAGAGGAACAGTCAGGATGTAGAGTTTTCCAGTACCTCTCTGCACCTTGGAAGACCTTTAAAAGTTCTCACAAAATACAGGCAGTCGTGGTCGAGGCAGAGTGGAAAGCTGGGGATATCCACACAAAAAACGAAGACACAATTGCAATAAGAAAGTTCCGTTAACAGATAAAAGCTGAGCTAGGAGCGAAAAGATGGAGATAGACGAGTTCTTCCTAACTACATGTAGGATGAGATCGACATAACATACGACCGACGCGGCTTGCACTAAGGGTGGACTAAACTAAACTGAACTGAACTGTCTGAACTGAGCTGTCACTGTAAGGTGATGTATTTATAGGGTAAAGACGGGGCGACCTTATGTGACATGGGCGTTTCTGAGAAAGGGGGCCTTGGCATGTCCAGGTGTGAGAGGGGTCTTTGCATTCCACCACATGTGACAGTGTGGGTGGCCTGTCGTGGGAATTGTGAATCTACCTGATTTATGAGTTCCATCTTTAGACTGTTGTTTTGGTAATACTATGCTCGATCTCTGCTTTAGCTCAACTCTTAAATCTATTACAGATTTTATTTATTTATCCACTTTGTACAAATTACATTACATAGGGTGATGTAAAGACACAGATTAATCATGCGCATAATTATTTATAGATGTTTCTATATACAACATGGCAATCTTGTTATAAGTTATCTACACCATATGAGGTTGTTGTTTTAAATTACCATAGATGGGCCCCGGGAGTGAAAGGGTTTATCCGGGTTTAGGCGGGTAAAGCCTCTCTAACACAGGTAAGTAATTAAAATTTCTTTTAATTAATTTAAACTGTGAGGGTTAAAAAGGGCTATAACAAGATGATATTTGTTGGATATATAAAAGTGAAATAAAAATGACATTGTGTTTGATTAACAAAAAAGATGATTAAAATAAAATGATGACATAAAAATTCACATTCTAAGAGAATATTGGTGGGCGTTGGACAGGGTTAGTAGTTAAAGAATAAGCAATTGTGAGATTTACACATGCAATCAAATACTTAGGTCCAGGTGCAAAGCGAGGATATGGACTTGAGCGTCTTCCTAGGCAATGTTTCACCTGTGATCCTGTATAGGGTAACAGTGCTTTGTCACAATTGTAGTGTTATTGGGTTGAAAATTTGTTGAAGAATATGTAATTGTTAGAAGTGCTCATGTAAACCAAATACTCAGATCCAGGTGCAAAGCGAGGATATAGACTTGAGCTGTCTTCCTTGGCAATGTTTCACTTGCGATCCTATATAAGGGTTACAGTGTTTTGTCACAATTTTAGGATTATTGGGTTAAAAGTTGTTGAAGAAAAGTTGCTTATTAATATGATTGAGAAAGGAGTGAAATAGAGCCATGCGATAAGTAGAATTGTAGCGACAGTAGGTGATCTGACTTGACTCGAAATCAAAGGTTGAATGTGGTCCGCTAGAGCTGAAAAAAAGTTGAAAGTTGAAAAAAGTGAACGCTTTGTGAATGCGTTGGTGATTTGCTCTGCGGATGAAATGAAATAAACTCTTGAAGCATGTTCAGACCAGAAGTTTGGATTGGTAAGTCTGGGGAACGGTGTTCTCAAAGAGAAAATTACGAAATCAAAAAATAAATTGTCAAGCAGTGCTGTCGTTTTTCTACGTTGTTGTGACGCAATGACTGAAAAGATAGTGATGAAAAATATAGGGAATTGGTTGAAGAAAATGATTGTTGAAAACGATTGTTGTAGATGCCCGATAGTGGATGATAAACTTTGTCAGATAATAAAGGTATTTAAACAAATAAAATATAGTGAATAGAAATATAGAAATATGATTGCGGGTACAAAAAGTGTAAGTGGACAAAATTAAACCTGTAATATATAAAATATATAATAAATAATAAAATAAAAATAATTTTTGAAACAATTAGATGTTTTACAATACTAAAATAATATCATGAAAAATAAAAGTAAATTTGATTAAAGGTTTTTTTTTTTTTTTTAAATGTTGGATTAAAAAATTTGTTTATATAATTGAAAGGTAAGAATAAGAATAATTATTCAAGATTTTATACAAAATTTATAATATAATTGAAGGTTATTAATGATTGGATAAATTTTAAGTAGTGTAAAATTGAACAAAAATTGTCTCTTTTGACGAAAAGTTACAGTTGTGGTGTGTGACTAGATTATATCCCTTTGGTAACATCGGTGTTTCTATGACTCTGAAACTGGGAATATGTGAAATGATCTTTTCGTTTGTCCTCAATGCTGGTATGTAGAGAATGATTTCTCTTTCGCGTTAAAAAGTCTATATAAGACTTAACCAAATTGTTTTAATTGGTGTTATCAATTAACATGTAAAATGTTTAAAAGTATGTTGTGTTGTGATATCTCGTTGGTGAGATTTGTGAGATTCTCGAGGAAATCTAAATGAGTAGTGTGACACATGTGTTCAAAATGGCGATCATGAAGCTAGCGGTCAAGATGACTGTTTGAGGGGGGAGAGAAGATATTCTCCTTTTGTTGAGTTGGCAATTTACTGTTATAATTGAAAGATATGATTTTCTCGGTGTTCGTAAGTGTTAAGACTTAGTAAAAAATGTTATATGATGATTTCAGGCCAGAAGTGAGTGAAAGATATGACCTTCGACGTGGACACGCTTTGGGATGAATTGTGGTGTCACAGGCGTGGTGAAGGCGTCTTTGGCCTGAAAAGTGCAAACGTTTTGTGGTATGGCACTGTGACACGAAGTGAGAAATGTGAATAAAAAGGTGTCACGTGAAGTCTTAGTTTGGCACAAAATCTAACCTGTTTCACCATGAATAACAAATTTAATAAAGTCATGGGTGGTTGTTGTATGAAACACATCGAGAGAATATTTGACTGTTAGTGGATGTTGCACGCTTAATGTGAAATTATTTTATTGTGGCGACGATATAGAACTAAGTGGAGCTTGTGTGGCTCAAGATTTGGATTTGTGTGTTAAGTCGCGCACTAAAAATTGTTGCCAATTGGATAAAGTGATGTGTAGTGTTGTAACGTTTGTTGAGAGAGATTTGTTGTTGATTAAATATGCATGTAAAAGGAAAAGACGAGGGAGTGTATTTATGCTCGAATATTAACGATTGTAATAAGTTTGGCGGTCTGTGACTTAATTTAGCTACTGGCGTGGTAGTTTTTCCTAGTGGTGTTTTTGAAGATATTGTATCTTCCGATTTTTGCAATAAAAAAAATGCGTTTCACCTATGTTAATTTATATTTAAAATTTGAATATATTTTTTAAATCGTTAATTATGGTAGCGTTAAAATGATTCTTGTAAAAGGGCAATGTCGTGAGAGTTACCAATAATTTGAATTGGACGCTTACTTAAAATGGTGAACATTACCAAATTTTAAGAATTGATAATGATATTGGTCCCTTGATATAAAGACAACTAATAAGTAAAACAAAAATAAGTTGAGAATTATGATGAATGAGATTTAAAAAAATAATAATAATAATGAATTTTTTTTTTTTTTCAAGTCGAAGCGTTGGATAATGCCATTTTAGGTAAATTTAGGAAAGGCATGTAAGATTAGTAAAAATGGTAAAAAAGCGTGATGGGCGAAAATTTTTTTTTTTTTTTTAAGTAAAATTGAGAGTAATAACTTGAAATTTATAATCTGATTAAAAATTAAAGTAAATTTGATAAATGATAGTGTGAAAGTTTTAAAAATTGAATAAAAAATGATATAAAAAAGGTAAAAATTGATTTTAAAATGCTTAAAGTGAAAATATAAGTACAAAATTTATAGGGAATCAAGTTGTGAAATTGAGGATAAAGATAAGGTAGGTTTTTAAAAACTTACAGTTGTGTGATAAAAGTTCAGTCAGGAAACTTGGTCTTGGCTTGTATTCCTGCTGACGTTGAAGACGCTCCATGTAGAGCTTGTAGACGCTTGTAGCTTCTGTGAAGTTGATTGTGGCTTGTTGCCTTGAGCATTGTCTCGACGATGTCAAGTCGAAGGTGTGGAACTTGTCACAGGGTTTGGGCCACATCGCTGCTCGGTTTCCATGACTTGCGGGAATATCGGTGCTGTCTTTGGCGCGGTCAGCTTGCTTGTTCCCGGCGTTGGCGATCGGTTAGCGGGTATGCGGAAGTCCGTTGGGGCGGCGTTTCTTCGGTAAATATCTTGGGGAGAGATTGTTGGACGTTTCGTTGGAATGGTCGGGCTTGTTCTTCCATCTTCGCTCTTTCTCGCTTCCTATCTGAACAGTCTTCTTACCTTTTCGTTGTGTCATCCTTCGTTTTGGTCATCCTGTCGACTTAAATGTGATGATGAGTTGCTGTCGACTTATCTGTGATGAGATCCTGTCGACTCATGTAATGAGATGATGAGAATTCCAGTAGCTTTTGTAGAGATCCTGTCGACTACTGAAATAATGTTGAAGTCCTGGTAGCTCTTGTTGTACTGTGTTGACCAAGAGGAACAGTCAGGATGTAGAGTTTTCCAGTACCTCTCTGCACCTTGGAAGACCTTTAAAAGTTCTCACAAAATACAGGCAGTCGTGGTCGAGGCAGAGTGGAAAGCTGGGGATATACACACAAAAAACGAAGACACAATTGCAATAAGAAAGTTCCGTTAACAGATAAAAGCTGAGCTAGGAGCGAAAAGATGGAGATAGACGAGTTCTTCCTAACTACATGTTGGATGAGATCGACATAACATACGACCGACGCGGCTTGCACTAAGGGTGGACTAAACTAAACTGAACTGAACTGTCTGAACTGAGCTGTCACTGTAAGGTGATGTATTTATAGGGTAAAGACGGGGCGACCTTATGTGACATGGGCGTTTCTGAGAAAGGGGGCCTTGGCATGTCCAGGTGTGAGAGGGGTCTTTGCATTCCACCACATGTGACAGTGTGGGTGGCCTGTCGTGGGAATTGTGAATCTACCTGATTTATGAGTTCCATCTTTAGACTGTTGTTTTGGTAATACTATGCTCGATCTCTGCTTTAGCTCAACTCTTAAATCTATTACAGATTTTATTTATTTATCCACTTTGTACAAATTACATTACATAGGGTGATGTAAAGACACAGATTAATCATGCGCATAATTATTTATAGATGTTTCTATATACAACATGGCAATCTTGTTATAAGTTATCTACACCATATGAGGTTGTTGTTTTAAATTGCCATATATATATATATTGAATATATAATATAAATATATATATTAAAACAACTTGTGGAAAATGAAATTGACAAATTGGTTGATTTAAATATTTTGTCTCCAATAGATAAAAGTGATTGTGCTTCACCACTTGTTTGTGTTGCAAAACCAAATGGCCAAATTAGACTTTGCGCTGATTTTAAAAAGAGTTTAAATCCTTACTTAGAGGATGTCAAATATCCTATTCCTAACATAGATTCAGTCTTGAGTAATTTTCAAGGAAAGAAATTGTTTACTAAATTAGATTTATCAAAGGCTTACCATCAAATTGAGATGGATGATATTTCAAAAAAGTATTTGGTTGTCTCCACTCACAAAGGTTTATATAAATATAATCGTTTGGCCTTTGGTATAAAGACTGCTTCTGAAATATTTCAGAAGACAATGGAATCCTTCTTCTCGGGAATCAATGATGTTTACATTTATTTTGATGATATTCTTATCGCATCAGAGGATTTGGAAAGCCATTTAGATATTCTTAAGAGAACACTTAATATTCTTAAAGAAAATAATTTTACAATAAACAAAAATAAGTGCTTGTTTGTTAAAAATGAGATTGAATATCTTGGACATAAAATTAATGAATTAGGTATATACCCCTTGAAAGACAAGCTAGCTTGCATAAAGAATTGTCCAGTTCCTAAGAATATAACTGAATTAAAAAGCTTCCTTGGATTTTTGTCATTTTATAGTAAATTTTTGCCAAATCTTTCAGATTTAGCACATCCTTTATACAACCTATTAAAAAAGAATGTTAGATGGTCTTGGAATGCTGGGACAGATAGATCCTTCAATTCCTGTAAAAATGCATTAGATGAGACCACATGTTTATCGCATTATTCCCTAAATTTGCCTTTGATTCTCTCTTGTGATGCAAGTCAGGTGGGAATAGGAGCAACCCTTTCACATTTGAAGGATGGGGAGGAAAGGCCTGTGTGTTTCATTTCCAGAACTTTAAATGTTCATGAAAGAAAATATTCTCAAGTTGAAAGAGAAGGACTTGCAATTGTCTTTGCAGTAAATAAATTAAAAAATTACCTTTTTGGTAGGAAATTTACCATTTATACGGATCACAAGCCCTTAATAACTATTTTTGGAGATAAAACAAATTTGCCTCCACTCATGGCAAATAGACTTCATAGATGGGCTCTAACTCTTTCAAATTATAGTTTTGAAATTAAGTATAAAAGAGGAAAGGATAATATTATTCCAGATTTCCTATCTAGATTTCCAGAATGTCAAGAGGATAATTTGGAATATAATGATGGGAGTGGTGAAATTTTACTCTTAAATACTTCCATCATTGACCATGTTCTTGTGGCTCATGAAATACAATTAGACAGGACTTTATTCAAATTGTATAAAATTATTGAGACAGGGGAGTTACCCTCAAGTCCCAATGATGATCTCATTCCTTATTTAAAAAGGATTGATGACTTTACCATTCTCCAAGAATGTATTTTTCTGGAGAATAGAATGGTTATCCCAAAAAGTCTACATGAAAGGGTACTTCAATTATTACATGAGAGCCATGCAGGAACTAATAAAATGAAAATGATGGCACGTTCATCTATTTGGTGGCCCGGCATGGACTCTTCAATTGAAATAATTACAAAAAATTGCAGAACTTGTCTTTCTAATGAAAGTTTGCCTCCTCAAAGGACTGAGAGTTGGCCTAAATATGCAGGACCATGGAGGAGGGTTCACATGGACTATTTCAATTTCAAAAACAAACTGTTTTTACTAGCAGTAGATTCATTTTCTTCATGGGTTGAAGTTTCTGAAGTACCATCTACCAGTGCATATTTTTGTATAAATTTTATGAGAAATTGTATTGCTCACTACGGATTTCCACAAGTAGTGGTTTCTGATAATGGTCCTCCTTTCTTCAGTAGTGACTTTGGTGATTTTTTGTCTAAGAATGGCATATCCCATGTGACATCTCCCCCATATCACCCACAATCGAATGGACAGGCAGAAGTCTCTGTAAGAGAGGTAAAGAAATTGCTAAAAAAGCAATTATATGAAAATGAGCAGGTGGAACTAAATTTGGCTCTGTCCAGGGCTTTGTTCTTTATAAGGACCGATGTAAATATTAGGAAAGGGACATCACCTGCGGAACTGTTTCTTGGAAGAAAGATCAGATCAAGACTTTCGGTGTTATCAAAAGAAGAAGTAAAAGCCTCCAAATTCAATAGTCAATATGTTAACAGTAAATTTAAAGTGGATGAGACTGTGAAGTTTAGGTGGATTACTAATGGGCATCCCTCTTGGTATACAGGAAAGATAATTAAAATACTAGGAAGGAATGTTTATTTAATAAAACAAGGTGACAGTATAAAAAAGGTTCATCAAAACTACATTAGAAAAATGTTGCCTGGTAAATCACATCCCACTAATATGAATGATGCTGAACGTGTGCCAACTCCAATCTCGGAGGAGAAAAGTGTTACAACCCCCAGGTATCCTCAGAGGGAGCGCAGATGTCCGCAGAGATATGGAGAGTAAATATATAAATAAGGGGGGCCAAGCCTAAGAAGGGGGAATTGATGTATATAGTTATTCATTTGTTTTAAATAAATATTAAATTGATGTATATAGTTATTCATTTGTTTTAAATAAATATCAAATTGATGTATATATTTGTTTAGTTATTTTGCATATTTTTCATCTGTGAATTAATCTTATAATTTGGTCTATGAAAATAAAAATATTGGACCAGTGACCAAAACAAACTGTAAATAGATCGCTTAATGTTATATAGTTAGTATAGAGAGTTGTTAGGCAGGATATATATATATTTAAATGTTATGCTTGTGTAATTATAATCTTAATTGAATAAAAATATTTAAATTATAAATGTATTCTAAATCTTAAATACCAAGCATTAAAACAAAATAAACACACTAATATATATTAAAAATAAAGAAGGCATCTCCTGACCACGAGCACATGTGCTTTTTAGATGGCAGAGCGCCATCTAGTGGAGCAAAAATAAACTAAACGTTTATTTAGCTTGCTCCGTGATATTTGGCCAACCGAATTTCTTGATAAATCAAGAAAAGTCATCCACGAACGCGTTTCGCGCTGTTGGCGCTCGTCAGCGTGGAGTAGACTGTAACCACTGCGACCAAAAAGATTTTTGGTCCCAATGGCTTCCTGAGAAATCAAGAAATGGGTATTTAAGGCCAAATTTGCGTAAAGACGCTTAACACATGAAAAAACAATAGAAAAAAAATATATATATATATAAACTAATATATATATAAAAATAAACGAAAATGAATTAGAGAAATCTTTTAATATAGGGAGAATACATCAACATAGTCTAATGATGGGAGACTAAAGGATGTAATCTAACCTAACGTAACCTAATGCTATACCTAAGGAATAATTACTACCATATTTAGGGAATATTTTGCATCTCATTAAGGAAATTGCAAGATCAAATTATCTAACCTCATAGATGTCTACCATGGAGGGTGTCTTCTTGGGTTACAATAATGAAGGATCGGAGAAGTTTCAGGACGTTGGGGAAAGTCTAATTATTTCTTCTATACTTTATTTTAAATACGACACCTAAAATCTTAAGCTTAAAAAAAAGTAATTAGTAATGTTTACAATTAGTTTTTTTAATTAATATTAATAGTTTTACAGTATGGATTGTGTGTTTTTAATGTAATGTTGTTATTGATTTATGTGTTATAATTGGAGTGTATTTTGTCATTGGAAATATGCAAATAAGAACATTACTTGTTGACTAATGATAAATATTTAAGTAAAGTTTTTGATGCTTATTTTTTATGTTAATGTGTTGTGTGATGTTAGAATTATATTAATTACTGTTTAAGAGAGATTCACTGGAACAATCATCATTTTAAAACTTTTTTTAATAGTATTTCTTAAAAGTTTTGGTGGTAAAATACAAAAATGATGTATTTAAGAAAGATGCCCCTGACAATAATTAAAACAAATTTATTGTGAAATTTAAACTGTCGAGTGTTTTAAACTGGTAAAAAAAGGTTCTAAATTGATGAGACGTATTCTTCCAATCTTTCTTCTCTTTTCAGTTAATTGGTTATAAGTATTAATCTTTGATAGATATATGTAATATACAGTAAACTCTCCTATAACGCGATGTTCCGTGTTGTATGAAATCACGTTATAGGAATTCGCTTTGTACGAAATAAAACTTGTATAACGCGAATGTTGTTAGGGTAAATTGCTAGTGACAAATAGCATGTAAAAATGTATTGTATAAAATGATGTACGTATTTAGGAGAAATAATTATATACTAAAACAAAACTAAATGTTATATCATTTTATATGCAAATGTATTGCATAGTTGTCAATAAGGAAATTTCCGCATTTTATTTTATAACGCGTTATACGAAAATTCGCGCTGTATAAATAAATTTATCGCAATTTTTTTTATCGCGTTATACGAAATCGCGTTGTAAAAACTCGCGTTATAGGAGAGTCTACTGTACCTTATAATAATATTATAATGTACTCTGTTTAATTAATTTATTTTTGAATGTTTGTATTTGGTAGCACTGTAATTATTGTTGTTGTTATGAATATATTTAAAAGTGTATATATAACATTAAAAAGATATATAATTAAAATTTGTTTCTTAATTTGGTAAAGCATATTTATATATTTAATCGAAGGAACATTACAATATAAAATATAATTAGAAATGAAATAGAGCGCCATCTGTTGATAATAAATGTAACTATTTAGTGCAATATTGTTCTTTTTCCTAATAAAAGAACTTCCTATCCTCTAAAGCGCGAAGAAAAATATTGTGAAAGCTTGACTGATCAGTGGTGCATCGTTTTTACCAGCGATTTCGCTATTTTATTCTACCAAACTGCTCTAATATGGATGGACTCCAGATGTGGGAGGATGACCCATGTGTGAGGGGAACAGGACGGTATTCCAGTGTGGGGGAGGACAGACAGTCTGGTGTCACATCTGAAGTGACAGAAGACACGACAAGTTGTCTCCGGACATGTGGCCGTTTGAATAACCATGAAGACAGTACCAAGGAAGATCCTTCTAATGGCGGACATTGAAGACATCTACTGTATATAAAATTATCAATTTATTATCCCTAGTACACGTGGTACAGGCCATGATAATCATGGTGGGTAGAGTAGGTGACTGATTTTACTGTAAGTGCACCACATATCTACACATATAAAAATCAGTTCGACTTTGCACTTACAAATGTGACAGAACACCGTTTGGTTACTTACACTCGCTTGTGGGATTGGAATTTTGCAAGAATGCAGTGGCCCCCCACTGGAGCATTTTTTTTTTTTAATTCAGATAAAAAAGTGCCCAAGGCGGGAATCGAACCCGTGTCTTAGCAGTCGAAAACCAATGTTTTAGATCATCTTTACATCGACCTTCCCTTAAAACCCTTGTATTAAAGTATATCAGCTGTATCCACAACGAACCTTTATGTTTCCTAGAAACCTTGTACACAAACAACGACGGATGGAAGTTGATTGAAACAGAACTCTGTATCGGTGTACATAATCATTGTATATAACTGTTTCGAATACGATCACTGCCTCACTTACTAAGCTCGGAAAGCTTGACGCATCCTGGATATATATCTGACCTTATCTAAATAGTTGTCGCAGAGCTTGACTGTATCTTCTTGCCAGACTTCTTCTGGTCTCCAACCGAAGCCTATTTGCTTCCTTAAAAATGCCCACAACACCCTGATGACACTAATAATTCACCAACACCCGATTGTTACTGATACACTTTTATTAAAACTAACACATCCTTATATACACAATTATATTTACAAGTATAAAAAATGAAAATGGCATATCCTGACCAGGAGCACATGTGCTTTACAGAAGGCAGAACGCCATCTGGTGGAACAGAAATCAACTAAACATTGATTTAACCTGTTCCCTGATATTTGGCCAACCCAATTTCTTGATAAATCAAGAAAAGCCATCCACGAACGCGTTTCGCGCTTTTTGGCGCTCGTCAGCGTGGAGCAGGCTGTACTTGATTTATCAAGAAATTGGGTTGACCAAATATTAGGGAACAGGCTAAATCAATGTTTAGTTGATTTGTGTTCCACCAGATGGCGTTCTGCCTTCTGTAAAGCACATGTGCTCCTGGTCAGGATATGCCTTCTTTATTTTTAATATCAACACCTGACCCACTTATCTTTTATTTTTTTCTATTGTTTTTTCATTTACAAATATGTAAATCTTCTGGCTGAATAAGCAAAAAAGAGAAATTTACATAACCGGCGTCTCCAATAACATTTATATATATTTTTCATATCATTTTATTATTGTACTAATAATTATGTATACTGTGAACCTATATGTGTGTGTGTGTTTATTTGACAAAACATGATTTAATCATTTTCAATTGTCTATATTTAGGAAATGAAAGCATTTATAAACATGAATATTTCTTTCATACATAAAACAAACTTCTACTGTCCTTACTACGATGAAAAAAAATATTGAGAGGGCTTAGCTCATCAGTGGTGAACCCTCACAGAGGTTTCGCCAATTTAATCCACCAGACCACTTCTTAGAGCTCCAATACTGTATTGGATCATTCTGATTATATATGCTGCAATGAAGGGTGGAATCTTAGAAATGGTATTTAAGAAAACTATGGACATAAGATTTTAGAACAGTAGAATTATATATAAACTAGCCGAATGACCCGGGCAACGCCCGTGTTTTACCCGATTGAATGTTTTGATTCAAATACTATTTGTTACAATTATAATTTGGCGCCTTAAATAAATGCATATGTTAGTTAATAACTATAGCCTATGTGCTTTATCTGTCTATGTACTGTTGGCTTCCGTAGGCGTCTCTTACTGGAAAAAAGAAAGAGAGGATTCCATTTGGTTATTAACTAATATATGCATTTATTTAAGGAGCGACCCGCTCAAAAACAATAGTTACAAAAATGGGGGGGGGGGGGCAAAGGTGGCGTGATCGTAGCCGACCAATAGTAGGGCGCCATTCCAAAAAAAAAAAGCAAACCGTGACAGAGGCGACGAAGAATGACGCTCGTAACTGTATATAAAATGTTTGAATTGAGCAATGCTCTTCCGTAAACAATATATTTGGTAAATTCAGTGAACGAAAGAATAGATTGGTTTTATTATATGAACATATTTTTAGACTGATTTCTTGAATTTTGCCTGTCGTAGGTACAACTGTGAGGTCTTAATAGTCTATTAGAACTTCTTAATGGCAAAGTGTACTGAAGGAATGGAACTGTAAATTAATGATTACATTTTCAATATCTCCAAATGAGAGAACATTTCCCCCCATCTTGGAGATAATTATACCAGCTCCAATTTCCCTTCGTCTGACGCATTAATTACCTTAAAATAACATTTCTTAACTCCCCATAAACATTCCCCAAATATAATCCCTTTTCTTCTATAATAATCCTAATGGAATATCAAATCCTGAAATTTTAATATTCTTAATGTTTTCTTATTCCAATGAAACTAAAGCAATGTTTCTAATCTTCTTTATAGATTTCTCATATTACCTTTCATGGGAATTGATTACAAGATGGATCTTCTTCTTCAGTAGCCAATCAGAATACTAGTTTATCTTTCAAATATATGATAACCAATCAGATAATGAGTTTGAAAATAACCTATAGGATTTTACAAGGTTGTCCCAAAAGTTCGTAAACACTTACAAAAAATTGAAATACCAATATTATTCGCCGTTATATATAATGTCTTAGTATTATGTATAAAGTAATTGTTTTATGTACGAGGGACATCCAATAAATAAGTTTCCCTATTTTTTAACAAATAAACAACATTATTTACAATTATGCAGTTATTTTATTTTCATTATACAACTCATAGACTACTTCTCCACACAATCACCATTTCTGTCCAAACATTTTTGGTACCGTTGTAGCAATTTTTTGATACCACTGTTGTACCAAGCCGTGTCCTGTCTTCGTAGCCAGTGGTTCGCCTCCGCCTGCACTTCGTCATCATTCGCAAAGTGCTTGCCTCCAAGGTGCAACTTGAGTGCTGGAAAAAGATGGAAGTCGCTTGGGGCAAGATCCGGAGAATAAGGTGGATGTGTGAAAATTTCCCATTTGAAGTTTTCCAGCAACGTTTGGGTCGTTCGAGCTGCGTGAGGGCGAGCATTGTCATGGACGAATAACACTTTCCGAGACAAAAGTCCAGGACGTTTCCGTTTTATTGCAGCTCTGAGTTTAGTGAGGACTTCACAGTACCTTGAAGCGTTAACCGTAGTGTTTGGGGGCAGGTAGTCAACCAATAAAACACCCTTAGAGTTCCAAAAGACGATAGCCATGACTTTGCCTGCAGAGATTGTGACCTTCGCCTTTTTTGGTGCACTTTCCTCAGGCTTCTTCCACGCCATGCTTTGTCGTTTTGTTTCTGGAGTTGAAGGATGCAGCCAGCTTTCATCTCCAGTGACAATACGGGAAAACAGTTGATCTCCATCTCTTCGATGCATTTCCAGGAAAGCTCGGGCTGCTTCCATCCGTTGTTGCTTGTGTTTTTCCGAGAGCAAACGCGGGACCCATCTTGCGCAGACTTTGCGAAAATTCAAAACATCTGACATGATTGTTCCAATCGAAGAGCGTCTAATTTCGATTCCAGGAGGCAGTCGGATCATTATTTCGTCAATGGTTACGCGGCGATCTGCTTCCACCACATTCCGAACATCAGCAACGGCTGTATTGTCCGCAGCAATAACGGGCCTGCCGCTTCGCTCGTCATCATGCACGTTTTGCCGTCCTTCCAAGAACCATGAACGCCATCGGCGAACCATTTGGATGCTCATACATCCTTCACCATACACTGACACTAAATTGCGATGAATATTGACCGCAGTTTCATTTTTCGCCGTGAAAAAACGAATTACAGAACGGAGTTCGCTAGTGGACACGTTCACCAGTGGTAGCTCAATGGAAACTGAAGCGCTACGGACTTGCGCGTACGAATAGCGTGATTTTGAAGGTCACGCGCTTCCAACGCATCCTAGTGACCATTAATTACACTACTAACTAATTTTTACAACGTTTCGTTCGCAGAAAAAAATAGGGAAACTTATTTATTGGATGGCCCTCGAATTATTATGTATTCGCCGTAATAATATTATTCGCCAAGTAATAAGAAAAAAAACGTATTAAGAAAATTACGAATTTTTGGGATAACCTTATATTTACATATACTTGCGTATAACGAATTATTTTAGGTATTATTGTTATCTATTATAAGATATACGAATATAAGCTCGTTCTACGATTGGATCTCGAGAACCGAAATCGAATCGCTTATTCTTTGATGCATTTTAGTTTGAATTGTGTTACTTAATTTTTCATTTGTGTGATATTAATAGATATTTTCATTCAATTTGAATTATATTTATGTACAGCACTTCTTGGTTGTTCCTATAATTAGTAGAATCTACTTTATTCGAATTTCTCTTTGGATTGGGCATATTAAACTTTACTTTTAGATTTTAAACTTTGCTTTGAATGCTTCATGATTTAGCATGTAATCCGTGCACAGGTGCCATGCTAATCTTCTCTGTATCCTTCCTATTGTAGTAGTTGTACCGCCGAACTGGTATCACAGGGGCCATGCTAATCTTCTCTGTATCCTTCCTATTGTAGTAGTTGTACCGCCGAACTGGTATCACAGGGACCATGCTAATCTTCTCTGTATCCTTCCTATTGTAGTAGTTGTACCGCCGAACTGGTATCACAGGGACCATGCTAATCTTCTCTGTATCCTTCCTATTGTAGTAGTTGTACCGCCGAACTGGTATCACAGGGGCCATGCTAATCTTCTCTGTATCCTTCCTATTGTAGTAGTTGTACCGCCGAACTGGTATCACAGGGGCCATACTAATCTTCTCTGTATCCTTCCTATTGTAGTAGTTGTACCGCCGAACTGGTATCACAGGGGCCATGCTAATCTTCTCTGTATCCTTCCTATTGTAGTAGTTGTACCGCCGAACTGGTATCACAGGGACCATGTTAATCTTTTCTGTATTACTCCAATTTGGCATTCTAAAATAATTTGGTATTTTATTCATTAAAGCGAAACACTTCAATAAATGTGCAGTAACTACCATTTTTCAAATTGTCCATAGTACTGAAGTGTCAGTGGAATGTAGACATTATTATTTTAATTTTCATTTCTACATCTCCCAGGAAGAGTTGGTTGACGCGTGGGTAAAACCCTCGTTTCCCGACAGCCATGAACCGGGATTGAATCCTGCGTTGGACCCTGTGAATAACCATCACAAATTATTTTTTTTTTGTGGGGGGTCGTGTGGAAAGATGGTCTCAACCGTTGGTTTTCGATCGCTACGACCCGGGTGCGATTCCCGCATTAGGCACATTTTTCGGATTTGAAAAAATAATGCTCCAATGCCCCCCGATTCTTGAAAAGTTCAACCCCACCAGCGAATGCAACTAACCAAACGGGGCTCTGGCACATTTTGAAGTGCAAAGTCAAACTGCTTTTCATATGTATAGACATCTGGTACATTTACAGTAAAAGCAGTCGCCAACTTCTACCTACCATGATTATCATGGCCTATAATACGTATACTAGAGATAAGCAAAAAAACACATTGTAGCAAATATCGTAAAATAGGTTGCACTTTTCGAGCGGTACCTAGTAAAAGCCTTTATTTAGGGTCACTGACCCTATACAGGATTCACCAGAGGTATGCATAAGAACAAAGCAGTGAGACAAAGGAAACAATTATATAAACAGAAGAAAAAGAAAAAAAAAGGAAAAAAAAAAAACAAGACAGAGCCTCCCAGGTATTATAAGCATGCAAAAGAGCTGGATATAAAACATAATAATCTGTAAACAAGGAGTGAGATTAACATAAGGAGCAATACAATATCGCCCTTATAGTTTTGTAAAATTGACCTAAAATATACACTAATAATAGAAAAAACTGGCATAGCCCAGAAATAATTGTGCGATTGAAATCAAACTGCTTTCTATAATTACAAATATATGGTGCAATTACAGTGAAAGAAAACTATGATTATCATGGCTTGCACTAGATGTATACTTGGGATATACACTCATGGACAAAACTTAAGGAAGTTGTACCTTTTAGCATGTATATCGGGATTCAGACAATAACTCTGAAAGATACACTCATGGATAAAACTTAAGGAAGTTGTACCTTTTAGCATGTATATCGGGATTCAGACAATAACTCTGAAAGATATACTCATGGATAAAACTTAAGGAAGTTGTACCTTTTAGCATGTATATCGGGATTCAGACAATAACTCTGAAAGATATTACAGTGACATTTTTTGAAGACACACGAGATAACCAAGTGTGAACAAAATTGCCAGTGTCTACTTAAAAAAAAAAAAAAGAAAATAGACGACCGGTAACATCAAAATATGAACTTCCTCAAGTTTTGTCCATGAGTGTAAATATATATACAAAAATATTTTATATAAATTTGCATATCATAAAAGTTCCTCAAGTAAATTATTTACTAATTTTTGATAGAGCGATACAATGTATATAAGATAAAGTCATTCATAAGTTGGAATCCTCTGGTGTATAATAAGCAGCAAACATAAATAAATTCCGAGGATAAGTTTCTTTTATTTCAAAAATAATACTTCGAGCTTTCGGGCGTAAATAGCCCTTCTTCAAGAATATAAGAAGTAATTTCAAATTAAATTTTGAATTTCAAATAGAAATGTTTGTAAACAATTAGATGGTATTTTTCTTTGGTCCTGCATAGCGTGAGTGAATCTCGTATCCACGTGATTTAGTTCTAATCTAAAAACTTTTATAAAGAGAGGTGTTTTGCCCCCAGAAATATTGGCCGATTACATTGAATATATTGAAAGGATTACTTGTCCCAAAATGAATATTCGAAGTCTGAATTAAATTTTATATCAATCTGGAAATTGCCATTGTTTATCTAGGATGTAGTTCTATGTATCAGGATTGTGTATTAAGCTATTGTATATTTCTGGGATATCTATATGTCTATTGATGCTCTGGTGTTTTTTGGATACTATTGCTTCTAGGATTAGTCTTTTATATTTATTTTTTATGTTGGTGTAGTAGGTTTTGGGTTCAACTAAATTAAAAGTATGGCCTGTTGTTTTAATATGTTGAAAGATAAGTGATCTATTGTCTTTGTTATTTATATTTCTATTGTGTTCATTAATCCTGTCCTTAACTGACCAGCCTGTTTCTCCTACATATATACTATTACAATGGTTACATTTAACGGAATAGATGGCCTGTTTGTTGTGTATTGGTAGGATAGGGTTATTGTTTTTGGTGTTAGGATTTCTAACTATAGAACCAATGTTTGGAGTATTTTCATAAAAAAATCTGATTCCCTGTTTTTTAAGTTCTCGGGCTATTTTGATGTTATTGGGGGAATAAGGTATGATGCATGTTGATCTATATGTCTGGTTATTGTTGATTGTGGAAGGGTTATAAAAATGTCTTAGTATAAAATATTTTGGGTATCCTGCTATGAGAAGGTTTTGCATTATATTTTGAGTTTCTATTGTTTTAAATGTTTGATTGGAACAGTGGGTATGGATCCTTTTTGTGAGGGTTTTTATGGTGTTTATTTTATGATTTAAAGGGCAATATGAGGAGTAGTGTATATAGTTGGGTTGGAAAGTGGGCTTATAATATACTGTAGTGTTGAATTTCTGGTTTTGCCTGGTGATGAAAATATCTAAGAAAGGTAACGTGCCATTGGTTTCTTTTTCTGGGGTGAAGTCTATTTCTTTATGAAAGTCTTTTAATTTGGTTAAAATGCTATCTATTGTTTCTGTGTGGCATAAGCAGAATATATCATCTATATACCTGCTCCATATTTGAATTTCTGTTGGGAAGTGGCCAGTAATCTGTCGGTCTATCTGTTGCATGACTATTTCTGCTAAAGGGGATGATATTGGGCTTCCCATTGGGGAGCCTTTAGTTTGTTTGTAATAATTGCTATTGAATGAAAATACAAGGTATGTCCCATAAGTTCCCGGACTGGGTCCACAAAAAAATAAATAAATGAAAAATGTAAATGAATTTGACTGTTTATTATAGAAAAAATATCTGGCTACACGGTGGTACCAATATCGAGGCGGTACGTGCACGCGCCCCAAAGTTATTCTAATTTATTTAAAGGTTACACATAGCGCTGCGGCGATTTTACGATGGAACGAAAATTGAAGCAGAGGATTTGCATAGAAATTTGTGTGAAACTTCAAATATCAGCAACCGAAACTTTTTAAATGCTTAATAAAGCATTCCCCAAAGAGAACAATTGTTTTTGAATGGCATTCTAGATTTAAAGCTGGCAGAATTTCCATTGAAGATGATCTTCGTCAAGGACGACCAAAAATTTCAAAGGACTGATGAAAATGTGCAAAAAATCACCGATTTGATAAAAGAAAATCCTCGAACCACTTTGCTGGAGCTAGAGCAAGACACAGGCATCTCTAAAACAACGATTGGAAGGATCGTAACCAAATCAAAAAGACTCCTGCAAAATTCATCCCAAGATTCCTCACTAATGAGCAAAAACTGTGTCGGCTTGCAACCTGTGAGGACATGTTGGAAATGACAAGAACGGATCCGGAATGGAAAGACAAGATAATCACAGGCTACGAGACATGGGTCTATGGCTATGATCCTTAAACCAAGCATCAATCTGCCGAGTGGAGATGTCAGGGTGAGCTTAGACCCAAAAAATCCAGATTATTGAAATCCAGAAACAAGGTGTTGCTGGTCGCTTTTTTTGGATAAAAAGGGCATTTTTCATCACGAGTATCTTCCTGCAGGCCAAACAGTTATCAAGGATATGTATTTGGGCATTCTTCGCCGTCTAAGGGAAGCGATTCGAAAAAAAAGGCCAGAAAAATGGACTAATGGTGGCTGGATCCTACACCATGACAATGCTCGCCCTCACACAGCGCACTTAATGACTAGCTTTTTGGCGAAAAACGGGACACAAATCCTACTTCAACCACCCTATTTCCCAGACATCGCACCAAATGACTTTTTCCTGTTCCCCAAACTTAAAGCAGTTCTAAAAGGAAGACATTTTGCCACCAGGGATGACATAATAGAAAAATCGCCGTTAGCATTGAAGAGCATTCCAAAAGAGGCTTATAAAAACTGTTTCGACAATTGGGAGAAACGATGGCGCTGGTGCGTTGAAGCAAGGGGGGATTACTTTGAAAAGTTTTAATAAAAAAATTTTAAAAAAATCTTACCTTTTTTTTTATGGACCCAGTCCGGGAACTTATGGGACATACCTTGTATATTGATATGTAAATATATGTCTATTAATTTAATTATTTTAGTGTATATATTGGAGGTTATATTGTGGTCTGAAAGGAAGTTTTTTGTACATTCCATGACTAATTGGTGTGGTAGGCTAGGGTAAAGGTTAACTACATCGAAGTTGTATCCTACCAATACACAACAAACAGGCCATCTATTCCGTTAAATGTAACCATTGTAATAGTATATATGTAGGAGAAACAGGCTGGTCAGTCAAGGACAGGATTAATGAACACAATAGAAATATAAATAACAAAGACAATAGATCACTTATCTTTCAACATATTAAAACAACAGGCCATACTTTTAATTTAGATGAACCAAAATCCTACTACACCAACATAAAAAATAAATATAAAAGACTAATCCTAGAAGCAATAGTATCCAAAAAACACCAGAGCATTAATAGACATATAGATATCCCAGAAATATACAATAGCTTAATACACAATCCTGATACATAGAACTACATCCTAGATAAACAATGGCAATTTCCAGATTGATATAAAATTTAATTCAGACTTCGAATATTCATTTTGGGACAAGTAATCCTTTCAATATATTCAATGTAATCGGCCAATATTTCTGGGGGCAAAACACCTCTCTTTATAAAAGTTTTTAGATTAGAACTAAATCACGTGGATACGAGATTCACTCACGCTATGCAGGACCAAAGAAAAATACCATCTAATTGTTTACAAACATTTCTATTTGAAATTCAAAATTTAATTTGAAATTACTTCTTATATTCTTGAAGAAGGGCTATTTACGCCCGAAAGCTCGAAGTATTATTTTTGAAATAAAAGAAACTTATCCTCGGAATTTATTTATGTTTGCTGCTTATTAGATAAAGTCATTATCATCGTGAAAAAGTTAGTAAAACCTTTATAATAAGGTTAGTAAAACCTTTATTTAAAAAAAAAACTTTCTTGTATATATTATTTTTAAAATGGCAAAATATTTCATAGAATTAATACTTTACAAAAAAGAAATTTATTATAAAGGAGACAAATATAATTTATTCTATTTAAGACAAAAATAATATCCATTATTATACGAAAATATTTTATTTTTAAAAATATTATACATAAATAAAATTAAAAGAATTCGTATAAAATTCCTAAAATCAAAATAACAAAAACTCTATTAAATTGTAGAGAAATTCCAAGGTGACCAGTCTAATACTGAGATTTATTTACAAATAGTCCCCCATCTTTATTCAGTGAGCGAAATATCTTAGTTAATTCCACGCCTGGCACCATTGTTTTACCTTCCAATCTTATCACCAATGCTATAAAACGGTCATTTTGATCCTGCGGGCGCAAATGACTCCCCCAGTCAATGACCTGACACCAATCGAGATAAATTTCTTTTGACCTTTGACCACATTGTTTTTTTCCTCCTTTACTTCTCACTAATGATGATGTGAGTTTTTCGGTTTAAAGCCACACCTAAAAAAGATGAAACTACATAGTATATAGTTACTCTTTATAGTTAAGTAATAGTTTTAATATATTAATTTTATATTAATAATAGATAAAAGGATCCTGATATATTCATTGATACGTTTTAAATTATAAATGAGTAATTTTTATTTTTTTAAACGGTTTTTATATATGATACATGAAATATGATATATGAAACGGCTGGAAGGGTTCACCACTGATGAGCCAGGACCTCCCATTAATTTTTCCATTGCAGTAAGGGCAGTAGAATATTGTTTGATTTTTAAAAGAATCATACGCGTCTATAATAGTTTCGAATTTTCATAACAATTTATATATTATGAAAAAGGCATCTCCTTATCGTGCAACTGATAGTTGCTGATGGCTTGCGCCATCTATCGGAATAAATATAAACTATTTTCGTTTATTTATAATTATTCAAGAATTAGCCAATTATATTTATATAGATATATATATGTTATATATAAAATATTATTTAATTTAAAATTATATTTCATAGATTCAAATTAACTGTTTATATCTACCACCAGATGTCGGGACTTTCCCTATATAAAACTCGTTGTTGTTGTTTCCCGATGGCCGGCTCAAAACTTTTGTACATTATGTAAATAATATTTTGTTTTCCTTGTTCTACTCGCCTTAAGCCAGGCAGTACTTTAATCGAATTATGTTTTTATAGATTCTTTTAGTTCAATCACTGATCAAGATTATATTTATTATTTTACTTTAAAGATTTTAACCACGACTGCAATTACCTCAAATGATCAAAAATCAACAGAAATCTTATCATTCTTTATTAACTATAATATATAATCTTTTTTTAAATATATTGTCGCGTGTTTACCCTCTGGTTCTTTGCAACAACGCCGCTTCTTCCTTCGTGGATCACCCGCTCAGGCTCCCGTTGCTCTTCCCCGCGGCTTTTCCCCTCGGGCCACCCAAGGACGTCCCGAGTTCCACCACCCAAGTAGATACTCCCTTCTTCTGGCAGTATCTCTCGGCCTTACCACTGGTGGGGGGACACGAGAGACTTACCAGAAGAGTAGTAGCAGCTGCAGTAGCCCGGTGACGATGGCAGTGGCGGTAGTAACGACAGGAGGCGGCACGGAGATTTGAAGCACTTTTTTTATTGTCATCTATTACTAACATTTAATCTAAATAAAACAACAGACAATGTGTATTTACATGACCCTACATCCTGGGGCCAACACAAAAGCGTATTTACATCCAACTTCCCCAGGAAACGGGACCACAGCAGTCGGCGACTCCCACATCAGCCAGCAAGGGAATCCGGCGAAAGCGCCATCTATTGGCGGAGATTGCAACCGTTTAGAGGCCTCACACGTAACAATATCTTTATGGCGATATATTTTATCTCTATATTTATATAATATTTTAAAAGAAAATTGATGAATATTGATGTGTATTTTCCAACGAAACTCCTCAATAAATCATTAAGAATATATAGGATATAAAGGAAGTTCCGAAAATGCAATATAAAAGCGGTATGGTAGATTAAACTGGCGAAACCGCTGGGAGGGTTCACCACTGATGAGCCAGGCCCTCCCATTAATTTTTCCATTGCAGTAAGGGCAGTAGAAATTGTTTAATATCAAAAAGAATCTTACGCCTTTAAAATAGTTTCGAATTTTGATAACAGATGGCGCGCTAGTGCATCATATCAAATGTAGAAATCTAACGATATAAGGTAACATAGAATCTATTCAAAGCGTATGTGCAAACTAGTCCAAAACCAAAACATATTTGCATATATTGGAATTCTAACATGATGATTATATGATGCACTAGCGCGCCATCTGTTATCAAAATTCAAAACTATTTTAAAGGCGTAAGATTCTTTATGTTTCCTGCCCTACTCCCCCTCCTCAGTTGATATAGTCCCCCATACACTAAATCGTATGCCCCCCCCCCCCAGATCCCCTTCATTCTGTTGGCGTGGTCTATTCTGTCTCGTGTGAGCAATGCTCTGCCACATACGTTGGCGAGACAGGTAGAAATTGTTTAATATCAAAAAGAATCTTACGCCTTTAAAATAGTTTTGAATGATGATTATAATTATATATTAATGATTTATTAATGTTAATAATACTGCTGTAGTAAAACTTCAACAAGAGGGAATTCTGGCTAGAGGACACTTCTCTTCAAAGGACAGTTTTAATTATCAAAATTTACCACTTTTACTTATTATTAAGGGGGTCTGTGGAAGGATGGTCTAAACCATTGGTTTTCGACCGCTACGACCAGGGATCGAATTCCGCATTGGGCACTTTTTTTCTGATAAAAAAAATGCTCCAATGGCCCCCGATTATTGCAAAAGTCCAACCCCACCAGCGAGTGCAAGTAACCAAACGGGGCTCTGGCACATTTGTAAGTACAGAGTCGAACTGCCTTTCACATGTGTAGACATGTGGTGCACTTAGAGTAAAAGCCGTCGCCAACTTCTACCCACCATGATTATCATGGCCTGTACCACGTGTACTAGGGATAAGAGAAAAAAAAAAGATTCGATGCACATCTCTCTGGATCTTTGGGAGAAGCCGCTACTTATCATAAAACAGTTTGAGTAGCATTGACTTCATGGAATTTGTGTAATCTTTACACAAGAAGATAAGAAACAACATAAACATCTATCATGTAGAATTGTCTAGATTTACATGTGGAGAAAAGAACCTCCAATTCCCAATCCACACACACCCACCATGATTATCATGGCCTGTACCACGTGTACTAGAGATAAATAAAAAACAACGTATTATTATCTTCCCGATAAGAGAGGGCACCTCTATTTAAAGGATAATTTGTCTCTGCAACTAGGTGTTATCCTTTCTCTCTCTATACTGTGTGTTATACTAATAATTATAATAATTTAATAATAGTAGAGAGATAGTACAATGTACCTAATATGTAAAATGTTCTCTTAACTATTTTTGAAGCCTGCGGCGCCTTAGTTGTGCTTGGTGCTGCCTTGGTTCCCTCAAAACGGCGCGCACTAGCCCTCCTCTCCCCCGGGGTGCCCACGGCCTCGCCGTCGCCTCTCCAGCCCTCTCCTTGGCCCTCCATTGCGGCGGGCGCTTGGGGACTCCTAACTATGAGTTATGCCTTAAAATGCTTATCCTAAAGCATGTAGAAGGCACAATAATAGTATATATATGTAAAATGTAATAGTAAAATGTATACATAATAAATAATAGTACAATGAAATAGTTAACAACTTTTATTGACCTCTTGTTAATCAATCAAGTGCATAGTTCGCGCAAAAATAATTAAATTAAAATGATAATGGTGTGATACAGTAGATATTAAAAAAAAGGAAAGCTCTATACAATGTATATGTACATTTATACACTGACTTTCCAGAATGGATGCAAGCTTTTACTACTATGTACTAAGTGCAATTCTCAAAACACATCGACCGTATTCATTGATGAGCTCTACTCATCCCCAGCAGACACCATCAACAAGCTCTACAAGCTTTATGCCCTAATATGATTGAGTGGAGATAAGAAAGAAGAAGACTCATCCCCAGCAGACACCATCAACAGGCTCTACAAGCTTTATCCCCTAATATGATTGAGTGGAGATAAGAAAGAAGAGACTCATCCCCAGCAGACACCATCAACAAGCTCTACAAGCTTTATGCCCTAATATGATTGAGTAAAGATTTTCGAATTCTTGATTATTGTTCAGAAACTACACTGTATACATATGTACTGTTACATTTTACATGGATATGGCTATGGAATAACTAAAATCAATTTGTGAAAAAATAGCACAAATGTAATATTGTACTGTGATAAGGTGCATAAATTAAGAAAAAGGCATCTACTTATCGTGCAACTGAAAGTTGCTGATGGCTTGCGCCATCTATCGGAATAAATATCAACTATTCTCGTTGGTTTTTAATTATTCCAGAAATCGCTGATGAGGGCCAACAGCCCGAAACGCGTCCGTGGTTAGCTTTTCTTGATTAATCAAGAATGGGTATTTGGCCAATTCTGGAATAATTAAAAATCAACGAGAATAGTTGATATTTATTCCGATAGATGGCGCAAGCCATCAGCAACTTTGAGTTGCACGATAAGTAGATGCCTTTTTCTTAATAAAATCAATTTGTTTATCTAAAGAAGTATTTCTCTTATGGGAACTGTGCCAAAGTTATTCTCAATTTACCTGATACACTCTGTTTTAGAACGAAAACAGAAAAAAAATAATGCCAAAAATAAAACGAAAGAGCTTAAAATCTTATTAACAAGAATTCGTAGAATAATCTTAGAGAGAGATTGAGATTGAAACCTATTTATTACAGCGTTCATATAAAGTTATATAAGGTTAAATATAAAATAAATGAATATATATATGAATAAATAAGATTATATAATGATAAACATATGAATAAATATAGATAAAGAATTCTTCCTGGATTGAATTTAGACGATAAAAAACATGGCGAAGGAAGACGAGTATCTTTTATTGGTGCATTAGGGCAAGCTTTCGGGCAAAAACCCTTCGACAGGCAAGATATAACGACACTATGACACATAGTGTCGTTATATCTTGCCTGTCGAAGGGTTTTTGCCCGAAAGCTTGCCCTAATGCACCAATAAAAGATACTCGTCTTCCTTCGCCATGTTTTTTATCGTCTAAATATGAATAAATAGATATAAATATATATAATAATTGATAAATATACATATATATAAAATATATACAAGGTCTTCATTGGTGGCGCCCACCGCGGGAAAGACTCCGCCACCGATGGACTGCGAGAGTTCTTTCCCACAGAGTGGGCAGGTCGAGTGATGGCTGGCATTACCCAACTCAAGACCAAGATAGTACTTGTAGATGGTAGTCACAGTTGTTATTGCCTCGGGATGGAGGCCGAAGCCGAAGAGCCAGGCTTGCAGATCCAGGGGCACTTCGCAGGAGGCGAATACCTCCCTGAGCAGGGGTCGCACGACTCGGCAACTCCAATATACAATAGAGAGATAGAGATTGAAACTTCATTATTACATAGTTCATATACATTTATATAAGGTTATATATGCAAATTTGAATAAATAGGACTAAATAATGATAAATATATGTAAATATATATAATAATTGATAAAAATATACATATATATATATATATAGAGAGAGAGAGAGAGAGAGAGAGACGGTTAAACATACTTTATTGACTACTAGTCAATTATGGATGAAAAATAATGATATAATACAGTGAAATTATGATTGAGGAAGGCTCCACCATCTTGCTAGAGTCACCTCCAGACGATGAGAGGGTCTTCTTGGACGCCCCGTATCTCCAGGCCCAGGAAGTGCTTGTAGATACGGGTCTTGGCAGACGCCAGGATGGCCAGGGCGTCGTCCTCCAGGTCATGCCCGAAGATCCATCCCTGAGAGAGAGAGAGAGAGAGAGAGAGAGAGAGTTGATAAGTATTTCATTAAAAAAATTGGGTTGAAGAAATTGGTGTAAAGATTCAAATTATCCGTACATAAAAGATATTAAAAAACGTAATTATTTGGACAAAAACTACTCCAACATCACACACACATATTTAAAAAATATATATTTAATTAAAATATTAAAAACCCATTTTTTAAATAAGAATTTAAATTTATTTATTAAAAAAAGGGGGTAAGCTGACAAAGAAAAGCTTTCAGAATAATTAAACGATTCCATATTGAATGATATAATTCGCAGACATTCAATTTCGAAAGTAAAATAGCCAATCAAATTTGAATTTAGATGCCCCGCCTACTTTCCTATTGGATGATTGATTTGAAGCAGACGAAATTTCATCCTGATAAATAGAAATGTTAATTAAAAAGTTTTAAACATTCATTTTTGCCGGATATAATTATTTTTCACGGATAAAATAGCGTAAAAACGCTTTTCAGGTGTAAAAAGCATTTTTACGCAAACTTGGCCTTAAATACCCATTTCTTGATTTCTCTGAAGGCCTCTGGGAACAAATATTTAGTCGTAGAAGTACAGCCTGCACCATATTGACGAAGGCCAAAAGCTCGAAACATGTACGTGGTTGACCTTTCTTGATTCATCAAGAAATTGGAATGGCAAAATATCACGGAACAAGTTAAATTAACGTTCAGTTGATTTTTGTTCCACTAGATGGCGCTCTGCCATCTAAAATGCTCATGTGAGCGGTCAAGAAATGCCAATTTTATTTATTTTTAATTATATATATATATTTATATAATCTGAAAACTCAAAAATATATTCTATATTTAAAAAATATATACTTTATTTTTATTCATTGATAATTCTACTTTTGTTATCATTGTTTTTAGAATGACTTTCAGTTTTGTTGTAAATATGCGTAGTTAACATATCTATCCTTTTAAATCACTAATATAGGATTAAATTCTATATAATGTGAAAATAACTAATGTGTAATTTTTCCTCAAGTAATTGAAAATAAAAGCTACTTGATGGTAAATAATTATCTATCACGACTGCACCTTCAACCCTTTATCTTATCGGTCCTTTGTCTTATCAACCCTTTATCTAACATCAAACAAATTATTCATAACATATATATATCTTTAATTAAAAAGGCATATATTGAATCAAAAAAATAATTTATTTACCAATATTTCAGTTTGCTGAACAAAATTGCCCCTGTCTGCATCCAAAACAAACAATAAGAAGAAGAAAAAAAAAACAACAATAACAGACGACTGGCGACATCAAAGACTTTCCACTTTCTTAAGTATTGTCAATGAGTGTATATATTATCATTAATCACTCTATTTTCGCTTTTTTATAAATTTTAATTTATCTTTTTTTAACACTCAGCTGAGAGTTAACAAAGGTTTTTATATTATATTAACATTTTCCATTGTCTTTTAATACAAAGCAATAAATGTAATTCTCCTGTCCTAAAAGCTTATGTCCATAGTTTACTTAAATACCATTTCTAAGATTCCACCCTTCAGTGTAGCATATATAAGCAGAATGATCCAATACAGTATTAAAGCTCTAAAGAAGCGTTCTGGTAGATTAAATTGGTGAAACCACTGGGAGGGTTCACCACTGATGAACCAAGCCCTCCCAATATTTTTCATCACAGTAAGGACATTAGAAGTTTGATTTATTTGTGAAAAGAAACATTCGTGTCTTAATGTTTTCATTCATTATATATTTTACTCTCCTACTGAAGAAATATGCAAATTTTCTTGCACCAATACATTATAAAAAGCCATCTAAAAAGCATATGTGCTCCTAGACAGGATATTCCTTCTTTATTTTTGTTGTATATATATTAATTAATTGTTATCACAGAGTGTGTGTAAGCTCACAGGTAAATAGGCGCTAACCGAAACAAAAAATAAGTTTCTTTGTTTAATATTAGAATCCTTTTTTTATATTTTGTTCTCTCTCTTGTAAATCAATAAATATAATGTTTAATTAATAATTCTTGGAATCAGTTTTATTAAATATTCTAAGCAAAGTTTGTGATGTAATTGTAAATATTCAGAGAATTTAAAAGAAAGAATAGTTATCATCATGTTTGTTTATGTTTTAGATGAAACAGCTCGAGTTAGGCTGTGAACCAAGCATGTCAAACTCAAATCCTAACACGGGCCAAATAAAAAAGTAATAAGATTATTGGCTCCAAAAAATACTTATGGCGATGTACATACGTTATGTATGTAGGTATAATATTATCAAAACTTACGACTTATGTATGGCGACCAGTGGTTCGTTATTAATAAATAAATTATGTATAATTACAATTTTTAAAAATTAGGCTACAAATTTTTATTAATTTTTTTTTATTTATAAAAAAAAATATATTATAATATATTGTCTGGTGGGCCGCAAATTTATTCGTTGTGGGCCGCATGAGGCCCGCGGGCCGCGAGTTTGACATGCTTGCTGTAAATAAATAAATGATAAATAAACCCAAAGATTCCAGACAGCCACTCTCCTAGGTATCACCAACATATGTCCAGCATCCCTAGAAAATCTCCCAAGAAAGAAATCTGCCTGGCGACACCTCATTAATTGGACTTCCACTGGCATTGTATATAAATCCAAGAAGACTTAGGTCAGAAGGACATCCCGGGTAGTTGGCGACTTCTGTACGCTCCAGGAACCTGGGTTACTTAAATAAATAATAATAAATAAACTATACGTTAGGAAGTTCCCTCTCTTAAAATAAAAATAAATAATTGTTCATCTTCGCATCCTGATTTTTAAAGAAACAAAACAAAGTTAACAATTTTTATTATAAATATAATTATTAAAAAAAGTATCTTACAAGAGATTACAATAATAAAATTGGGGAAGAAACGCATCTACAGAAACCTGTTGAATTATTTTAATTAAAAAGTGTTTTGTTTAACTCTAAAGACAGAAAGGGCTGCTAGTTTATTTCACAGATAAATAATTTTCTTACAAATAATTCCCCATATTTCTGCAATCGTCAAAATCCCATTGAAAATGCTGACCACCCTATTCTTATTGCAGATGGAAAATAATCATTTTTTTTATGGAAGGATATTGATTCTCTTTTTTTCTGAAGGTTTTCATAGATAAAATGGATTTCTTTGAGAAAAAATATATTTCTTCTTTTATTTGATATATCTCACCTACCTAATATGATTAATATTTCTGGCTATGGATGGAGGAAGGAACAACAAGAGAAAAAGTTATTATGTTTTCTATATTGATTGTAAACATATGAAATTGTTGTATATATCGCTTGTTATGTTTGATATATATGGAAATATAATGCTTCAATATGTTGGAAAAAAAGAAGAATAGTAAATCAATGATCTTGAAATACTTTTAGACTGACAACACTGTAATATAAAAACGAGAACAAAGAAGTGTTGGTTTTGTTCACAAAAAATTAGTAATTGTAATGTAAATTGTTAAATGTTCTTTTTTCTCTCTCTTTGAAAATAATAAATTTAAAATACTTTCTTAAAAGGTAAAATTGCCTAATTCTTTAAAACTATTTCAGCTGTAAGTTAACTTGTTATTTGTTGTTTCATTGTATGAACCATAAGAGATTCCCAACATAATATATATTTAAAAGAGGAAAAATAAAAATCAGGTTAAAAAGTTTCTTTTAATTTTGAATTTGAAAGATTACGAGTAAAATATACTGTTCTTCAGCGGGCTGATACTCTATGTACAATCTCTTAATAATATTTATACAAAATAATTTTCTTTTTATCTGATTTTTATTTCTCCTTTTTCATATAATTTCTGGGTAAATATTGCTCACATAAATATGTATTTAGTTGTATTTTTATTTTAAAAAACTTTTTTTTTTTAAATATGCGCGTGCACACTATGATTTTGTGGAAGAGCAATGCTTCGAAAGTATGCCATATATTTATAATTGTATGTATTTATTACTGTACGCGAAAGCTTGGTTTAATATTTCATTTGAAATAAATTTTCTTAGAGTTTAGCTTCAGAATACTCGTAAGTATAAAAAGAAGATAGTCAAAAACAATATTAACATAAAGCAATAACACGACATATATATAGTGGAAAAAAAAAACCTTTTTAAATAAATAAATATTAGAATTTTCAAAATTTTTTAAATATTTTGAAAAACATTGATTTCATTATTATTTCTAACCGAGAAACTATTAATTTCAAAAGATCATTATCATTTTTATATCTAGATCAGTATAAATGCGAAAATATCGTTTTATATAAATTTAATATATTTTATACATTAAAACTTTTATGTTTTTACCTATTATAAATAGACAAAATATGAATATTTCATTTTTTTTAAATCGATAAGCAGGTAAAATTTTATTTTTTCAATAAATTTGAGCTGAGAAATTCATATTTTTATATTTAAATATAAACCTAAACTAAAAAAAAACTTTGATATATACCTATTATAAATAGATAAAAATAAATATTTCATTTTTTTAAAAATCAATAAGCAGGTAAAGTTTCTTTTTTCAATAATTTTGAGCTGCGAAAAACTCATATATTTTTATATTTAAATATAAAATTCAGAGGTTAAGAAATTAGAATATATTTTAAAAACTCACGAGGTAGAAAAGTCTTTCAAAATATTCTTTGATAAAGGTCAACTTTTCCCAAATGACCTTCCAATAAATAAGATGGACAAATTGCCTCTAAAATGTGAACCACTTTTATGACACTCCCCAATAAAAATTTTATAGAAGCTACTTATAAAATACGAAAATAGAACTTTGAAGTTTACTCTTAGAGTTTTCTCTGATGACGGACACAAAGTTAAAAATGTCAAAAGATATTGTTTAATATATCGAAATATTTGTCGCACATAACTTATGTTTCTTGTAGGTATATACTTTTATTATTTTGAAAGTTAAATTAATTTTTCATTTTGTTTATTCTATATTATTTTAAATGGAAAATATCGATTTTTGTTCGTTTTATTATTATAATAAATTTTATCAAATATATATAATTTTGTTTTCAAAAAGTCGTAGATTTAAAATAAATTTTACTTTAAATTTATGGTTTATTTTCAATTAGAATATACGAGTTTATTTCAATTATATATTATTTATTATCTGCCTCTTTTTAATATATTTATAATATATAAAACATATAATTTTTCATCAAAAATTCTATTATTTAAGAATATAAAATATATAATATATAGTTACATTCAAAATTATATATATATATATATATTTTTTTTCTTATTAAAACTCTGTCAATATTGCGTTTGGTAATTGCATCATTCACAAAAAAGAAATCGCATCACCTAGAAATACTTATGTGAATTTTCTAAAAGTTTATGATATGAGCAATATAATGGTAATGTGAAAAATGATTAATTTAAATTAAAAAAAAAAAGAAATGTAAATTTATTGAGATACACAACTGTTGACTTTGCTTAGAATTTTTTAATGAAGCTGATTCCAAGAATTATTAATTAAACATTATATTTATTTGAGAGGAAATAAATAAATATTTATATTGATTTACAAGTGAGAAAACAAAATATAAAAGGGAAACTAATATTTAAAAAAAACTTTTTTTTCTCCCGGTTAGCGCCTATTTACCTGTGAGCTTACACAAACTCTGTGGTAACAATTAATTAATATAAATACAACAACAACTTTTATCAATATTTGGTGTTTCCTCTTTTGGCAAGTATATAAGCAGGTACACGGTGAGAAATAGTGTCATACAGTGTTTAATGGCTTCTTGAGGGATGCTAGACCAAGCCAGTTTAATTTTTGGTGAAGCTATTGAAGATTGCTTAGCTGTGAAGATTGCCAAATTTTCCTCTCTATCTTGTCCCATACATGCTCAATTGGGGAAATATCTGAGAAACATTTTTGCTTATTCCTAGTACACGTGGTACATGTCATGATAACCATGGTAGGTAGAAGTAGGTGACTGCTATTACTGTAAGTATACCATATGTCTACGCATGTGAAAAGCAGTTCGACTTTTCACTTACAAATGTGCCAGAGCCCCGTTTGGTTACTCGTACTCACTAGTTCGGTTGGACTTTTGCAAGAATCAGGGGCCATTGAAGCATTTTTTAATCAGAAAAAAAGTGCCCAATACGGGAATCGAACCCGGGTCGTAGCGGTCGAAAACCAACGGTTTAGACCATTGTTTAATTTAGTTAGAATATTTATGTTTATATAAAGGTTTAATATAATTTTTCTATGATTGTGTAAATATTCATTGAATTTATCATCATCACCTTTTTTGTTTACAAAAATGTTATATGAAAAATAAAGTAATGTAATTGAACGAAATGGTTGCCCTCATGTTTACTTATCCAATGTTTTAATAATCTAAGGTTTATGTTGTAAGAAAATTATACATTGCAAGAATTATACAAACATCCTTCCACCGACCCGCTCTAAGAAACATGCGGGCCAGGAATAAATGTCAACATTTTGAAGGAAGACCCGTGAGATGTTCGCTGTACAGAGGGTGTTTCCTTTCAAATGAAACGATTTCAAACGTCCGTTAGAACTTTATTTTTCGAACGTGAATTTTTTTCATGTGTTCTATGTGCTTCCCCTTCTTCTTGGCTATCTCCCTGCATCGGACTTTCCAAGCTGCGAACACTTCCTTGACTTTGGAGAGCGAAACATTCGACCACTCCTCTTGTGCGGCTTTCCAAAGTCCGGCCTCAGTTTTGGGACGTCGGTTGAAGAGCCGTTGTTTCAACATACCGAACCCGTAAAAATCCAGTGGGCTGGCGTCGGGAGACTTCACTGGAATGTCCGAGTTCCTGATAAAATTTAGGCCTAGGGTGTCCTTCATTTCTTGTAGGAACTGTTGGGTTTTGTTGGAGGTATGGGAAGAGGCTTTGTCGTGATGAAGGAACACTTTGTCCATTTCCCCTGGGTAAAGGTCCTTCAGTTGTTCGATGACAGGTTTCAGAACGCATTCTATATAGAATTCTGAGTTCACCTTCACCTTCGATGGAACCTTTATGAGCGGAAGGACTCCACGGCCAGTCATTACTCCGACAACCATGAAACCTTTAGGGAAAGTTTCGGAGCATTGGTGAACCCAATTATCCGGGACCTGATTGCCTCTTTTGATGTAACAGATCTTCCGGATTCCATTGCAATACGTCACATACATCCATGCTTCGTCCAATGTTGCAGTATATTCCGATCTGGAACCGGCCAGGTGTTCCTCGTAGAGCTTCCGGGCATTCGTTGCACGGTTTTTCATGTGGAAAGGGGTGAGCTTGTGAACCTTGCCTTTTCGTCGGGTATCCAGTTCCAAATCTTTGTGAATGATGTTATTTATCGTTTTTAGCGATGTTCCACACATTCTGGAAAGTTGGCGCTGAGATGGTGGATTTTCAGTAGTTGCTAGCCGCTTTACCTTGGAAACCGTGGCGGGGGTCCGCACCGGACGTGGTCGATCGACTTGAAATTTTTGCCCATTGGATTCAGCTTCCCTTTTCTTTCCGATGCCATTTACTACCCTACATATTGTAGCTTTGCCAACATCTAGTCCTTCTGCTTTTAGCTTTTTCACTATGACGCTATAACTGTTTCCTTCTTTGGAAAGCCGCACAAGAGGAGTGGTCGAATGTTTCGCTCTCCAAAGTCAAGGAAGTGTTCGCAGCTTGGAAAGTCCGATGCAGGGAGATAGCCAAGAAGAAGGGGAAGCACATAGAACACATGAAAAAAATTCACGTTCGAAAAATAAAGTTCTAACGGACGTTTGAAATCGTTTCATTTGAAAGGAAACACCCTCCGTATGTGGTCGGGCATTATCTTGTTGGAAAATGGCATTATTAGTATGCTCAAGAAATGGTAACACAACAGATTGTAACATATAGATGAGCAGTCATTGTACCTTGAATAAAGACTAAAGTGGTCCTACTTTCATAGCTGATGCCACCCCACACCAGGAAGCCAGGGGTTCTTGCTGTATACCTTTCCATAATACAGTCCTGATGGGATCTTTATTGGGGCATAGTGTCTAACATGTATCCTGCCGTCATGAACCCCCAAACTGAATCTGGATTTGTGAGAAGAAAAAAAAACAGAATGCCATTCAACAACAACAGCAACAAAGCCTTTATTTAGGGCCACTCGCCCTATACAGGATTCGCCAGTTCACAAGGGATGGGGAGAACACTGTGTGGCCTTTTTCCGGGATATAGTCTTGTGGAATCCAAATATCGCCATCGCTATATACCTATTCTTTGATATTTCATTAATTAGTGCCGGAAATGAAGGACAAAGTTGCCCCGTTTTATCATTTAGTTTTCGTCTTTCCTCAGACAGAGCAGCACAGTCAAATAAGTAGTGCAGCATCTCCGTTGTTATTCCTGATCCACAGAAGACAGAATGTCATTCTTGTGCTCAAAGACGTCTCTCTTCATACCAGCTGAGCTTGTTGCTTCTGTGTCTGGCAGAAAGTGAATATTTTACAGAGTTATGCTTCGATAAGACAGTTATTAATGGTGTTCAGAGATGGTACAGATTCATTCTGTACATGTACAGCTGTATTGGTACAGTTGTTGTCTTGTCTGCTGCAACCATCCTTCGAATCCTCCTATCCTCTCTCTGGTATTACTCTAGGACGACCTGAGTCAGGTTTTCTTGAATTTTTCTCTTCCTCAGACCACTGAGACCAAAACCATACAACAATACTTTGATTGCAGCCTACTTCACTATATAATTTATACTTTCTCTGTTTTAATTGGTAGTAAATAGGAAGAATACTAAGTATATTGATATACAAGTACTATGTATATATTGTATTATTTTATACTCTTGAGAGAGGCATATATATACTATGAAATATCTGAATTTATATAAGTAATTATACTATTGACCTTCAATAAAGCCACTTTGGTTCTCCTTGTTTCAGACATTTCTATTGTCTGAATATCATATCAATTATAATAAAGACCATTTTGTTGTGATCTATACAGATTTTATATTATTGTGGCCACACCGCTATCATGCTTTATCGAGAAATCTCAAGTATAGGTTACAGAAGTTTCCACCCTCGCTGGTGCCAACACCTGGTTCCTTTAGTCCATCAGCTGGGAGAGAGTCCGTGCGGTGTAGCTCCGCCCATCTAACATGGAGATACCTTCCTGCCTGAACTATACTTTAAACATTAAGTTACGGAGCTGGACAGATAACTTTCCTCTGGTATTGCACGTTAGCTTTTAGTCATTGCAAAATATTTTTTTTTTATAATTTAAAAGATAATTTCAAATAGTGATAAATGCCTAAATTTATATAAATATAGGATTATTGATTTATTTAACTTCAAAATATAGTTGATACTGCGTGAAGTCCAAGATATAAAGAAGGGACTCGGTGACCTATGGAAGGGAGCTTAAAGAAAGACATTTACCTAAATGTTAACTAGACACGGTGAGGGCTCCACGTTGTATCTAGATACATAACACAGGGGGTTAGAGGTAGACTATACTATCTCACACCGTCATGTATTGCTACACACCCCTGAACCCAACTTCCCAATTCCGACAACTCGATGAACTCGTTGAGTTCACTATTGGACAACAAAGTGGAAAGGAGCGGACTAGAGACCGAAGACAGAACTGCTGACACTGCCAACGCTGAAAGCCGGACTTAACGTCACACGCGAGGCCTCCCATTGGAGTTTTGCGCCAGAACCAGAAGACTAGTAATCAGTACCTAGTCCTGGGTCTGTGGAGCGAGCCAAGCTGCCGGAGGAGAAGTTGAGTACCAATCCACGTTATGTGACACAGGGTTAAAGTAGTGGGTCCACCCGCCCAACGTGGAATGGTAAATGACCACAGCCCCTGCTATGATCATCACAGGAGTGTAAGCGCTAAAACCCGCCCCGCTGTCAATAGCTACTGTCTAACACTAGCTAGATCAAAGCCGTTAGTAGAGCTGGAACACAGGGAAGTCACGGCTCTCCATCTGGAACATCTGTTACACACAGCAGCCTAGAATTCAGACTTTATGGTCAACAGATTGCTATTGTCACCGAGTTCCTTTTTTATTCTTGGCATTCACGCGGTTCGTAAGTTTTTTTATTCTAACTGATTGCTAAATTTTTAATTGTAAAAGATCAAAGTTCACAATAAGAGTGTTTCTAACTATGACAAAGAACTCATCACAATTCCGTTTGAGTTAAATAATGCAACAGCTCTAATCAACAACCAAAGACATCAGATTCTACCAAGAACCTCAGGAAAACCTACAACTTCGAGATTCAATTTGTATTTCTTCAAGTTATATAATAAACTACGCCACCTACGTAAAATTTATCCAACTTCTGGTTGGTTGGCTGATGGTGTATCAAGATTTGGTGAACAAGAAGCTTGGTCTGTCCAGCTGACATTGTGTCTCTCATCAGTAGACACCAGAGTTGACATCTGAGATGATACAAGAGTTGGATTTATCTGGTGTCTTCGGTATGATTGTCATGGTGAATTCTTACCTGCAGCATTCTTCAACATATTGGTATTTAAATTTCAATAAAGTTCGTAAATGTTTATCAATATATTTGTATTACTTCTTTCTTCCTTCTAAATTTGCGACAGAATATTCTCGTTATGAATATATATTGAATTATATCAACATTCATATCATAATAAATCATAAATTTCTTATTTCAAAAGAATATTTTAAATCAGTATTATTTTCTTATTATATATTATTATTATTATTTGTTAATTATAATTCATTGAATGATTTATTTTATTTTCCATTTTATTATACACAACAGAGATAGAAAATTAGTTGTATTTGTTTTATATGTTATGTCACATTTTGTCAATTGGACCTTTCTCATGGTCAAATTTAATTTTAAATATTAAGATATATCAATGAATATTTTTCTTCAAATTTTACTATAATATAGATTAGGATTATTTAAAAATAATTTTTGCTTCATTTTATTAAGTGAAGATTCAAAATATTATTTTCTTTTAATTTTGATTATATATAAAAATATATATGTTTATAGAAATATATTTATAAATGGAGGGTCATATATTTATAATTGAAAATTAATATTTTTTATAAATATAAATTAGCTTTAACCATTGTTATACTCAAAAGATCACAATTTTATCTTGAATTAGACAATTCATAAATAAATAGAGTGTTTGAAAATTATTTTTGTTAAAATTATCATTTTAATATTAATAAACATGGAATTATTTATCAAAGGAATAGTTAAAACTTGGATTTTTTCTACTTTATTATATTCATCTTCAAAAGATGGATGAAAGAATACTTTTTAATTACATAATATTTTTATATTCTTTTATATATTGTAAATAATAAGTATTATATTGTAGCAGATTATTTATTATTTATTTATTTACCATTTTCAAACAAGACACGCTATATCCGATCTGGATAATTGCATGCGTGAAACTATTTACAATAATTATAGTAGAGTAGGTGACAGAATTATCAAAAAGAAAATAAACAATTAAGAAAAAGAGCATTGAATAAACATATACATTAAACAAATAAGCAACAACATAAGCAGATAGAAGAAATCACAAGGTAGTTATTTACAGTATGTTAAGCAATGATGGAATTTGATTTAATGAAGTTATCTGTAATAATTAGTATCGTGGAGAGAGAAAGTTGATCAAGTTGAGCTATTTACAATGAGTTATAGTCTAAAGTAACTTATTAATTATTTACATTGATGTAAATCAAGTTGCATAGTCTATTATAATAAAAAGTCTGTTATTATTAAAAAGTTTATTATTCTATGAAAATATTTTAAATTTTTATATTAGTATTTTGATACACTGTTAAACCTTTCTCATATATTGCCTCTCTGCTATTTTATTATTTTTAATTTGGGCTTACATTAAATAAATTGCCATGCCATTCTGAAGTTTGTCTTCCCTAATTTTCTATGTTACAATATAAAACATTTTGAAAATAGAGAAATTCATACTTAAATCATTAGATATTAAAAAGTAATATATTGGATTGAATAAAATATTTATTTGTCAATATTTCGGTTGCCTGAACGCCAACTTTTATCGAGGCATTACATTTTTGTATGGCAATTATTGGTAAATACATCTTTTATTCTCTCAATCTAATATATGCCTTTTTATTATCTAATATAAACATATATATGAATAAATAAAAAGGCATATATTAGATCAAATATCATTTATTTTACCAAAATTTCAGTTGGCTGAATGCCAACCTTTATCAAGGTATTATAATATTGGTAAAATAAATGATATTTTGACCCAATATATGCCTTTTTAATATAAGATTTATTTATGTATTGCTCTATTTTCAAAAACATTTATATATGAATAATAAAAAGAAATGCTGTAATGATCTAATTTTTATGAAGGGAAGGGTATATGTTCTAATAATATTTTATTATGAAGGAAAATACGTATTTTCATGTGAACATATCTTTTGGAAAAATATTTTAATCTCATTTTAAACCTCTATCATTGGATCATACTGTGAACTGTGGAATTTCATGTTATAAATATTGCTTGATATATCATGGATATATCAGTTTTATATTAAATACATGAAAATTTCAAAGTTAAGAAAAAAATATTAAAGTATGTAAAGGGAAATAACTATTTAAAAACACAATAAATGTATATATGTTACAGAAATAGAGAATTGATAGAGTATCTCTACATATAAAAGGTAAGCTCAGAATGTTATATAGTATGGAATCCAGATTTAAAAGATATAAATGTTATATGGGGAGAACCAATTTGAAACTTGTTAAATTACCTCCAAGTTGAATTAAGTCAGGCCAAGTTAGGCTGGTCAGATATGTTTGAACAGCACGTTTATCTAGTGTCGTGTTCCCTGAGTGTTGAATGTATAACTGTGTGTCTGGTGTGTACACTGAGTGTTGAATGTATAACTGTGTGTCTGGTGTGTTCACTGAGTGTTGAATGTATAACTGTGTGTCTGGTGTGTACACTGAGTGTTGAATGTATAACTGTGTGTCTGGTGTGTACACTGAGTGTTGAATGTATAACTGTGTGTCTGGTGTGTACACTGAGTGTTGAATGTATAACTGTGTGTCTGGTGTGTACACTGAGTGTTGAATGTATAACTGTGTGTCTGGTGTGTACACTGAGTGTTGAATGTATAACTGTGTGTCTGGTGTGTACACTGAGTGTTGAATGTATAACTGTGTGTCTGGTGTGTACACTGAGTGTTGAATGTATAACTGTGTGTCTGGTGTGTTCACTAAGTGTTTACATTGAATGTTCTAATGTGAAACTGAGGTTGTGGCCATGTGTCTGGTGTATGAGATGTTACTCACGTGATCCATATGTCCGACATCTAGACGTGGTATGGAATCCTGCAGGTCCAGTGTCAGTATCAGGAGGTGTCATTCCTCGTATATTCTAGATCAGTCCTCAGAGTTCAGCGTTGAGTCTTTGGTCATCAGGTCTGGGATCATCGAGGACAATAATGGCTGTAGGCATACATCCTACGAGAAGGGTTATAAAATTGGTCGAATTTGGAAAAAAAGAGGTTTAAGCTGATGAAGTGACCAGGACAGATTGAAACAGGCATCGTGGTCCATTCTTTATCAACACTATTATGTTTTATACTTGGATAAAAACCATATACAGTTAAACCTGTCAATAGCACCCCCTCTTGGGACTCACCAAAATAGGGTGTTATAGAGAGGGGGTATTATAGACAGGTCACCTTTAACGTAAAATGTTTACATTTTAATGTTGTTGCAGCTGTCAGCAATCAGAGATCTCTAGTGATGTCTTTATACAATATAACACAGATGTCTAGGAAATGTTAGACTTAAAGACTCTATTCAGGGTGTGTCATTCTAAGTAGATAAAACGCTGTTGATTTGACGATAGTCTTTGTTCAACTTGGTTATATCTAAGCCTCCTCTGAATTTTATTTTTTACTGCCCTCTCTTACATCGATGATAACTCCGCCTTTGCTGGTCCCAAGCCTGGATGAAAAAGGAGGAGGAGAAGCAGTAACAAGCTCGGTAAAAACCTGGGTTTAGCTGGCCTGGCTGATAGTACCCTGTAAGGGCTCCAGGGATACAGGATGGGCAGCGTTTGTACTCCATGTTAGGAATGGCTGTATATGGTGTCTGTTCCTCATGTTAGAGGCGGCCATTTCTTTTGGAGCTAAGTCGGCTTGCCACTGAGTAGTGCTCCCAGTCTTAATTCTCAAGCTTTACAAGCTTAATACCCTAATATGATTGAGTGGAGATAAGAAAGAAGAACATCTATGATAAAATATAATGAGCGGAGACCTGGATCATCATCATTGGTGAACTCTCCCATTATTTTAACCATTGCAGTAAGAGCAGTAGGTATTGTTAGAATTTCAATAAGAATCATCCACGTTGAAAAATGTTAACTTTATTTATTTCAATTTGAAGCGCTTTGTTCCCCTAGGGACACTTGCGCTGTCATACATGTATGTCTTTACATTTGTCTATACCTATATATATACAATAATTTTAGGCCGTGAATAGAATAGTCATATGATGTTAACAAGGAGAAAGAGAGAGAGAAAACAAACAAGAAAAGAGAACTGTGTACAAAAGAAAGAAATGTCTGGTAATATATACAATCAACATAATATAAAATATTAATTTCTAAAAATATATTTGTGGCTATTGTAGATTTATATTTTTATTAAATTAAAGAAAATAAAATACAAAAGATAATTCAACTTTATTATTCAAAGAATAAAAGGTAACAACAACCGTTGAATGCGTGCGCATCTCGTGACGTCACTCAAACGCGAAGAGCGCGCGGCGGGCAAACAATTTATAACTTTCTCTCCTTTCCTTTCTTCTCTTATATTACAAGGTATATTTTGTTGTTGTTGTTTCTTATCCCCTTGTGTAAAGATTGCACGAATTCCATGATCTCATGGAATGGGGTGTAGGGGTGCAGCTTTCCTTGATCATGGCATCATAATCCAGGCACACTTTGGTGAAAGTCTGACTTTGCCTGTAATTTGAGGCCGTTCCTAACATGGAAGCAGACGCCTTTGCTGCAGACTCTAACATGAGTACAGACGCAGCTCCTCCGTATCCCTGGAGTGGGACCCTTGCTGAGGTCCATCAACCGGGTCAGTTGAAGTCAGGATTTTTAAAGAGGTCTACTCCTCTTTTAACAATGCAGCTGTTGGTCCGCGACTGCTTATTTGTCAGAGTTATTCTGCTTGTTTCGCAGCTGGCCTTCATATCTGAAGGTCGTTCCCCTATCCGCCACCTGGGGACGCGCCCTATAGCAGTCAGCTCTGCCAAAGGGTACAAGGTATATTTTACAATATATAATTCAAAATATATCAACAAAAGGTATTAAATTTTAAATACAAACATTTATTTATTTACATACATATAGCGTCAACTACTCTGGTTGTGTATTTGATTAATGAAATGTCCTTGATTATTGTATTTTTAAAAGTACAAATTCTATGGTAGTCTATAGTGATGAAATGGACCCAGACACTTATAATTCCTGGTAAAATTTACAAAAAAGGGAGAGAGAGATGGAACTATGGACATACGCTTTTAGGACTATATCAAATTTCTACTGTCCTTACTGCGATTTCTTCTTTCTCTTTCCATGAATGAAGTCAGTTCTAAAAGGACATAGATTTGATACCGTTAATGCCATAAAGGAAAAATCGCTGAGCGTTTTGAGGGGCATTACTTCTGGCGAATTTTCTGGGTGCTTCCGGAACTAGGAAAAAAGAATGAAACGCTCTATAGATTCCCTCGGACAGTATTTTGAGGAATATTAACCATTTTTTGTATATATTCATCTAATAAATCTTTTATGACCCAATTCCCCGAATTTTATGATCATACCTTGTATAAGCATAATCGTCCAAAACAGTATAAGAGTTCTAAAGAAGCCGTCTGGTTGATTGAATTGGCGAAACTGCTGGAAGAGTTAACCAGTGATAAGCCAAGCCCTCCCAATATGTTTTTTTTATCTCAGTAAGGACAGTAGAAGTTTGATTTATGTATTAAAAAAACATTGATGTCTAAATTTTTTCATTTGGAATATATTGATGGCTCGTTATTGCTTTATTGTTCTATAATGTTTAACAAAATCAATAAGAAATCCAGGGCAAGGTCTTTTTAACCATTCTTTATTCCTTAAGCTTTCGGAACAATATGCCCTTAAACAGGAGACTTAGAAGTACCACTTTCAGCCAATTGTTTAAATATATTTTCAAAGAGAGAGGTATTTCTTTTATTTCATGAATACCATCCTCCTTCTATGTTTTCAGTAGATATATATGCAATATTTGCATATATATTGTATTACCATTAGTATTAGAATTCATATATCTTACGAGTAGTTTGAAAAATTTTCAATCATCATTAAAAATACCTTTTTTATTTTCAAATAAATTTGTCTTTTTTATATCTCTCTCGCTTTGTATTGTTATTTTTTGAAAAGATAAATGGAATTATCTTGTAAAAGTTTTATAGATTTTTTTTTATTTATCCTTAAGTGAAAAATAACAAATAAATTCAATATAAAACTTTTATTTAATTTACTCTTAAGGGTAAATCATTTCGAATTTTGGCACGAAATACAATTAGAGATATACAACATTTAATAAATATATTTTGAAATATGCCTATTTTCGATAAAATATATTTATATTTTTCCATATTTAGTGTGTAGCTAAACGCCAAATTTCTTCTGAAAACAAGACTGTTTGATTATATTCAATAATATTATTTTTGTGTTCCAAAATAAGCATTATCCAAATAAATGAAAATATTATAATAGTTCAATATTTTCAAATATAAATATATTTGATTTATAATTACATTTATTGACAAAATTTAAGAAAGTTGTACCTTTTAGCATGTATATCGGGATTCAGACAATAACTCTGAAAGATACACTCATGGACAAAACTTAAGGAACTTGTACCTTTTAGCATGTATATCGGGATTCAGACAATAACTCTGAAAGATACACTCATGGACAAAACTTAAGGAAGTTTACCTTTTAGCATGTATATCGGGATTCAGACAATAACTCTGAAAGATATTACAGTGACCTTTATTGATGACACACGAGATAAACAAAGTGTGAACAAAATTGCCTCTGTCTTCTTCAAAGAAAAAACAGACGGCCGGCAACATCAAAGACATAAAAGATTGTAATTCACTTTTGAAGTTAAAAATATATTTTTTTATTCCTGTTATATTCCTATATCTGGAAAAGAGTAACTATTCTTGTGAGAGAGAAATTGAGATTGAAACTGATTTATTACAATGTCCATATAAGATTAAATACAGAATAAATATAAATATGAATAAATAAGATTATATAATGATAAATATATGAATAAATAGATATAAATATATAAAACAATTGATAAATATATAATACATGTCGTAATTGGTGGCGCCCACCTGAAATTGAGATTGAAACCGATTTATTACCATGTTCATATAAGATTATATGAGGTTAAATACGGAATAAATATAAATATAAATAAATATGATTATATAAATAAAATTAATTAATTAATTAATATGAAAAAGAGGTAGAATATATCATCAACAAAGAACTTCTGGTCCGAAATTTTACCAGTTTTATAAATACTAAAGTAACTTTTTACAAAAAAAAAAAGAAATATTTAAATATATATTAATTAGAAAAATAATTTTCTCTCTTTCAACTTTTTTTCGTATGATCGTAACACATAGAGAAATGAGGAAAGCACATATCAGAATAATAAAAAACAAATTTAATTTGCATAAAAAATCCCAACTTATTTACATATGCAACGAATGATGATATTATTTAACAGACGAATAAATTATTAGTCAGTTAAAATAAATACAATAAATATTTCTACACAATACTCTCAAAAATAAAACGTACCTTTTTAAAATAAAAAAAATATATATACACTTTACGAAAAAATAATATATATTTTAATATGTAATATATAATAATATATATATAAATTTTTAAAAAGAAAATCTTTCCTTTTTTATGGGAAAGAAAGATCTACTTTGAAAATAATTGGGAGTTGAATATGGCAAAAGGGGGGGGGGGGGGGGGGGGGGGTGGGGAATAGAACTCTTAGTTATTACCAAAAGATCTATGAATGGGAAAAGATGAAAAAAATAAGTTTTTTTTTTTTTAAGAATTTTCAAATAATGAAATCGTATGGAAGTTTTTGGATGAGTTTATTTAAAGGAGCAAAAAAAAAAAAAGATTAAAAATATAAGGTAAGTTTGTTTAATCCAATTTTTATATCAAAAATATTTATATTTTCAATAAAATTGCTTTTCTGCAAAATGGAAAAGAAATGTACTGAAGAAATACCATTAAAAATATGCTGCAATAATCTAGAATATTATATATTGGCAGAATTACCTGAAATCGAAATTTTATTTACATTTCAAAAAAACGTTTAGTTCATAATTGAAGTAAAATTTTTAAATTATATATTATATTATATAATAATATTAAATAAAAAGATTTTTGTTTTTATTTTTAAAACATATATTAATAAATTTTATATTTAGAATTTTACCTTTTTTATTATTGATATCTAATATAGGTTTTTAACTTTTAATTAGACAATTTTAATTTATATTTAGACATTTTTCATTTTAATTTAGACACATGGAATTTACTATATAAAGTCCTAGTGTCTAAATTAAAATGAAAAATGTCTAAATAAAAACGAAAGTGTCTAAATTAAAATGAAAAATGTCTAAATAAAAAGAAAGTGTCTAAATTAAAATGAAAAATGTCTAAATATAAATTAAAATTGTCTAATTAAAAGTTAAAAACCTATATATTTCAATAACATATTTATTTTATTTATTTATTACAAAACACACGTTATATCTTATTTGGATATACGCGTGTAAGTGTTCTATTATATATATTATATATATTGTCTTTTTTTTAAATGAGTGTATGTAGTTTAGATAAAACAATAGATTATTAGATATTGTTTGATTAAATTCAAAAGGATTCAAGAAAGCAGTGGCAGAGCGCCATCTAGTGGAACAAAATCAACTAAAACATATTATATATTTTTTCGTATATATATAATCTTATATAATATATATTATATAAATCCTGATATAAATTTCAAATATACAGTTACAACAGAAAATAAATTTCTATAGTGGACCACCCTTTAAATATTTAGAATCAGTCGTAAAAAGCAAGTCAAAAACTACCAAAAGAAATATTCCTGAAATAAGCCAATTTTTTCAACACAGAAAGAGAGAAAAATTAAAGTTTATTTCAATAATAAAAATATTTAAAGAAAATAGTTGAAGTACTATATATGCAAAATTGTAAGGAATATACATACAAAGTAAATTATGAAATTATAAACAAATATTTGTAAGGTATATTTTGCCATAATACAATTGCTTTCATACATACACATATACATATATATATGTATATATATAACAATGTTACATATTGAAAAGCTATTTTGAATCGCAAAATGTGCTATGTATTATGTATAAATTTGAATGTAAAGGTTTACTTCGGAAGAATGTATATTAGACATGCGTCTGAATTTAGAATAATGAATAACTAATCTCAGAGAGTAAAAAATAAAATTGTCAGAAGGGTTGCCAGGTAAAAAAAATATTATTATTACTCTGTGAATTTTGTGTGACAACGATTCGATTTAGAAAAAAAAAAAAAGAAATATGCAGAGAGGAAATCTGTGAAAAATTGAATTGTATATGGCGTCAAAAGGAAATTGAATTATTCTTTTTATGCATCGTCAATTATGGAGATATTGTGGAATAAGTAATATAGTTGTATTTTACCTTATATTCTTTTTAAAGGTTATTTTTCAATATAGAAGCAAGAGGTTTATCCGTCGAATAAGATTCTTTAAATAGAAAACTACCGTTCGGCTGATTCCTAGTACTTATTTGACAGGGAAATCCGTGAATATATTTACTTTACTTTTTTATTTTAAAGTTAACGATATATATTTTCTATGTTTATTTTGAGAATTATTTGAATCAATTTTTATAAAATATATTTTCTAATTAATAAAATAAGTTTCTAAAAATAGGATAAATTTTTGTTTTGAAAAGAGAGCAATCCATACTTAATTCATTAGATAATAAAAGACATATATTGGATTTAATAAAATATTTATTTTGCCAATATTTCGGCTGGCTGAACGCCAACCTTTATCGAGGCATTACATTTTTGTATACACAAACTCAGCGCCGCATAGTGTTATACTAACACTAATTACTTATTATCTAATAGGATAAATTGAAATAATGTGGATAAAACGTAAGTATTCATAAATATGCATATGTTATATTAGCTTTATATTTTATATTTATCATAGCCTTCTATTTATTTCTATTTTAGCATCGTGTAATTTCATAATTTACACATTTATAACATATTAAATAATTACACACACAATTATCATTAATTATAATATATATTTGAATAATTATATCATATTCATCAAATTATCTATATATATAAAAATGAATGTATGTGTGTGTGTGTGTCCTTTATGCCTGACCAAACCACTCATTGGAACGCCATGAAACTTTGGGAAGTTATTCAGTATAGTACTGGGAAGGTTTCTAGCAAATAAAATTTTTGAAATAACTTTTCGCTTTAAAATAATCAAGATAAATATTCTAATTTATCTGTTATAATTCAACAATCTGCTCTAAATATTATCATGATGATACGATGATTTTGTAATGTAGAAAATTAGGAAAGGCAAAATTCAGGATGACACGGCAATTTATTTGAGACAAGAATAATGATACAATTCCAAGGCAAGATACTATTCCTTTAACTTCCAATTACCGAGGGAACCAATTAATATTGATTTTATTCAACTTATCGAGTACTTTTCAAGGGACCGGGAAAAAATGTTCACTTTATCGAGAGATTTGTTAGACAAACCTTTACTCGGGTAAAACCCGGGCGAAGCCGGGTACGTCCGCTAGTAAATTATAAAAATAGCTCAAATACAATCTTCTGCTTTGATAATATTATAAACTTTTAACTTTTTACATTTAAATCCTTTATGAATAATTTATAATCATCTCAAAATACCGTGTAACTCTAAATTAAATATATCCCATTAATTATTTTACAAATTTGAATGTCATTTTACAAAAATAAAAATATAAATTAACATGTATATTTCACAAAGTTTTATACTTATTTATAATTAATAAATAAATGCCTAATTTAAAATATATTTATTATTATTTAAAAATATATAGGAGACATAGATTTTGTAATATTAAATTCCATTTCTACTTTTTGAAATATAATACACGTGTGTGTTACACAATTTTCCATTTGATTTTATATTTAATATTTAATTTATAATTCCGCGCAAATGTTTAAACCTCATACCTATTATTAATTTAATCACATTACACTATACATATTTTTAATTATTTAAATCTCGTAATAACTTAAATCAAAATTTTGGAAAAATATGGATTTGAAATTTTAAAATTCAATATAATTAACGGCAAAAAGATCAGTGTGGGAAAGTAGGGTATACTTTTAAACAAATTTATAAATTATTTTTTATATATAGTTTTCTTATATTTTTAAAATATTTTTTTTATAATTTGATTTTTCATACACACACACTATTTCTACTTTTTTTTTCTAGAAAACCTATTTTACGCCGCTTTCAAGAAAATCAAGCTGCAACACTGCAATAACATACGATCTTTTGTAAATATGTAAAATATTAATTTATTTTGCCTCTACTGCGTTTTCTGAGGTAAGTTTATTTTTAATTTTTAAATAATTATATTTTAAATATATATTTTTAATTTTTAATATTTTACATATGTGTGTTGTCTTCAAAACTTTGAAGCAATATATAATATTTAGATAATAAAAGGCATATATTGGATTTAATAAAATATTTATTTTGCCAATATTTTGGCTGGCTGAACGCCAACCTTTATCGAGGTATTACATTACATATTATATAATATTGTAAAACGACATTTGAAAATATTCCGCATGTGTTTCTTTTGAACGAAAAATCGAAATTTATTTTAATGAGAAATAACGATTATTTCTAACCTTAGGGATGAAGTTTGAAAGGATGAATTGTGAAGAGTAATGATGAACGGAAAAATAAAGTGTCCAGGGATGGACATATCATATGCCGAATTATATTGTATAAAAAATCAAAATATATAATATCTAGTACACAAATATCTTTTCTATTGGGGTTATAAACGTTTTTTTTTAATATTTTTTCAAATTTCAAAAAAACAAAATTTTCAATATATAGGTTATATATATAACCAAAATAATAGTTTAAATGATCTAAACTTATTTTAATTCTTAAAGGAAGAGCCATGTCTTCGCAATAATGGTAAATATAAGAATTGAAATCATGAAAAAGCACGAATGTTTCTTATATAAAAAAATAAAGCTATCATTGGAGGAATAACCACAGATAAGACAAGTCCTCCATATTTGTTTCATCGCAGTAAGGACAGTAGAACTTTGTTTATGTATAAAATAAACATTCGTGCCTTTTTTTTTTAATGATTTCATTTCTTATATATATATATATATATTAAGAATAGAATTATTTTTGGGTTTTGTTGTTGAAAAGAGGTGCAGTCGTAAAAAGTAAAGATAATTATTTACCTTTCAAGTAGATTTTATTTTGAATTACTTGAAGAGTAAAAATACACATAAAATTATTTATATATATATATCACTGCAATATAGAATTTATACAATGAATTCTATAATCGTGATTTTTAATTAGAAAAGGTAGGGTTTATTATACATATTTACAACAATAATAATTAAAAGTGGTATGTTTTGAATCTATGGTCAAAAATATGTAAAACAGTCAATGAATGAAAATAAAATATATGTTTTTAAAAAATTAAAATAATTGTATTTTAGATTATATAATATACTAGCCGAATGACCCGGGCAACGCCCGGGTTTTACCCTATCAAATGTACCCTATTCAAATACTATTCGTTACAATTATAAATTGGCGCCGTGGATGTCACTCTAGTGAAACGTCCCGCTCCAAACTTTGTGTCTGAGAAGCGATATTTTTATAGAAAGATGATCTAGCTTTTGTTTTCTGCTCGAATGAATGTTTTTCTGTTAGAATTTTGTTCCTGCGTACAAAATAATGAGCTGGTTTCACCCGTGGTCTCTGCTTTTTGGAATTTTTCCCGATATAATTTTGTATCTGATAATCAAACATGATACAGCAATATCGTCATCATCATTTTCTGACTAAAAATATATAGTTTTAATAATTGATTTATATATTTTTTAAAATAGCCTATCGTCTTCCCCGTATTTTTTTTACCTATTTATGGAAATTTTGGTTTGTATTAGTGAACTACTGCGAATTTGTATACCGGACATACAGACAGACATACAGACATTCATTTATATATATATAGAGATATATATAGATAGCACGTTATTGCGTTATATTTAACTTATACCTACATGGCCTTATACTTATTGTTTGTGGAAGAGCATTACTCAATGTAAATATGTAAATAAATATATTCTACTGTCATAATAGCATTAACATTAAGATGCGAATGTTTCTTTTCACAAATAAATTTTTCTACTGTCCTTATTGCGATGAAAAACATATTGGAAGGGCTTGTGTCTCATCAGTGGTAAACCCTCCCAGCTGTTTCGTCAATTTTTAATCTACCAGACCGCTTATCTTTAGAGCTCTAATACTGTATTGGATTATTCTGCCTATATATACTGCATTGAAGAGTGGAATCTTAGAAATTGTATTCAAGCAAACTATGGACATGTGTTTTTATATGTAATTCTACTGTCTTAAAAGCCTATATCTATAGTCTACTTAAATACCATTTCTAAGATTCCACCTTCAGTGTAGTATATATAAGTAGAATGATCCAATACAGTATTAGAACTCTAAAGAAGCGGTCTGGTAGATTAAATTGACGAAACCACTGAGAGGGTTCACCACTGATGATCCCAGCCCTCCCAATATATTTTCTCATCGCAGTAATGACAGTAGAAGTTTGATTTATGTATAAAAGAAAAATTCGTTCTATAAAGTAATTTAATTTCTTTTATATAGATGACGTGTTATTGCATTATAATTATTGATAAATGTATTCAAACCTTTTTTTTTTTTTTTAATGTGAAAAAAATTCTGTAATAATTTTTAAAAATCAATAAATAATTTATATTTATTCCGATAGATGGCCGTAAGCCATCAGTAACTTTCAGTTTCACGATAAAAATATGCCTTTTTTGCTTAACTTTTTAAAAAATGTTTCTATTATCGTTTACATTCCAAAGATATAATAATAAAAATATAGTTTATACTTTATAATATAACATAGATAAAGCGTTTATATTTTTATAAAGAAAAGGGGAAATACTGTACATACCCAAGAATGATTATTCAAAACGGCTTCCCATTTCAAACTCTAATTAAAATTCAACTTCCATTTCTTCCATTCTCCAAATAAGTTCTTAAAGTTAATCACTTACCCATTATTGAGCTCAAAACTGTTGGAAGAAAATTAAAATCAACTTTTCGATGAAGTGAGAAAACTTCTCTTGAGCTCTTTGAGCCAGCTTCTGAGACAATCTTTTAAAAAGGGATACTTCTCTTAAACTTTCGATGGAATTTGAGTTGAGCTCTTGCCATGTTTTATATATATATCGAGTCTTTTCTCATCCTTAACATTCTTTCATTTATAATTTTATTGACTTTAACACAATAACATACTCTGTCTTTAGTTATTATAGATTTAGGGTTTTTTTTTTTTTAAGAGAAATAATTTCTGTTATCATCATGATAAACATTAATTATTATGATTGGGTATGATGAGCTCTACTCTTCCCCGGCAGACACCATCAAAAATCTCAAGCTTTACAAGCTTGATACCTTAGTGTGATTGAGTGGAGATAAGAAAGAAGAAGAGAAGAAGATTAATTATTATTATTTATGGATGTGTGTTTGTTTTAATGTCCATCTAACAGAGAGCCAAACAACAACTGACTCACCCGTGCAGCCGAGGTCACGCTCCGCTGCGTCACGTGGGGAAACATAGGTAGATGTTTTCTTACATGTTCTCAGCACATCCCCCTTTTTAAGACTTGAAATATATATATACATTACAAACTTTAAATGCATAATATAATTAATAATGAAGGCGATCCACAGGTTTAACAATTCGTCCACTCCGGGTTCTTATCTGGCCGTCTTCTGAGTCGTTAGAGGGATAATCCACAACTGGGGTCTTTTCATTTTCAACCAGTTCCTCCCCCGAAAAGGTCGGCGTCGATGGGTCGGCTGGATATTGCACTGCATATCCTTTTCGTAGATGGAACCTGTTTCGACGTAAAGTCCCAACTGGAGTATCAACCATATATGACCTTGGTGTCGATGCCTTCTGCTTTACAATCCCCCAGGTTCGCATATCTGTAATCCAAACCGTGTCACCTTCGGATAGCTCCTCCATGTCCGTAGCTCCGCAGCGTCGATCATATCTGGATTTCATATCCTTTCTCCTTCTCCCCTCCTTTCTTTTCAGGGTCTGAGAGTCCACCAACTTTGGGTTAAGTTTCTCTGGTGCAATTGGCAAGGTCGTTCGGAGTTTACGTCCCAGATGGTTCACCATGCCAAGAAATCTTCTTACGCCATGAACATCTGTCGGAGCAGGCATCCTCGCCACCGCTTCGATTTTCGCTGGATCTGGTCGAATACCGTCTTCATCCAGTATGTGCCCAAGAAAATTAATTCTTGGCACGCCGAAGACACACTTGGCCTTGTTTAGTGTAACTTTCGCCTCTTTCAGTTTTCGGAGCACTAAACGAAGAATTCGATCGTGAGTCTTGGAGTCGGAGGCAAATATCAGGATATCGTCCAGGTAACACATTACACCGTCCATGCCTTGCAAGATTATTGACATAACTCTCTGAAAATACTCTGGGGCGAGTGAGATTCCAAATGGCATTCTGCAGTATTTATATCTCCCAAAAGGAGTGATGAAGGTCGTTAAATGCTGGCAGTCCGGGCTCAACGGAATCTGGTGAAAGCCACTGTTCGCGTCCAGTTTCGAAAATAATCTTGCTTCCCCCAGTTGCCCCAGCATGTGCTCCACCACTGGCATGGGATGCACTTCGCGCTGTACATGATCGTTCAGCCTTGAGAGATCCACACAGAGTCGTATGTCGCCATTCGGTTTACCAGCAATCACAGTCGGTGCACACCATTCAGTCGCAACGTTAACTTGTGCTATGATTCCCGCCTTCTCGAGCTCTTCCAATCTTGTTTTAAGCTTTTCCATCAAAGGTATTGGTACCCGTCGAGGAGTAAGAACAGCATATGGTTTTGCTCCAGGTTTCAATTTGATTTCGTAAGGGTTTCCGATCTGTCCCAGTCCTTCAAATACTTCAGGGAATTCCTTGATCGGGTTAATTCTCGTCGCAACCACTTCAATCCGCCTCGCCAGGTTCAAGAGCTCACATGCCCGGCGACTCAGAAGAGGTTCACTCAAACGACGAATGACATAAATCTTCTCCTTGATTTCATAATTGCCATTTCGCAGCGCTGATATAAACATACCCACAGTCTGAAGTTCGGAAAATTCAGCAGCTCTAAGGTTGATATCACTTTTCACTAGTCGTTGCTGTCCCATTATCTTCTTGAAGATACACAGAGGAACACATGTAACATCCGCCTGGGAGTCGAGCTTGAACTTCACCTTTTTCCCGTTCACTTGGATTTCTGCTGTCCATCGCCTCCTGCACTCGCCTTCATCATCATCGAGATTAGATGAATCCTCCACAGCTGAGACCTCCAGGAGAAAACCAATTTCTTCATCAAGTTCAGAAACAGCTTTGACTTCCGCAGTCTTCGCCTGCTTATCTGAGCAGCAATTTGCAAAATGGCCTGTTTTTGAACACAGGTTACATTTTTGTCCTTCAGCACGGCAAGCCTGTCCTTCCCTGTGGGTGAAACCTCCGCATTTTGGACATCGTGATCTTGTTTTGGCTGACTTCTCCTTCTTCCTCGAAGGTTGCTGTTGTTGTTTCGGTGATTGTTTCTTCGAGTTGAACTTCACCTGATTGACCTTTTGGCTTGCTGAGGGACGCTGCAGGTCGACTTGCTGCTGTCGAACGGCTTCCTGCTGTCTAACTATTTTCACCGCCTTTTCCAAAGTCAGTTCGCTGTCCAACTGCATTCTTTCAGACAAAGCTTTGTCCCTCACTCCAACCACAATTCGGTCACGGATCAACTGCTCATGAAGACCTTCAAATTCGCAACTATCAGCCAATTTGTACAATGAAGTGATGAATTCGTCCACTGGCTCCCGATCCTCTTGGATTCTTGAATTAAATTTCGCACGTTCGTAGATAATATTCTTTCTGACACAGAAGTGGCTGTCGAACGCCTTGAGGACGGAATCAATTTTCGTTGCCTCTTCCTTCTTTTCGAACTTGAAAGTCCTGAATATATCATCCGCGCGGTCGCCCATCAAGTACATGAACAAATCGATCTTGTCCGCCTCCTCTTTCTTCTTCATTCCACTGACCACGAGGTATCGTTCGAATCTTTTCCTCCATTTGGGCCATTCGTTGGGAGTCGAGAAGTCGAAAGTTTCTGGAGGTTGAATCTGAGCCATGTTGAATTATCTTCCAAGGTACGCAAAAATCGATATTTTGCAATATACGGGTTCGTATTCTATCCAGTTACCGCTGCCACCATGTTTTAATGTCCATCTAACAGAGAGCCAAACAACAACTGACTCACCCGTGCAGCCGAGGTCACGCTCCGCTGCGTCACGTGGGGAAACATAGGTATATGTTTTCTTACATGTTCTCAGCACAGTGTTTTTTTTTTAATTTATTACCCGCGCCGACTTTTAGTTATAAAATTGTTTAAAGAGCAATGATTTTTGTTATCATCATGATAATAATTAATTATTATTATTATTTATGGATTTTTGTGTGTTTTTTAAAATTTATTTATTACCCGCGCCGACTTTTAGTTATATAGAATTGTTTTTAAGAGGAATCCTTTAAGTTATATTAATAAGGATCAATTATTAAATATTTACATATTTTTTAAAAATTTATTTATTATGTGCGTCGAATTTGGTTATAGAATTTGTTTTAAGAGCAATTATCATTTCTCGGTTATATAATTATGATAATGATTAATTCGTGTATAACTATTTTAATTTTGACATTATACATTTGTGTTATTGCGCGCTCGCTGAATTTAGCTATAGAATTGTTTTAAGATTAATATCATTTCGGTTATATCATAATGAGTATTTATTATTTAATTTATTATAAAATCCCTACACAACACAAACATGGTCATAAAGTGGGTTAGGCCAGAGATTACGTTCGCGGTTCTACACAGCTATGATAGAAATTATCTCAAAAACATCTCTCGCCTGAACACAAGATTATTCTTGTCGAATTCCTCAACACTGTCATCGAGCATGCTGGGAACATGGATTTCATAATCCGCAACGGCCTGTCCGAACTCAAGGCGGCTTTAAGCTCTTGATGAAATCCAGACGTCCCTCCGTCTGTTGTATATATTTCTTCCTATTTTAAAAATGGCTGTAAACCTTCTCCCTACTGTTGACTAGATGTCAATAAACTATTTTTTATTGTCAAAAAAAAAAACACAAACAAGGTACTTTTATGTCTTAAAACGCTGTTGAATTTTAATGATATTTATCAAATATCATTATATTTGTATGTAGAAAGTTAGAATCCTCTGATGAGTATAAGTAAAAGATTTGAAGCGTACGAGGATACTTTTCTTTTAAACTTTAATAAAGATTCGAGCTTTCGGGCTGTAGAAGGGCTGTTTTCGCCCGAAAGCTCGAATCTTTATTAAAGTTTAAAAGAAAAGTATCCTCGTACGTTTCTAATCTTTTACTTATATTTGTATGTGTAAATTTTCTTTATCTTTTTATGAAATGGTTGTATTTGTACATAGACGGTAATATATAAAATAAACAATAATTAAAACCATACTATATCTCCTATCCACCTCCCCTATTTATCTCCGTTCCCCCTAACTTATTGTCTTAACGGGTTTTTTTAAAGAATTATGTTTTTTTATGAAAAGTTATATAAATGCGCATTCAAACAAGTTTAGTATTTCTGTTTATATACACTCATGGACACATTTAATGAAGAGGAAAGTCTTTGATGTCGCCAGTCGTCTATTTTTTTAAAAAGACAGAGAAATCTACCTTTGCCGGTCCCAAGCCCGAATGAAAAAGGAGGAGGGAGAGTAGTAACAAGCTCACTAAAAAACCTAGGCTCAGCTGGCCAGGCTGATAGTACCCTGTAAGGGCTCCAGGAATACAGCAGTGTTTGTACTCAATGTTAGGAGCGGCTGCACATGACGTCTGTTCCTCGTGTCAGAGGTGGCCATTTCTTTTGGAGCTAAGTCAGTGAACTGATACTGAGTAGTGCTCCCAGTCTTGATGACAAAGGCAGACGTATTCTACTTCACCCAGTATGGATATAAGAAAGAAGAAAAGAAGAAGACCCTTACTGCAATGATAAATAAATAGGAGGGCCTGGTTCATCAGTGATAAACCCTTCCAGCGGTTTCGCCAGTTTAATCTGATAATTGTTTAATAAAAAAAAGAATCATATATATACGAGTTTAAATTAGTTTCAATTTCTCATAACAAATGGAGCGTTAATACATAATTTTATATGAATACATGTTGATTACCTTCTGTAAAAGCCGTCGTTTACTTCTATCAATGGCTTTACGACCTGTATTTGGGGGAGGGGGGAGTTTAAAAAAAAACGAATTATATATATATTACTATTAAAAATAAAAAAGGCATCTCCTGACCACAAGCACATGTGCTTTTTAGATGGCAGAGCGCCATCTAGTGGAGTAAAAATAAATTAAACGTTTATTTAGCTTACTCCTAGATATTTGGCCAACCCAATTTCTTGATAAATCAAGAAAAGCCATCCACGAACGCGTTTCGCGCTGTTGGCGCTCGTCAGCGTGGAGAAGGCTGTAACCATTGCGACCAAAAAGATTTTTTGGACCCTATTGCTTCCCGAGAAATCAAGAAATGGGTATTTAAGGCCAAATTTGCGTAAAGACGCTTAACACATGAAAAAACAATAGAAAAAAATAAAAGATAAGTGGGTCAGGTGTTGATATTAAAAATAAAGAAGGCATCTCCTGACCACAAGCACATGTGCTTTTCATATATTACTATATACAGTAAAAAAAAAACAATGTTAAATTTTAATATTCTTTCTAGTAGTCAAATATTGTAACCATTTTATTTCTCTTTTTTTCAGAATATTATCGAATATAAAAAAAAAAGGTAGAGAGAATTCTGATGAATAAACAAAACAAAATCGTTTACCTCCGAAAGTTTTCCTCCATATTTACATATAAAATTGAGAAAGATATTAAACTTTTGTGTGGGTCAATAACATAGAAATAATAATGTTGGAAATCATATATTGAGAGGCAATCTTTTCATTCATTCAACTGTGTATTTAAATGTTGATTTTAAAATTTCTATTCTTTATTACGTATTATTTATAAATTTTATTTTATCATTGCCATTCATTCCGAATACCATTTTTCTATCAATCTTGTCTTAACTTGAACATTTATTTATTTATTTATTTATTTCAATTCAAAACGCTATGTCCCCCTAGGGACACTTGCGCTAAATGTACATACAAATATAACAAAGAAAATATTCAACATGGAAAGATACACAGAAAGTTACTTAGAAAGATTCATAAATATTATTTACATATATAGATATATTCTTTGAATTTTATTTACAGTTACATCATTAAATTTAAAATATATACATATATACACACATATACACGCATACACCTATATATTGTTTACAACCATATAATATGTCCAATATTTCCTTGAGATCGTTACATCAAAGACCATTTTTCTTAATGAAATCCAAAATATATTTACAAAGGAAATTAAATTTCATATATGTGTCCTTATTTGAAATTAAATCACTAGGGCCTAAAGCTATTAAATCGTTGTTGACTCTGTAATCTTGAAAGACAGGGCACTCTAGCAAGAGATGTATTGAAGTTTGTTCCCCCAATCCACAGAAACATGTCGAATCTTGCACAGCCTGAATTTTCTTAAGAAAAAACCTGAAATTTCCATGATCTGTGATAAATTGTGAAATATAATAGTTTGGTCGAAAATATTTCGGAATTTCATAAGGAAAGAAACTTTGAAATGTTTGATTAGTATTCTTTTTCATTAAATTAATCCTTGATATAATGAAATCTTTGAGTATACCTGGAATATACAAATCATAAAATTGTTTATCTTCTGTTGATAAATTATTCAACTCATAACCTATAATTCTAGATTCCATATAATCAGTGATCAAAGGAATATTGGCTAAGGTGTGAACACAGTTATAACTGGTTGTTTTATATGTTTGGGTACACCATAGCAGAATTTGATATTTCATTGAGTTCAGTTTGTACATGTAAATGAAATAAATAGTATTCAAGTTTGAATTTGTACTGGGATCATATGGATAGAATTTTTTTTATATTAGGTAAAAGGCATTTTATGATCGCGAAACTGGAAATTACTGATAGTTTGCGCCATCTATCGGAATAAATATCAAATAAAAAAAAAAGTTGGCGAAAGAGTCAAAAAGTGAACAAATCCTGGAACGGTTGAATGTAGCTCTATATTACTTTTAAAAATACATAAAATATAAAGATAATCATTGTTCCTTGTTTCAAAATCACTTTATTAGGTACCGCTCAAAAAGAGCAACTAGTTTATAATAATTGCAACAATAATATATGAAGGTTATTCACATATTAAACAAAATGTTAACGCGGGATACAATCCCGGTTCATGGCTGTCGGGAATCGAGGGTGTTACCTACTTGTCCACTGACTCTATTTTTTATTTTCTAAATGATAATACATAATTAGATATTGAACTAAAATGTTAAATAAAACTTAAAAGGCTGTGGTTTTATATCCGTAGGTAAAACCGGCAATATCCTATAGTATTGATAAAATATTTTTTCTGATCCAAAATTTATGCCCACTAATGTAAATATAAATCTTTATTTATATGAATATGTCTCTAAATTTTGAATAGCAGCAGTTTTATATATACTTCTTAATTTTTTTTAAATATACACTTATAGACAAAACACACACACACATAAGGAAGTTGTGCCTTTTAGCATGTATATCGGGATTCAGACAATAACTCTGAAAGATACACTCATGGACAAAACTTAAGGAAGTTGTAACTTTTAGCATGTATTTCGGGATTCAGACAATAACTCTGAAAGATACACTCATGGACTTAAAACATAAGGAATTTGTCCCTTTTAGCATGTATATCGGGATTCAGACAATAACTCTGAAAGATACACTCATGGACAAAACTTAAGGAAGTTGTACCTTTTAGCATGTATATCCGGATTCAGACAATAACTCTGAAAGATACACTCATGGACAAAACGTAAGGAAGTTGTGCCTTTTAGCGTGTATATCGGGATTCAGACAATAACTCTGAAAGATACACTCATGGACCAAACTTAAGGAAGTTCTACCTTTTAGCGTGTATATCGGGATTCAGACAATAACTCTGAAAGATACACTCATGGACAAAACTTAAGGAAGTTGTACCTTTTAGCATATATATCGGGATTCAGACAAAACACTGAAAGATATTTCAGTGACCTTTATTGAAGAAAACGAGATAACCAAGTATGAACAAAATTTGACTCTGTGTCCAAAAAATAAATAAATAGATACATAAATAAATAGACGACCGGCGAAATCAAAGACTTTCCACTTTTTAAAGTTATATCTCAATGAATGTATATTTGAAATATATAAATAAAGTACTAAATAACTGTATGAATCCGATACACAATTTATACGTACATTATATTGAACAGAATAAAACACTTAATCTATTCGGAGTGTCTGAATAAATAAATGTTAAACACAGAGCTCTAGGAGTACGTAACAACAAAAAACAGTTCAACCCTTCCAAAGTACTATTTACAACTACAGAAGTGTTATAAACTTGTCTTAATCCAATTTAAAACATGGCGTCAGTACATAGGTTTCCTTACAGGGGTTAATGCATTAAGACCCGGTCTAAATCTCATTAGGGATCTGTGTGGAAGAGGGAATTCTTGCAAGGGTTAATTTCTTTGGGGAGAAGTAATTTGAAACTCGCGTCTTGGTAGTGGTTAGCTTGGGTGAGGAGGATTGGACCAATACAATTGTAGTCGTCTGCTTTCTTTTTTATGCTGTGATTGAATTCAAACTTGTCTTTTAACTACTCATTGATATTTACTTTAAGTTTTCTTCAAAAGGTTTCATTAAATTATATAATGTTTTTGCCCGATTATAAATTTTATTTAATAATTTGTTTTCAATATTTGTCTTCTAATTTATGAATACCATATTTTCTGAAAATGGTTTGTATAAAAGATTCTATATAAAATATGTTTAACTAATTATATATGTTGTAAGATTTAGGTACTTACAGCTTGTAGGAAGGCATGAGGACGTTGAGGATTATATGATAATAATCTTTATTATCCATTTAGCAAGAAAAACAAAGTTATGGTAGCGAACAGTTATTGTAATATAGAGAAGAAGGTAAACAAACAGTTGTGATGATGATAGGTCCAGTGTGGCGCTAGCTGTCGTAGCATTCAGTTATCCAACAAATCCCCGGCATGAATGTGGAGACATCACGAGGTTGTAGCGTAACTTCTCAAATGTCGGCCTTGGTAGCGGCTTGGTCAGAATGTCCGCCTTCATGTCGCCAGTTGGGCAGTAGATCATTTTTATCACTGTCTTCTTCTGAAGATCCTTCAGGTGATGGATCTTGGTTGCGATGTGCTTGGTTCTAGAAGACACTTTTTCGGATGAACATATCTTGAGACATGATTGATTGTATTGGTGGAAGTAGATTGGAGCTTTCTGTTCCAGTTCGAGATCCTTTAGCAAGTCGAGAAGCCATAACAGTTCTTGTGAGGCTTCAGCTGCGGAGATAAGTTCCGCTTCGGTGGATGAGAGAGATACGCAACCTTGTTTCCCAGTCATCCATGAAATGGGGTTTGAACCCAGTAGGAACAAGTTTCCGCTTAGCGATTTTCTGTCGGTGTTGTCGCTTGCCCATTTGGCATCGCTGTATGCTTCCAGCGTGGGAGGTTTTTGGTTAGATATGCGTAGCTCGAGTTCTTTAGTAGTTTTTAGATATCTTACGATTCTTTTTGCTGCATTCCAGTCACAATTTCTAGGATTCTGGTTTCTGCTGCTAAGTATGCAGACTGGAGCTGCGATATCTGGTCTGGATACTACGCTTAGGTACAATAGTGAGCCTATCAGTTGTTGGTATTGGACGTTGTTTGGTAGAAGTTTTTCATCAGATATACCGGGGTATCCGCTTTCCATGGGAGTGAAAGTAGGTTTCGCTTCTTGGAGATTGTACCTTTCAACTAATTCTTGGATTTTATTCTTTTGGCTCAGAAGGAGTTCACCTTCTCTGTTCCTTGAGATTTCTATACCAATGAATTGAGTGGGGTCTCCAAGGTTCTTTATTTCGAATTCTTTTTCGAGAGTTTTTACAGTGTTTTGGATGATTATCTCGGAATCGCTTGCGAGGAGCATGTCATCCACATATAGAATCAAGTAGATGGAATGGTTTTCTTCATTCTTGGTGAATAGGCATGGGTCTACAATGCTCTGTTTGAAGTTATTTTTAATTAGAGTGCTTGCAATTTTTGTGTTCCAAGATCTTCCAGCTTGTTTTAGACCGTAAATTGCCTTCTTTAGTTTGCAGACTTCGTTTGTTTGTTTTGTATGGAGTCCTTCTGGGAGTTCCATGTAGAGTTCTTTATCTAGGTCGCCGTGTAGGAACGCTGTCTTCACATCGAGGTGGATCACTTGCATCCCTTTGTAGACTGATGCGGCTAGGAAGGCTCTAATTGTAGAATGCTTCACAATTGGTGCAAAGGTTTCTTCGTAGTCTCGGCCAAATTTCTGATTGAACCCTTTTGCTACGAGTCTGGCCTTGTACCGCTCTATTTCTCCTTTGGAATTGAGTTTTTGTTTATAGGTCCATTTACATCGGTAGAGGCGTTAGTTCCCAGACATTGTTCTTCTCAAGAGAATTTAGTTCTTCGTTCATTGCTTGTAGCCATTTTTCTCTTTCTATTTTTGGTAATTGTAGGACTTCCGAGTAGCTGGTGGGTGTCTGAATGTCTTGAGCTTCAGTTTTGTACAGCATGTAGTCATTTCTTATGGGAGGTATTCCCTTTGTTGGTCTCGTGGATCTTCTTTGTGTGACCACTTGTGTTCCTGTGCTTGTACCGGGTTGAAGGTAATCCTCGGTTTCTGAGTCCTCAAGGTTTTCGGATTGTGTTCCTGGTTCCTGACTTTCCTCTGCATTACCAATATGATTGGAGGAAGTTAGATCTGTACTTAGTACTTGTGGTGAAGTTGTTTTTGTGGAAGCGTGGTGAAACCCATTTTCTTTTTCTATAAATTTTACGGATCTGCTGATTGTGATGTTGTCTGTATCGTGCAGGATTATGTATCCTTTGCTCCGATCATCGTATCCAAGAAAGATCCCTTCGATAACTTTGCTATCCAACTTGTTTCTTTTTATCTTGGGAATATAGGCGAAGGCTTTACATCCGAATCTTTTTAGATGCTTCAGACTGGGCTTCCTGTTGGTCCATAGTTCAAAAGGAGTCTTGTCTGTAGCTTTCGAGGGTATTCGGTTGTGTAGGTAATTAGCTGTGGTAACCGCTTCCGCCCATAGAGACTGTGGGAGTCCTGAGTCAAACAGCATGCATCTTGTCATCTCCATTAGTGATCGATTTTTCCTTTCGGCTACTCCGTTCTGGGCTGGTGAGTAGGGGACTGTTAGCTGATGTTTGATTCCGCTTTGGTTCAGGAAATCTTCGACTTGTCGGTTTACGTACTCACGACCGTTGTCTGTCCGTATGGTTTGGATATTTTTTCCAAATTCCGTGTGTGCTGAGATGACGTAGTCTTTTATTTTTTCATAGGCTTCGTCTTTTCCTTTCAGGAGGTAGGTCTTCGTGTATCTGCTGTAGTCATCAGTGAAGGTGATGAAGTATCTCTTACCGCTGACAGAGTTAGTTGGTAATGGACCGCAGATATCACTGTGGACAAGTTGAAGCGTTTCAGTTGCTCTGTACTCTGTCTTCTTTGGAAATGGGGTTTCGGTGAGTTTTCCTTGAATGCACTGAACGCAGTCTGTGCTGTGCGAACAGTTATTTAGACTTAGTCCTCTTGCTAGGTTCTCATTTCGAATCTTCTTAATTGATTCTATATTTCTGTGTCCTAGTCTGTCGTGCCAGAGCATGAGGCAATTTTTGTTCTTGCAGTGGTTTTGTTTTGCAACATTTGCTTTGAATGTGCGAGTTTGGGGGTTGTCATCCAGGTGGAGTCGGTACATTCCATTGTCAAGTATACCGTTCGCGAGGGCTGTGTTGTCTCTTTCGATGGTACACCAATCTCTGTTGAACGTTACTTTACATCCGTTGGAGGTGGCCGCACTCACTGACAGAAGGTTGTCTGTTAGTTCCGGGATGTAGAGAACTTTTGTGAGAAGTAAGGTGTCAGTCTTTCCTTGGGGTGTGATGACTTTGATTTCTCCTTGTCCTATCCCTTTGACCTGCAGCTTATTGCCATTAGCAACCACAACATTTTGTGTTTGTTCTCTGTTAAGTTCAGTGAAGAAGCTTTCATCGTACGCCATATGAGATGTGGCTCCAGAGTCGATGAACCAGTTGTGTACACTTGCTTCTCGTTGAGTGCAATTGAGAGCTTTTGGGTTAGGTCCTTTTGTTGTTCTCTGATTTGTTGATTGTTCTTGGGTGACACTCGACTGATTTGTGTACTTTGGTACGTTTCCTCTTCTGAAGTTTTCATATTTGCACTCTTTGTTGCTGTTGTTTCGCTTTTGATAGTGCCAACATTCTTCTTTGGAGTGGTTTTGTTTGTGGCAGAAAGAACAGAATTTCTTCTCTTTTTCTCTTCTTTGGCTTGAAGCTCCGTGGAGGCTTTTTAAGGCTTTTGATGCGGTGCTTTCGTCTTTCGAGCTTTCTACTCTGCGTGTGTGTTCATCAAGGAGTTTGTTCTTGGTAAATTCAAGCGTTAGCTCGTCATCAGGCCTTGATTCCAACATCGTGATGAGATTGGAGTAGCTCTTTGGAAGCGAGCAAAGCAGTATAGCCGTGATGTGAGAGTCCTTTAGTGTTTCGCCAATGGTTCGCAGTTTGTCAACTAGTTCCATCATGGTAGTGATGTGCTGTTGCATGTCTTTGTCTTCTTCGAGTTTTAAGCTGTATAGCTTCCTTAGCAAATAAATTTTTCCTGAGAGTGTTTTTCTTTCATAGATATTTTTAAGAGTGTCCCAGGTAGCTTTGGCTGTTAGTAGGTTTTTGACATGCACTATTTGTGAGTCGGCGATGCTTAGATTAATGATAGCTCTAGCTTTTGAGTCTTTCTTTTTCCATTCGATTTTAGGTTCATCTGGAATATTTTCGTTGACAACTTCCCAAAGATCTTCCTTTTGCAAGAGCATTTCAATTTTGAAAGACCATAGTGAGTAGTTATAGCCGTCGAGCTTATTTAGGGTTACATCGTGGCTCGGGAGTGACGCCATTTTTGCTAAGCCTTTTTTCTTTGTCTTAACTCGTTAGTTGAATTTCATGCAATATTCAGTCTCATAATCTAATTGTTGTAAGATTTAGGTACTTACAGCTTGTAGGAAGGCATGAGGACGTTGAGGATTATATGATAATAATCTTTATTATCCATTTAGCAAGAAAAACAAAGTTATGGTAGCGAACAGTTATTGTAATATAGAGAAGAAGGTAAACAAACAGTTGTGATGATGATAGGTCCAGTGTGGCGCTAGCTGTCGTAGCATTCAGTTATCCAACAATATATTTTATTTAATAATTTATTTTCAAATTACCTACTAATATATTTCTGATATTTTGATATTTTCTGAAATGGTTTATGTGTATTAATATATAAAAGATTCTATATAAAATATATTTCACCGATTATATATATATATATTATATAACAATTTGTTTTCAAAGTGTCTACTAATATATTTCTGGTATTTTGATATTTTCTGAAATATTTTGTATATAAAATATTTTATTAGAAAAGTGATATCACACACATTTTCACTGAAAATATATAAAGTTATGTGTGAAGTATTTTTATATATTCGTGTTATATTTTGTATCTAAAATTTATATCATATTTCAATTATTTAATTATATCGTGCGCTCTGATTTATATATGTATGTTTTAATACGAAAATATTTTTTTAAATATAAATATTTTTGTGCCAATATGTTAATATATTTAAATAATTTATAATATACAATAAACTATATTTTATAAATAATTTATTAAGCTTCTTTTTATATTCCTTAAATATATAAATTATGTACGTATAATTCCACCGCTGATTGGCTCACTTATGATTCTTAGCACCTCCTAGTTAACGCATGCGAAGTTCATTTCATTTCTGAAATCCTTCACCGCGAAAAAGCGAGCTATGTGGTCCCACAGATACGCCAGTTATCGGCAATGTACACCTTATAATGTTGATTGGTTAACAATACGCATGCGCAATCTCTACGGCGAAATATTGTAAAGCCAATGTGACACCATTTTTTAAAGTTTGAATTAGTATAAAATTTCTAATAAGGTTTTAAATGTCGTTATTAAAATATAATTTGATGTTAGCACAGTTTTTTCTAATTTTAGGCTAAAAATATTGTCGCGGAGAAATTGAGGGAAGATAAACATGAATACGACAAAGCAATTTATTTTGATCAAAACAATATTTACCAACTTATTTACATAACAGAGATGTAAATAGGAGAAAAATTCTGAGTAACAAAATATGTAAATTCAAACCTGAAAGGTTCAGGTTCCTAATATATTGAAGCGATGCAGCAGAGAAGTAGAAGGGAAGAAGTGGGAAAGCCAAGAGAAGGGCCCCTTCCAGGAAGTGTTGATTGACAAATTCCAGAGGAGAGGGTGGCAGACAGGGAGTCCAGCTGGCGCCGCCGTCGTGGAAGGAAGCCGGCCGGCCTGCCGGGATTTGTGTGCCGAGAAGACATGGCAGTCTGGGGGAAGAAGTCTGTCTGGTGACAACAGGACCTGCGGCAAGGAGAACGGCGGTGACGACAGACGCGGCAAGTTGGCTGGAGGAAGTGGGCTCCGAGACTGTGTGGATTAACAAGAGGAGGACGAGGAGGAACCTACCTGGGGCGGCATTGAAGGCAAGTTCATCTCCTATGTATAGTTGTTAATATCCCTTTTAAATATCCGGTAATAAATCCATAGTACTAAGCTGTATCCAAAACGAACCCACATTGTTCTCTTAGAAACCTTGAACGCAAACATCGACGGCTTAGAAGCGTCGTAACAATATATTATTGTTTCTCTTTTTATTTCGATTACTTTTTCTTGTAAAATATGTTTATAACTGTTTCTGTTTAAAAAGACATGTAAATCGACGCAATTATCCCTAGCCGGGATATCGCGTTTTGTGTGTTGAAATAAATAAATAAATAAATAATATGTAAATATAATTTTTAAAAATTGCTATATACTTTCATAAAATATTTTTTATAAAAATTTGAAAAACATTTCTCAATTTTGATTAAACTTTATTAACATCATGAAACGCGATATCCCAAACTCAGGGATATTTGCGTCAATACCTCTCACTGCATCACAGCAATTCGGCTATATACAATCCTGTTCAATTCATTATTTTACATAAATTAACTAAAGAAAATTGTCCAAAGAGAAAAACAAACAACAAAGCAAAACACACAGAGCAAGCATCGCAGTTCTTTTTTTTCTAAGATTCCTTCTCTTTTTTTCCAATTCAAGAGAAAGTTGTATATGTATTTACAAAATTGATCAAAATTTTTATACTTTTCTTTTTTGTCTACAAATTCATCAAGCTGTCCAATACGACCAAATCTATTTTCCCTAAAATCCCAGAAAATTGGGCACTCCAGAAGTAGATGTCTCGCGTCTTGAATTTCACCTCCGCAGAAGCATCCTGGTTCCTTCACCGCGCCGATAGTTGCCAAAAATTTCCCGAAATTGCCATGATCTGTAATGAATTGGATATTATAAAAATTTGGACGGAAAAATCTTGGAATTCCAAATACGCGAAAAAGCTTCTGAAAATTTCATTAGTATTCTCAAAAATTTCATTCATGTTTGCGTGTAAGAATGATTTGACTATACTTTGAGCATGGGGTTCGTAAGTAATTAGATCTTCAATGGACAGTTGAGCTAGATCAAATTTGATTATTCTGGATTCTATATAGTCTGTTAGAGGAGTGGAATTTTTGCCAAGCTATGCACTCAGTTTGATGAAGTGGTTTTATATGCTCTAACTGCCCATAAAATGATCTGGTACTGCATGGAGTTCAGTTTTTGTTTACAACGATTGTTTAAATATTCGAACCAAATTTCAGAACCGTATGTAAGTACAGGCCTAATGATTGTTTTAAATAAAGTTAACCTCTTTTGAGTATCTAAACCCCACATATTGCCACTTAGTGAACATAATAAATTTTTCATATATACGTCCTGCCTTACACAGAATATCATTAACATGCGGTGTAAAGTTAACTTTGTTTTTCCATTTATGATTAGAAAATTTCATTCCCAGAATTTTTACTTGCTTGACCGGCATTATTATATTGTTATTAAACTTAATAGGTATTTTTTCTCTGTTATGCAGGTATAGCAAATTAGTTTTCTCTGTACTGATCGTTAATTTATTTCTATTACACCATTGGATCACATAATTTAAGATGTATTCACTTTTGCGGTTTTTAGTCCTTCGATAGTCTTATTCCTGCAAATTATTGTAACGTCGTCTGCATAACATATAATATATGCATTTCTCAATTAGTTCCTTTATTGAAAAAAAAAACACCGCGAACTTTCGAACTTTTGCTCTATAACGGGTAAAATTACATTTCTCTTGCCGGTTTATTATATTAATTTAGGGTTTATTCCGATAGATGGTTTAAACCATCCTAAATTTAAGTTTCATGATCATATGATATGCATTTTATCTAATTTATCTAAACCTGATTTTCAGTTATGTCCTGGATGCCACCATCCTAGTGTCTGCCAAGACTCACATCTATAAGTACTTCCTCGGTGTGGAACTGAGGAGTGTTCAAGAAGACCTTGTCTGGAGGAGAACTCTCTTAAGGTAAGTAAGTCTCTCTTGCTGAAGAAATCTGTACAACTAAAGATTCTTATAATAATTTCAAAGGTTTAAACACAATATATCAATCAGTAAAAAAAAAACAATTAAAAAAATAAAAAGGTCAGGTGTTGATATTAAAAATAAAAAAGGCATATCCTGACCAGGAGCACATGTGCTTTTTCAGAAGGCAGAGCGCCATCTAGTGGAAGAGAAATCAACTATTAATTGATTTAGCCTGTTCCCTGATATTTGGCCAACCCAATTTCTTTATTTTGATCGCAGTGTTAAAGCCTACTCCACGCTGACAAGCGCCAACAGCGCGAAACGCGTTCGTGGATGGGTTTTTTTGATTTATTAAGAAATTGTGTGTGTGTGTGTGGGTTGGCCAAATATCAGGGAACAAGTTAAATCAATGTTTAGTTGATTTCTGTTCCACCAGATGGCACTCTGACTTCTGAAAAAGCACATGTGCTCCTGGTCAGGATACGCCATTTTTATTTTCAATATCAATCAGTATAACTGCAATAGGTTTCTTTATTAATATAAAAATGGCAAGCTTTCAAGTGTTAGCTCATCATCAGACTAATTGTTATGCAAATACCTACAATATCTACATTTTATTTACCCCTTTATTATATATATTACCTAATATATTATTATCCCTTTATCACATAATATATTTGTAACAAATTGATTAGAAGAGCCAATAACATTATTCAAATTAAGAAAAAAAAAAGGCATTTACTGATCGTGCAACTGAAAGTTGCTGATGGTTTGCACCATCTATCGGAATAAATATAAACTAATCGTTGATTTAAAAAAAAATCAACAATTAGTTTATATTTATTCCGATAAATGGCGCAAACCATCATAAACTTTCAGTTACACAATCAGTAAATGCCTTTTTTTTTATTTATCTACTTGATCCAAATACAAATTGACTTTTGTACTATTTTTTCACAATTATTCAAATTGTCATAAAATATTGTTAGAAAATCTGATTTCAGCATAATTTTACTTTTATACTACTTTTTTTTAATATGATGAGTAAATATATCAAATGAAAACATTAAGACACGAATGTTTCTTTCATATATATATATAAATCAAACTTTCCTACTGTCTTTACTGCAATGAAAAAAAAAATATTGGGAGGGCTTGGCTCATCAGTAGTAAACCCTCCCAGCGGTTTCGCCAATTTAATCTACCAGATCGTTTCTTTAGAGTTCTAATACTGTATTGGGTCATTTTTCACCGCACTAAAGACAGTATAAATTTGATTTATGTGTGAAAAAAACATTCGCGTCTTAATATTTACATTTGTTATATTTCAGATAACGCGTTATTGCTTTATATTAATAATAAATAATATTCGAAACTATTATAGAAGCGTATGATTCTTTTGAAAATTATACAATTTCTACTCTCCTTACTGCAATGGAAAAATTAAAAGGAGGTCTTGGCTCATCATTTTTCCATTGCAGTAAGGGCTGTAGAAATTGTTTAATTTTCAAAAGAATCATACGCGTCTATAATAGTTTCGAATATTCATAACAGATGACGAGCTAATGCATCATAAAATAATAAATAAATGTTTTAAAAAAAAAGTGTTCAGGTCGGGATTCGATCCTGGGTTTTCTGATGTCTCCCAAAATTCAGTAGTTTACCACTCAGGCCACCAACTCCCTATAGACATTAGATCCCCACAGGGTTGCCAGGCTTAATCAGTAGCTTGGATCAATCGGTCAACAATTTAGAAGGATGTTGACAAAGCCCCAGGCAATGTCACCTCAAATGTCGCGGTCTGTCATCAACCTATGTGGACACTTCAACCCGTCTCAATATTCTACAGTCCGTGATGGCAGGGGAAACATATTTACTCTCTCCTTTTTTTACTGTTGTTTTTTTAACTCTGCCTCTCTCTTTAATGAAACTAAAGATACTTAATATGAAAATGAATTTGACGCTAAGTTTTTCTCTTCTAATGATAAGGCACACAATTTGGATTATAGATTATAAACATGATAGGCACAATTTGGATTGTAGATTATAAACATGATAGGCACAATTTGGATTATAGATTATAAAACAAGGTAATAAGACCAAATCCAAATAAATAAATAGTGTGTGACGTTTCGGTAACAGCGTTGTTACCATCTTCAGAGTACTTTTGTCTGAAGATGGTAACAACGCTGTTACCGAAACGTCACACACTATTTATTTATTTGGATTTGGTCTTATCACCTTAGATTATAAACACAAGGTAATAAGGCCAAATCTAAAAAATTAAATAGTGTGTGACGTTTCGATATATGTATATCAAATTTCTAAACTATTATAGACGCGTATGATTCTTTTAAAAATAAAACAATTTCTAGAATACGCCTCTATAATAGTTTCGAATTTTGATAACAGATGGCGCGCTAATGCATCATAATATATGTATATAGGAAGCAATATGCAAATTTGAGCACAGTACTATAGTAATAAGAGGTTATAGGATTGATGCAAGGAGAGTGGAGAAAAATATCCCCCAATATTAGTTATTGAAGTAGCTAGCCAATCGGTCTACCCCAAATTTATGGAGACACATTCCTCAAAGGGAAATTCACCCTAAAGATAAGAATCTTTAAAATGGCCCTTTACCTTTTTTTTAAGTACCTCTACTTATTTTTCTTGGAAAAGTTTGAGATATGGGTTTTTTTAAATCTATATTTATATCTTCATTTAGTATATTTTTAGAAATTATTTTATAACATATATGAATTTGTTTTTCTCTTATTGAATTAGTTGGAATTATTTAAAATATATTTATTATTTTCTTAACAGTGCGAGCGCATTGTTTTGTTTTTCAATGTAAAATGTTTATCTGGGTTTTGTTAATTTTTTTTTTACTTATCCCTAGTACACGTGGTACAGGCCATGATAATCATGGTGGGTAGTTAGCGACTGCTTTTACTGTAACTGCACCACATGTCTACACATGTGAAAAGCAGTTCGACTTTGCACTTACAAATGTGCCAGAGCCCCGTTTGGTTACTTGCACTCGCTGGTGGGGTTGGACTTTTGCAAGAATCGGGGGCCATTGGAGCATTTTTTTTTTAAACAGAAAAAAGTGTTCAATGCGGGAATCGAACCCGGGTCGTAGTGGTCGAAAACCAAACGGTTTAACCAGCCTTTCACCGACCCCCGGTTTTGTTAATGAATCTTCTATGATATACGTCTTAATATTGAAATTTTATGTTTTTTTCTTAAAATCGTTCAGTAACTGTGTTTGCTCAAAAGATTTGTTGAGCTGCAAAAATTCAAAGTTTAGTGGAGTAAGCATCTTCCTATTATAATCTTTATACCTAAATAAATATTAAGAAAAAAGACATCTCTTTATTGTGTAAATAAAAGTTACTGATGGTTTGCGCCATCTGTCGGAATAACTATTTACTAGTCGTTGATTTTTAATTACTCCAGAATAGGCTAACTAACCTTTCTTGATTAATCAAGAAAAGCTAACCACGTACGCGTTTCGGGCTGTTGGCCCTCATCAGCGTGGTGCAAACTGTATCTCAACTACCAAAAAATGTTTTTTGGAGCATATTTAATAAATGAAGAAACAGGTATTTAGACTGTAAAGACGTTAGAACGCCAGGCAATGTGGAAAAATAGTATAAAAGTTTTTTTTTGTTTATCCCTAGTACACATGGTACAGGACATGATAATCATGGTGGGTAGAAGTGAGCAACTGCTTTTACTGTAAGTGTATTACATGCCTACACATGTGAAAAGCAGTTCGACTTTGCACTTACAAATGTGCCAGAGCCCCGTTTGGTCATTGCATTCGCTGGTGGGGTTGGACTTTTGCAAGAATCGAGGGCCATTGAAGCATTTTTTAAAATATTATTTTAATCAGAAAAAAAAAGCGCCAAATGCGGGAATTGAACCCGGGTCGTAGCGCTCGAAAAACCAACGGTTTAGACCATCCTTACACTGAACCGCAGTATAAAAGTGTAATTGTAGAGAGATCAGGTGTAATTAATTGAGAAAAGGGCAATTCTGGATCATGCAACTAAACGTTGTTGATGGCATATATTGTATACACCCATACCTCGCTTTGCGTCGGGGTTACGTTCCAAAAAAAACACGACGCAAATTGAAACAACGCAAAGTGAAAATATGTGAAGACGCAATCAAAAACAAAGATGTTGCCATATTTTAGGAAAAAAAAATTCAAAAAAAAAAATTAAAGACTCGAATCCAAAACAACGCAACTTCGAAAATCTAACGACGCACAGTGAAAATCAGTAAAAATTAAGCAGAGACGCAACTTCGAAAAAAACGCAAAACAAAACGACGCAAAGTGAGGTATTGGTGTACATTTAAAATGGTAGCCATACAGAGTGTGTATTGTTTTGGTAAATCTCTTATATCAATTGAATCAAATCTCCTGGACATAAACAATACCACAGGTTACTGGAGATTAGTCTCTTTTCATTTTATTAATGTAATATCAAGCTTTCGGGTATCTCTGTCCTACTACAGGAGAACATAAACGAACGAGTAAACCACCGCCTGATGCCAAACTATTACTAATCATACACCTATCCCCCGATTTACACGGTACTTGTTTTACATGTTTTCGCTTTTACACGGTTTTCCAAATAAGTTTTTTTTTGTTTGTTTTTATCGCACTATACTAAAATGCGATAATCTACTCTATACTACCTATGTTGAAAAAAATATTGGGAGGCTCTGATTCATGAGGGGGCGAACACCTATTCAGATTTGACAGTTTAATATACACCTATCCCTCGATTTACACGTTTTTTCTCAGGAACGTATCTACCGTGTAAATCGGGGGATAGGTGTATTCTGGTAATAGTTTAGCATAAGACGGTGTTTTATTTGTTTATATTCTCCTGTAAAAGGACAGAGATACCCGAAAGCTTAGACTACGTTATTAAAATGAAAACGAAACCAGAAACCTGTGGTATGGCTTAAATCTTTTATATGTCCTCGCGTGATTAATCAAAACATTTTCAAAATAAAGAGAGACCGTGCTTATCGAAAGTTTGAATTATTATTATTTATTGCTTATCCTTAGTACACGTGGAACAGGCCATGATAATCATGGTGGTTAGAAGAAGACGACTGCTTTTACTGTAAGTACACCACATGTCTACACATGTGAAAAGTAGTTCAACTTTGCACTTACAAATGTGCCAAAGCACCGTTTGGTTATTGCATTCGCTGGTGGGGTTGGACTTTTGCAAGAATCGGGAGCCATTGTAGTATTTTTTATATCAGAAAAAAAAAGTGGCCAATGCGGGAATCGAACCCGGGTCGTAGCAGTCAAAACCAATGTTTTAGAGTCTAAATTATTTTTAGACCATTAGACCATCCTTCAACCGTCCCCCTATAAAATTAATAAAATGTTTTAATATTTTTTAATCTAAATATTAATCGATATTTGATTAATATATTCTATATATAGTGCTCGTGGTCAGGAGATGCCTTTTTTATTTTTTTATTTTTAATAAATTTATTCATTAATTTTTGACCCTCCCATAATGTACACATTTTGCTGACAGGGGTTTAAAATATGGTGTTGAAAGAGAATGTGTTTTGGATATTCCTAGTTGAATATATATGTGTGTTGAGAATTAAATGTATATATCTCTGAATATTTATTAATCTTTTTATTCTGTGGCTAGATCAATTGTTAATACTGCCTATTTTGCATAATTTTGTTTGTAAAATAAGTTATTTAGACGAAAAGACGAAATAAAGAAGAAGAGTTTCTTTTATTATAAATATATCAGCAAGCTTTCGGGCAAAAACCCTTCTACAGGCGTGTTATAATTAAAGAGATATTAAGAATTAATATATAAGGAATTTTCTATGCTTGGAGTTTGAAACTATAGGGGAATATGCCAATGTAAACACCCGCTCACGCGACCACCTCAAAACCCAAGTAATATTGATTTTTAGCTATCTTGTTGAGGTTATTACTGCAAGGTCAAGAGAGCACGATATGCATCTGGAAGTTCTATTTTTCGGTTAATGCTGTTATGTCTGTGGGATTCTATTGACTCGAGAACTAATCGTTGGTGCTGGTTATGAATGTTTCTATAATGTATAGTGGGGTGGTTGGTGTTAAAAGAATGGCCAGTATTGAGAGTGTGCTGATAAAGGAGGGACCTGGTGTCGTGATTGGAGATGTTTCGAGAATGTTCAGACATTCTGATGGCAACGGATCTACCTGTCTCGCCAACGTATGTGGCAGAGCATTGCTCACACGAGACAGAGTAGACCGCGCCAACAGAATGGAGGGGATCTGGGGGGGCATACGATTTAGTGTATGGGTGACGGAGGGATGTGAGCAGGTTAGAGGAGTTCTTATATATGATGCGGATACCATATGTCTTATAAAAGAACAAAATACAGTCCTCAAGAAAATAAGGAGCTACCAATGTGTGAAAAGAAATAATAGAAAAGATAAAATAAAAAAGGTCAGGTGTTGATATTAAAAACAAAGAAGGCATACCCTGACCACGAGTATATGTGCTACTTAGATGGTGCTTTGCCGTCCAAAAAGCACATTGCTCGTGGTCAGGATATGTCTTCTTTGTTTTTAATATATATATACACTATATATTTGTATACTTGTATGTTGAATATATGTGTGAAAAATTAATTGAAAATATACAATGGTGTTGATATTCTAAACAAAAATGGCAAATCCTGACTACTCAAATGAGTACACCTATCCCCCGATTTACACGTTCCTGAGAAAAACGTGTAAATCGGGGGATAGGTGACACAGAAATAACAACAACAACAAAAAGCCTTTATTTAGGGCCTCTCGCCCTATACAGGATTCGCCAGTTCACGATGGATGGGGAGAACACTGTGTGGCCTTTTTCCGGGATATAGTCTTGTGGAATCCAAATATCGCCACCGCTATATACCTATTCTTTGATATTTCATTAATTAGTGCCGGAAATGAAGGACAAAGTTGCCCCGTTTTATCATTTAGTTTTCGTCTTTCCTCAGACAGAGCAGCACATTCAAATAAGTAGTGCAACATCTCCGTTGTTATTCCTGATCCACAGAAAGTGCATTTCAGGTCTTCACGCCTCAATAAAATCAGATGGTGTTCTCTGAAAAAAATTGAAAGGGTTCTAAATTGTCGATTAATCTGATGACAGGAAAAGGGAGTTCACTTAAGAAATATTCTTCGGTGGTAAACGTTGTATATATATCTCTATAGTGGGAATATAACTTTGATTTGGTTATTCTTGTTGAGTCATTTTGTATTGTTTGCTCTATCGCAGTTCTTAATATTCCTGGGATAGCATTCCTTAGTGAATCAGGATCATTACAATAAGACACAGAAATAAAAATAGAATGCATTGACAGGTTAAAATATGTAGTCAGCACATAAGCTCGGGATTCCTCGTGAGATGTGTACACAGCGCATGTGTTCAATCACAGTAGCATTTAGTATAGTGCGATAAAAACAAAAAAAAACTTATTTGGAAAACCGTGTAAAAGCGAAAACGTGTAAAAAAGTACCGTGTAAATCGGGGGATAGGTGTATTTTTGATGGCATAGCGTTCAGGATATGTCTTTTCTGTTTTTAATATCAATACCTGAGAGATAAGGAACCTCTCCCTTTAATTATGCTTTGTTCTAATGCATTCTCTCGTAGAATGTTATGAAATTGAAGCCGCCCCTGTACTGATGAGGGTCATAATACGAAACTATAGTATACAGGTTATATTTTTGCCTGAATTTTCTAAAATTGGTGTTGTGCATAATTTCTTATCGCCGTAAAGTTTATTTATTGGTAAATAAACATAATTCATTGTTTTAATGTCTAATTAAAAGGGAGATATGCCTTTATTGGTGCATATATACATATAGAAGCAATGGGCGCCTCTCCCGTCAAAATAAACGTCAGAATCTGACGCCATCTATTGACCGTCGCCGCAACTAGCGACCTCAGGTCGGTGACAAAGCCACAACACCAGCTTTGGCAAACTGAGAAGCGTCTACCTAGAGACCATGGTTTCGGGCTAATGGCCCTCGTCAGTCTAAGGCGGACTTTATTCCATGAGATCCACACGGGATCTAATGGAATCCTCATAATCTACCAAAGAGGTGTTTTGCTGGCAATGTTTCTTCATATATACATATATTAAAAACAAAAAAGATATCTTTAGCGCTCTGCCATCAAAAATGCTCATATAAGCTGTCAGGATTTGCCATTTTTTTGTTTTTAATATCAACACCTGACCTTTATTCTATTTACACATATATATTCAACTTCAATTAAAAAGACATATATTGGATCAAAATATCATTTATTTTACCAATATTTCAGTTGGCTGAATGCCAATAATATGGTATAATACCTTGATAAAGGTTGGCGTTCAGCCAACTGAAATATTGGAAAAAAAATTATATTTTGATCCAATATATGCCTTTTAAATTAAGGATTTATTTATGGATTGCTCTATTAATATATATATATATATATATATATATATAGAAAATATGTATATATTGGATTTATAAATATTTTTTATTATTTCGATATTTCGAGGAGCAACTCGCCTCTCTTTATCGAGGATGTTTGTGTTTCTCACTAAAACACGTGAGAACGTGTTCTACAAGAATATATATATATATTCAACTATAAAAATTTCCAAAAAACACAATCTCTTTTTTAACAACATATTTTTATACTCATATTTTAAACCTGTCAGCAAAATGTGAACATTATGAGAAGGGATGGTCAAAAATTAATGAATAAATTTATATACTCACAGAATAAATAGTTTCCCCAAGACAGCGAGAGTAGACTTTATTATCATGATATAGAAAGGGAAGATCTACGCTGGTAGATTTATAAATAGAAGATAGGTCCTAGATGGGCAGTACATCTTCGGTCTACAAGATGGATGGGTGTCCCGGGATATCCTCTGAAATATTCACTCCCATCTCCCCTGATTATTTGCCCCTTTATTTGGTTTTGTCCTCTTTTCTACATCATCAACTTCTTCCTCACCTAATTTGGTTTCTTATAGCAAGAAAACGAATTATTGCACCAGAGATTCTGTTCCATTCAATTGCTACGTTTGATAGATAATATGTAAATAGATTGTATGCTTATATATAAGATAAATATGCAAATATGTTTTTTTTTTACAATAAAAAACCTATTTTATTTTCTCAATAAAAACGAATTATTGTAGCTGGGATTCTGTTCCATTGAATTGCTACGTTTGATAGCTTATATGTAAATATAGTGTGGGTTTATATATAAGATATATATGCAAATATATTTTACAATCAATATATACATAAATACCAATATACAACGAACCTAATTTATTTTCTTAGCAAGAAAACGAATTATTGTAGGTGAGATTCTGTTCCATTGAATTGCTACGTTTGATAGCTAATATGTAAATAGAGTGTGTGTTTATATATAAGATATATATGCAAATATATTTTACAATAAATATATAAATATACCTAACCTATTTTATTTTCTCAATAAGAAGGAATTGTTGCACCAGAGATTCTGTTCCATTGAATTGTTACGTTTGATAGCTAATATGTAAATAGATTGTATGCTTATATATAAGATACATATGCAAATATTTTTTACAATCAATATATACATAAATAACCAATATACAACGAACCTAATTTATTTTCTTAGCAAGAAAACGAATTATTGAATCAGAGAATCTGCTCCATTAAATTGCTACGTTTGGTAGCTAAAATTTAAATATTTTGAAAATAGAGCAATCCGTATTTAATTCATTAGATAGTAAAAAGGCATACATTGGATTGAATAAAATATTTATTTGCCAATATTGGTGTTCAGCCAACCGAAATATTGGCAAATAAATATTTCATTCAATCCAATATATGCCTTTTTACTATCTAATATGTAAATAGATTGTGTGCTTATATATAATATATATGCAAATTTATTTTACGATCAATAGATATGTAAATAAATAATATATACACCGAATGTAATTTATTTTCGTACCTAGAAAACGAATTATTTGGTAAATAAGCTGTTCCAATGAGAAGAATTGTTGTGGGATATAAGACACATATGCAATTTGTTTCACGTTCAATATGGAAACAGCCTATATGTTGTTTCCTCAATTTTAATGCGCTCTACATTTATTCAAAATATTCTATGATATTTAATATTTATTTAAAACAGATTATTTAGATTATCATCATTCCTTTTTATAGTTTCATTCCTTTTGTAATATTTTATTGTACATATATCTTGATTTATTAACTTTATTAACATCATGAAACGCGATATCCCAAACTCAGGGATATTAGCGTCAATACATTAAACTGCATTACAGCAATTCGGCTATATACAATCCTGTTCAATTCATTATTTTACATAAATTAACTAAAGAAAATTGTCCAAAGAGAAAAACAAACAACAAAGCAAAAACACACAGAGCAAGCATCGCAGTTCTTTTTTTTTTTTCTAAGATTCCTTCTCTTTTTTCCAATTCAAGAGAAAGTTGTATATGTATTTACAAAATTGATCAAAATTTTTATACTTTTCTTTTTTGTCTACAAATTCATCAAGCTGTCCAATACGACCAAATCTATTTTCCCTAAAATCCTGGAAAATTGGGCACTCCAGAAGTAGATGTCTCGCGTCTTGAATTTCACCTCCGCAGAAGCATCCTGGTTCCTTCACGGCGCCGATAGTTGCCAAAAATTTCCCAAAATTGCCATGATCTGTAATGAATTGGATATTATAAAAATTTGGACGGAAAAATCTTGGAATTCCTAATACGAAAAAGCTTCTGAAGATTTCATTAGTATTCTCAAAAATTTCATTCATTTTTGCATGTAAGAATGATTTGACTATACTTGGAGCATAATAAAAGTAAATGAAATATATATCTTGATTGGTTATTGGAGCGAGGGAGGACCTGGACCTAGACTGCGGATCACGACCTACGAGGAAGACAACAAATAAATAAACACAATAACGTTGAAAGGTAATTCATTTTATTTACCTTTATTTATTTGCTTTAAGTATGGAAACCCGCTCGGTGTATAACACCAAGAAGGAAGAAACCAAGGTGACGACCCTGCAAAGCTGCAACTTGGTGCAACAATATACGAGGTGTGTTCAAAAAGTATCGCGACTTTTGAATTTTCGCGGGTTACGTATATTCGAATTTCGATCTTTTTGTGGCTTCATGTTGGTACTCATGTCTTTCACTTATGCCGACAAGCTCGGCCATTTTGAATGTTCACTTAATTGTTGACAGCTGCTTTGCTTGCAGGTGTTTTGGATCGTCTTCGATTTTTACCTATTAAAAAAAGTGGATCAAAGAACCTGTATCAAATTTTGTGTGAAAAACGAAATTAAGTGCGCGGATGCATTCCGAATGTTGACTGTGGCATACGGAGAAGCTACCTTGGACCGAAGCAACGTTTATCGGTGGTGCAAAATATTCTCAAAAGGCCGAGAAGATGTGAACGACGAAGAGCGTGCCAGACGCCCGAAAAAATTAATGAAGTGGAGAATATGATATTGGCCAATCGTCGAATCACCGTTAGAGAAGTTGCTGAGGACCTAAACATATCGATTGGCTCGTGCCATTCGATTTTTATCAATGATTTGGGCATGAGACGGGTCGCCGCGAAATTCGTACCAAAATTGCTCAATTGCGACCAAAAACAGCATCGCATGAACATTGCTAATGATATGTTGGACTCTGTCCGCGACGACCCAAATTTGCTCCAGAGGGTCATAACTGGTGACGAAGCGTGGTTTTATGGTTATGACGTGGAAACCAAAGCTCAATCATCTCAATGGAAGCTGCCGCACGAACCAAGACCGAAAAAAGCGCGCCAAGTTCGGTTGAATGTGAAAGTTTTGCTGACAGTTTTCTTCGATTGCAGGGGCGTGGTGCATCATGAGTTCTTGCCACAAGGTAGAACGGTCAATAAAGAATTTTACCTGCAAGTTATGCGCAATTTGCGCGAAGCAATCCGCCAGAAATGCCCGGATTTGTGGAAGAACAAAAATTGGCTTTTGCACCACGATAACGCCTCTGCTCACACATCGTTGCTTGTGCGCGACTTTTTGGCCAAAAACAACACACTAATGATGCCGCAGCCACCGTATTCCCCAGATCTGGCCCCCTGTGACTTTTTCTTGTTCCCTAAACTGAAGAGGCCCATGAAAGGACGACGTTACGCTACGCTTGACGAGATAAAGACGGCATTGAAGGAGGAGCTGAAAAAGATTTTTAAAAATGATTTTTTTAAGTGCTTCGAAGATTGGAAAAACCGTTGGCACAAGTGTATAATATTTCATGGGGATTACTTTGAAGGGGACAAAATAGGTATTCATGAATAAATAAATCATTTTTGGAAAAACACAAAAGTCGCGATACTTTTTGAACACATCTCGTATATATATATACAGGGTGTACCAGGTAAATTGGGAATTTCAACAATGGTATTTTAACTGAAATTATTTTGCAAGTAAAAATTAAAATATCCGAATGAAATTTGACACAGTAGTAGATAAAAGGATATAGTTTTTATTTATTCAATGTAGTTTCCATTATTAGCTACAACAGTCTCGAGGCGAGTGCGGAATGAAGCACAAGCCTTGGCGACGATGACCTTGTCCATTTGGGTCATCACCGTGTGAACTGCTTTCTTGACAGACTGGATGGTGGTATGAGGAGCTTTGTTGACATCTCTCTCAACAACGCCCCATACATAGTAGTCGAGGGGATTGCAATCTGGAGAATTAGGGGGCCAAATATCAGGACCCCAGTGACTAGGGACGTTAAGTGTCAGCCACGATTGTGTCTTTTTTGCCTTATGGGCTGGAGCTGAGTCCTGTTGGAAGACATACTTCCTTCCTGCGGCCACCATGTCCATCCAAGGCTTCACAACGGTCTCCAGAACATTGATGTAGGTGTCAGCGTTCATCCTAAGGCCCTTCTCAAAGAAATGGGGAGGCATGACATCACCTTCACTGCTGATAACGCCAAGGACCATTACGGAGGCAGGAAATTTCGTGTGCATCACGACAGGTATCTCTGAGGGGTCTTTACAGATCCAGCGATCATTCCTGGGATTTATCTTTTGGTCCACGTCAAAGTTCTTTTCGTCAGAGAAGAACCTTAGCATGCCAAAAGAGTCGTGTTTCAGGTTGTTGAGGAGGGCAGCAGCCTTTCCTTTTCTGTTATTCTTCATATTCTCAGTCAGCAACTGACCTTTCCGAAGGGCATAAGACTTGAGACCAAGGTTCTCATGGATAGTTCTGACAATTGTCATAGAGCCAACGTCCATTTCCTTGGCTATGGCCCTCATGCTCTTCCCAGGGTTTCCATCAATCTTCTCCTTGACATTTTTGACAAATTCTTCGCCTCTTACCCTGTCCGATCGACGCGAGTGCTTTTTCCTTGTAGCTATCCCCTCTTTGTTACTGTCGGCCACCATATCCTAAGGGACTGTCCTCGAAGATTCTTCCAGGGAACACTTGGGGATATCCACCGGTGCACAGAGGAGGCCCTGGAGTGGATTCGTCACCTCGACATTCCACTCTAGAGAAACTTGCCAACATTGTTGTATTGTGCTGTAAAAAACAATATCATACGCAATATATATATATACTGTCGGCCTCATCAAACTGCTTCTTGACACGATAAATAGTGGTTTTGGGCAACTTAAGAAAATCCACTATCTCTTTGGGGCTCCTTCCGGCGCGCAGAGCAACGATGATGGCAGCTCGATTTTCAAATTCTCGGTTACTCTTCATCACTACACTGCGCACACATGTACTGTTGCATTTTACATGAATATGGCTACGTAATTAAAAAAAAACAAGTTTAAAATCAAGTAGTTTTTGTTTTATGGACTGTCAAAGTTAGTCCCAATTTACCTGGTACACCCTGTATATCAATTAATTTATTTTTTAAGAGAGAGAGAGAGAGAACGAATTATCTTAGTATTGAGAATCTGTTTCAATTAATATGCAAAATAGTGTAAAAAAGGTAAATATGTAAATAGATTAATTTTCATATAAGGCATATGCAAATTTGTCAAAAATACAATCAATAGATATGGAAATAAGGAATATATACAGGATGTTAAAAAGTCAGTGGATAGTCAAATTTACTAGAAAATTGTATTAACTAAAGATATTGGATATATATTTAAGTAGAGTCTGTATGTTGATTACATGTATATACAAAAAACAACTTTGTTATTGTTAGTAAAGAAAAGTATTGTTTGCGTATAAATATAAAGCTAAATTTTATGTGTATAAGTTTATTCGAATCTATTATGGACGCGTATGATTATAAAAATTAAGCAATTACTACTGTCCTTACTGCAATGTAAAAATTGATGGGAGGGCTTTGCTCATCAGTGGTGAACCCTCCCAGCGGTAGCCAGGCCCTCCCATTAATATTTCCATTGCAGTAAGGACAGTAGAAATTGTTTAATTTCAAAAAGAATCGCGTCTATAATAGTTTCAAATTTTGATAACAGATGGTGCGCTAGTGCATCATAATGTAAGTTTATTGTAAATATTTTACATGATGCATTAGGCGTTTTATCTGTTATGAAAAATATATACTGTTTTCGACGCGAGCAATATATGCTCAAAGCATATTATATATTTATAATTGTATGTATTTCTACTCTATTCCCCTCAAAACTTATGTCCATAGTACATTTAAAATACCCTTTATAAGAGTCTAGCATCAGTATGAGTATAAAAGTAAAAACATCAAAATACAATATTACAGCTGTATGTTAAATTAAGCTGGCGAAACTGCTGGAAGGGTTCTCCACTGATGAGCAATTGCCCTACCATTATTTTATCATTGTAGTAAGCCCAGTAGAAAATTGTTTTAATTCAAAAAGAATCATACACGTCGAAAAAAAAATATATTTCTCAAAATATGTTTATGTTACTCTATTGCTTCTAATTAAGTTGTATTGAAGGGGTTTTTTTGAGGGGTCGGTGGAAGGATGGTCTAAACCGTTTGTTTTCAACCGTTACGACCGGGGTTCGATTCCCACATTGGGCACTTTTTTTTTCTGATTTAAAAAAATGGCCCCCGATTCTTACAGAAGTACAAACCCACCAGCGAGTGCAAGTAACCAAACTTGCTTCTGGCATATTTGTAAGTGGAAAGTCGAAATGCTTTTCACATGTGTAGACATGTGGTGCACTTACAGTAAAAGCAGTCGTCAACCTCTACCCACCATGATTATAATGGCCTGTACCACGTGTACTAGGGATAAGCAAAAAAAAAAAAGAAGATTGGATTGAATGATCTTGTAGTTCATTCAATCCAATCTTTTTTTTTTTTTTTTGTTAACCCTCTCTCTCTCTCTCTCTAAACTACAATATAAAATTAGTAATTGGAGACTGTTTGAATTTTCGGTATTGAAATTTGAAACCCTAATACGTTATCAACAACAACAAACCTTTTATTTGGGACCTATGCTCTGAATAGGATTCGCCCTGGTACAAATATGCATATAAAAGATAAGTTAATTATTTACAAATGATCGTTTATTTACACATCATTTACACACGGCTCTCTTTTCTCAATGTTTCTCCTCTTGCGCAGCCCTGTAAAACGTATACAAGGTCAATGTATTGGACTTGTTCTTTGACGTCTTAGAAAGCAGAGCTTCCAGAGCAAGATGTTATGATCCAATCTAACACGTTGGTTTATATCTTCAGTTGATCTACGAAGTAGAAATACGAAGTACTAGGATGTCCTCTTGATCTGTTTTCTTCAATACATCCTTTATACCAATACATATTTATATCTATTTATTCATATATTTATGGGGTGTCGGTAGAAGGCTGGTTAAACCGTTTGGTTTTCGACCACTACGACCCGGGTTCGATTCCCGCATTGGACAATTTTTTTCTGATTAAAAAAAAATGCTCCAATGGCCCCCGATTCTTGCAAAAGTCAAAACCCCCCAGCGAGTGCAAGTAAACAAACGGGGCTCTGGCATATTTTTAAGTGTAAGGTCGAACTGCTTTTCACATGTGTAGACATGTGGTGCGCTTACGGTAAAAGCAGTCGCTAACTACCCACCATGATTATCATGGCCTGTACCACGTGTATTTAGGGATAAGAAAAAAAAATATATAGTTATTCTGTATTTAACCTTATATAATCTTATATGAACATTGAAATAAAGTAGTTTCAATCTCAATCTCAATACATCCTTCAATCAATCTCTTTAATTAGCTATTCTCATGTCTTAGAGTGACTTAACCAACTCAATTTTCATTATCTCAGTATTGTATGAAATATGTGTTCTTATCCTGTAGTACTAATACTTTGTCATCTGTGACATGTTCTGTCCACGGTATTCTCATTAAACCTCTCCATTTCCACATCCCAAAATACACTCATGGACAAAAATCAAGTGATAAGTCTTTGATATCGACGGTCGTTATTTTTTTTTTTAAGGAGACAGAGGCAATTTTGTTCACACTTTGGTTATCTCGCGTGTCATCAATAAAGGTCGCTGTAATATCTTTCAGAGTTATTGTCTGAATCCCAATATACATGCTATAAGGTACAACTTCCTTAAGTTTTGTCCATGAGTGTATCTTTCAGAGTTATTGTCTGAATCCCGATATACTTGCTAAAAGGTACAACTTCCTTAAGTTTTGTCCATGAGTGTATCTTTCAGAGTTATTGTCTGAATCCCGATATACACGCTAAAACGTACAACATCCTTAAGTTTTGTCCATGAGTGTATCTTTCAGAGTTATTGTCTGAATCCCGATATACATGCTAAAAGGTACAACTTCCTTAAGTTTTGTCCATGAGTGTATCTTTCAGAGTTATTGTCTGAATCCCGATATACATGCTAAAAGGTACAACTTCCTTAAGTTTTGTCCATGAGTGTATCTTTCAGAGTTATTGTCTGAATCCCGATATACATGCTAAAAGGTACAACTTCCTTAAGTTTTGTCCATGAGTGTATCTTTCAGAGTTATTGTCTGAATCCCGATATACAAGCTAAAATGTACAACTTCCTTAAGTTTTGTCCATGAGTGTATCTTTCAGAGTTATTGTCTGAATCCCGATATACATGCTAAAATGTACAACTTCCTTAAGTTTTGTCCATGAGTGTATCTTTCAGAGTTATTATCTGAATCCTGATATACATGCTAGGAGTTACAACTTCCTTAAGCTTTGCCCATGAGTTTGAATAAAATATTACTATTCAAAATATAGCTGATATATTTGCCTTTGTTGCTGAGGAACTTTTAAAAATTAATCTTTGAATTGGAAAACGGGAAACAAAGCACTAAAAACAAAGAGGTAGAGAGAATTCATCAGAAATCATTTTAGAAGTAAGAAATTGATTGGTTGTTCATTTATGAAGTTATTGATATTTCGAAAATATAGATACACAGACAAAATAATCTATCTTGAAAAACACACAAATCTCTTCCATATATGTTTCATCAATTTTGATGCTCCCTACATTTATTTAAAATATTCTATGATATTTAATATTCATTTAAAACAGATTATATACAAGGGTACCATTCCTTTTTATAGTTTCATTCCTTTTGTAATATATTATTGTACATATATCCTGATTGGTTATTGGAGAGAGAGAGAGGACCTAGACGAAGACTGCGGATCGCGACCTACGAGGAAGACAACAAATAAATAAACACAATAACTTTAAAAAGTAATTTATTTTTATTTACTTTTCTTTATTTTCTTTAAGTATGGGAACCCGCTCGGTGTATAAAACCAAGAAGGAGGAAACCAAGGTCGACGACCCTGAAAAGCTGCAATTTGGTACAACATTATATGAAAAAAATAGTACAAATGTGATATTGTACTGGGATAAGGTTCATAAATTAAGAAAAAAAACAGAGGCATCTTGGTATTGTGTAACTAAAGGTTGCTAATGTCTGACGCCATTTAGTTATCATTATTTATTCCGATAAATGGCGCAAGCCATCAGCAACTTTCATTTTCACGATAACAAGATGCCTCTTTCATTTTTCATAATTTATGAACCTTATCCCAGTACAATATCACATTTGTACTATTTTTTCATATACAGTTAAACCTGTCTATAGCGCCCACTCTTGGGACTCACCAAAATAGGGTGCTATAGACAGGTCACTTTTAATGTAAAATGTTTACATTTTAATGTTTAAAATCGGGCGCTATAGAGAGGGAGGCGCTATTTGGAGGGGGCGCTATAGGCAGGTTTAACTGTATATATATAGGAGAGATTTGTGTTTTGCATGATGGATTATTTTGTCTGTGTATCTATATTTTCAATATATAAATAACTTTATAAATTAACAGCTTATTGAATTCTCACTTTTAAAATGATTTCTAATGAAATTCTTTCTCTCTGCCATAGTGTTCCACAGGAGGGAACCTATGAGAAGGATTCAGAGGTATCTGAAGAGATTGGTCCTGTAATTATGGGGTTTACATGGGCTTGAGGTAATCCTGCGTGCAAACAACAAAATCCTTATTAGGCCCTCTAATTAAGTATTCTAAGTGCAGGGAATTGGGGCTTCATTGTTTGACTATTGTGAGCTACATGTAGTGGAGGATTCTTCCGATATTGTTTCCAACATTTTATTGTTCAATTCTTCCTTATTTTATTGTTCAATTTGTACATCTCTTCTTATTGTTTCCAACATTTTATTGTTCAATTCGTACATCTTTCTTTATTTTATTGTTTCCAACATTTTATTGTTCAATTCTTCCTATTCTATTGTTCAATTTGTGCATCTCTTTTTATTGTTTCCAACATTTTATTGTTACATCTTTCGTTATTTTATTGTTCAATTTGTACATCTCTTCTTATTGTTTCCAACATTTTATTTTTCAATTTGTACATCTTTCCTTATTGTTTCCAACATTTTATTGTTCAATTTGTACATCTTTCCTTATTGTTTCCAACATTTTATTGTTCAATTTGTACATCTTTCCTTATTGTTTCCAACATTTTTATTGTTCAATTTGTACATATTTCCTTATTTTATTGTTTCCAACATTTTATTGTTCAATTTGTACATCTTTCCTTATTTTATTTTTCAATTTGTACATCTTTTCTTATTTTATTGTTCAATTTGTACATCTTTCCTTATTTTATTGTTCAATTTGTACATCTTTCCTTATTTTATTGTTCAATTTGTACATCTTTCCTTATTTTATTGTTTCCAACATTTTATTGTTCAAATTGTACATCTTTCCTTATTTTATTGTTCAATTTGTACATCTTTCCTTATTTTATTGTTCAATTTGTACATCTTTCCTTATTTTATTACTTCCAACATTTTATTGTTCAATTTGTACATCTTTCCTTATTTTATTTTTTTCCAACATTTTATTATTCAATTTGTACATCTTTCCTTATTTTGAATATATAGCAATCCATAATATAGATATTTAAAAATAAGGATTATTTTGGGTTTAATAAGTTTATCCAATATTTTGATGGACCAATCATCCATCTTTTACGTTTTTTTTTTTTGTTATGAAGCACACAGCAGGTCGCGGTGAACCACGGATGTCTTACAAGCTTATTGGGTGATAAACCATCTATGATATGCATGTTAAACAAAAATATAAACAAAAGAAAAACAATGTAATATATATATGTCGTAGCTAAATGAAGAGGCGCAGCCGTTATGCCTAGCGAACAGCGCACCCGCGATGTCTGCCACCTTTTATTTTTGTACCGCCTTTATACATGGATGAATTTACATATTTACATTTTAACACAATGGTAACATATTTACATACTTAGTTTGACGGAAATAAATTATCTCTTTTTGGCATTAACTATACAAATTATGATATATATATAGTTATTGAATTAATTAATGAAGTAAATGACAAATAAATTAGAAATCCATCAACAATTCCAAATAACTCTGGGAATAAAAGAGGAATGATATTGTAACATAGTATTAATTAATTTTATTATTTTTTATTAACAGAGTGGTCATTTTTATGTTTATATCTTACGACTCTGTAAATTTCCCTCATGGCTTATCTTTTGTTTACCTTTCTTAGTTTGTCCTTGCCTGAAATAAATTTTGTTTCCTCATGAAGTTTATGTCTTCCCTAATTTTCCACGTGGCAATGTCATAATAAATATATAAAATTCTAATCTGTTATCTACATTTGAAATTATTCTACCTTTTTATCATCGTTTTTTATTAAAAACAATTTGAAAATAATAGTATAAATGTGTACTGGGATAAGGTTCATAAATTAAGAAAAAGGTATCTTCTTATCGTGCAACTGAAAGTTGCTGATGGCTTGCGTCATCTATCGGAATAAATATCTACTATGCATTTTTTTTAAATTTATGAACATTATCCCAATACAATGTCACATATGTACTATTTTTTTCACATTGTTTCGCGGTCTCATGCAATTCTGGCCCGGGCCAACAGCCCTAAACGCGTACGTGGATAGCTTTTCTTGATTAATCAAGAATGGGTATTTGTCCAATTCTGGAATAATTTTTTTTTTAAATCAACAAGTAGTTGATATTTATTCCGATAGATGGAGCAAACCATCAGCAACTTTCAGTTGCACGATAAGGAGATGCCTTTTTCTTAATAAAAACAAGTTGTTAATATTATAATCCCTTCGGTAAAATTATAAATGAAAGAAAATATGATAAGGGAAGAGTTTATTTTTACTTATCACAGAAATACAAGATTTCTCTCGGGTGTGTAACAGCTCTTCAACAGGTAACTATTCATGATAATATTGTGAAAAAAGTATTAAAATTACAAATATATTCTCACAATTAATATCTTTTTTATTTAAAAAAAACCGCTAGCTTTCAAGTGATAATCGCTCTTCAACGGGCTTACTATAATATTGACTTGATCCCACCAGAAATATTTACAAAAAACAAACGCGCGCAGCGTGGATATTTATAACTGAAAATTTTGAATTGGTTTGTAATTTAACTATTTTATGGAATATATCTATTTTAATTTTAGGGCATCCAGAACCTATAAAATTGATCTATTGATTTCTTCTGAGATATCGGTATTGTGATGGTAAATCTATTTTTCTGTTTATGCTGTTGTATTCATTGGAAACGAGAGATTCTAAGACTAACCGTTGAATTTTGTTCTTAATGTTTTTGTAGTGGCATTTCGTTTGTGTTATGTTAAATTGGTGACCGGTCTGTGCAATATGTTGATAGATCATTGAACGTTGGTCTTTTGTATAACTATAATGCGTATTCATATCCTTACCTGTCTACACCCAGGCTCTGCTTCACCCAGACGTCCAAAACTTACAGGTCCGTGGAGAATTTCACCGACCTTTCTCTGATGGCGTCTTTTTACTCCTGAATTGTAAAAAAGCTTTCATCACGCTGACGAGGGCCAACAGCCCGAAACGCGTACGTGTGGTTGACTTTTCTTGATTAATCAAGAGGCTACTTGGCAAATTCTGGAATAATACTCTTGAATGGTAGGCTGACCTAAGCTCGATCTAACACCAAAGACAACTCAACACTCACACACACACATTACATTTTGAATTAAGTTGTTGTCGTTGTTTCTTATCCCCTTGTGTAAAGATTACACAAATTCCATGAGTTCATGCTCCTCCAGCTGTTTTATGATAAGCAGCGGCCTCTCCCAAAGGTCCTGTTTAGTGCATCTAATGCAAGCCAAAATGTGTTCTGGAGCTGCAGGTGCCAAGCTACATTTTGGGAAATTAAATACACTATTTATAGTAAGACATATTTATACAGTTAAACCTGTCTATAGCATCCCCTCTAAATAGCGCCTTCCTCTCTATAGCGCCCGATTTTAAACATTAAAATGTAAACATTTTACATTAAAAGTGACCTGTCTATAGCACCTCCCTCTCTCTATAGCACCCTATTTTGGTGAGTCCAAAGAGGGGGCGCTATAGACAGGTTTAACTGTATATTTATTAAACATAGAAATACATTTACATAACTTTGATTTCTATATCAGATTTGCATAACTGTTTACCGTTAGAAATTTTACCCAAAAAAATCTAGCTGTGTTTTTCATATTCTTTATGTATATAAGCTTTTTTTATAAACACGAATAGCGTCTACCACTATACGTTAAAAAATTCACACAAAAAAGCTAAAAGTTAAAATCATATTAAAGTCCAAAAAATTAAAAAATACTCTTTTTTTCAACACACTTCTCTATAAATATTTATTCTAGAAATATTTGTGTTGGGAAGAAGAAAATTTAATTAAAACGCTTAATAATTTGAAAGATAAAACCATTTGGCCTAAATTACAGCTAATTCATTCCATTCTTAGACTTTAAATTGCCTGAAAATCCAGAAATTATGTAAATTGGGGAGAGGAATGATATCAAAAGAATGTTTAGAATAGCTGCGAATCGAATTCAAGTCAATTTTGGAAGGATATAGGCATAATATTCATATAAATCTACCCCCTTGTCGTCTGCTGCTTATATTTAATTTCAGCTTTTCTTTTGAATTATTTTAAATCCTTTAACTTGTTGATATATATATTTATTTAAATATTAATAGAAATATATATATATATTATATAATCTAAAATTATATTATTTTATTTTTTGAAAACGTATTTTATTTCCATTCATTGGCTGTTCTACAATTTTCAACCGTAGTTTTGGAATAAACCACTTTGAATATTGTTGTAAATATGTATAGTTAACATACCTATATATTTTAATTCACTAATATAGGATTAATTTTATAAATTCTATATTACTGTGATAAAATATTTAATGTATAATTTGCTTCAAGTAATTAAAAATAAAAACTACTTGATAGGTAAATAACTATCTTTTTTCACGACTGCACCTTCAATCATTTATCATTCCAATAACAAAACATTATATTCATAACATATATATATCTCACTGCATTTTTATAAATATTATTAGAAAATTTCTAATATTGTTTAATATATAGAGAGTATTATAGGCAATTCAAATTATCATCTTTTCGTGACATTTTTTAAATACAGAAAACACACACACATATATCAAAAATGAAAATGGCATATTCTGACCAGGAGCACATGTGCTTTACAGAAGGCAGAGCGCCATCTAGTGGAACAGAAATCAACTAAATCATTTAAGCCATCCACTAACGCGTTTCGCGCTTTTGGCGCTCGTCAGCGTACCCTAGGGTAGGGTACAGCCTACTCCACGTTGACGAGCACCAACAGCGCGAAACGCATTCGTGGATGACTTTTCTTGATTTATCAAGAAATTGGGTTGGCCAAATATCAGGGAACAGGCTAAATCAATAACGAGTTTACAAAGTGGGAAGAGGAGCTTCTTTTTAAAAAGAAGCTCCTCTTCCCACTTTGTAAACTCGTTATTAACCTTCAGTGAAGAGCAGTTCTACTTAAGGCTAAATCAATGTTTAGTAGATTTCTGTTCCACCAGATGGCGCTCTGCCTTCTGTAAAGCACATGTGCTCCTGGTCAGGATATGTCTTTTTTATTTTTAATATCAACACCTGACCTTTTTATTTATTTTTTTCTTTCATTTTTTCACACACATACGAGGTGTGTTCAAAAAGTATCAGGAATTTTGAATTTTCGCGGGTTACGTATATTCGAATTTCGATCTTTTTGTGGCTTTATGTTGGTATTCATGTCTCTTACATTATGCCGACAAGCTCGGCCATTTTGAATGTTCACTTAATTGTTGACAGCTGCTTTGCTTGCAGGTGTTTTGGATCGTCTTCGATTTTTACCTATTTAAAAAAATGGATAAAGAACCTGTATAAATATTTGTGTGAAAAACGGAATTAAGTGCGCGGATGCATTCCGAATGTTGATTGTGGCATACGGAGAAGCTACCTTGGACCGAAGCAACGTTTATCGGTGGTACAAAATGTTCTCAGAAGGCCGAGAAGATGTGAACGACGAAGAGCGTGCCGGACGCCCGAGCACTTCAACAACAGACGAAAAAATTAATGAAGTGGAGAAAATGATATTGGCCAATCGTCGAATCACCGTTAGAGAAGTTGCTGAGGACCTAAACATATCGATTGGCTCGTGCCATTCGATTTTTATCAATGATTTGGGCATGAGACGGGTCGCCGCGAAATTCGTACCAAAATTGCTCAATTGCGACCAAAAACAGCATCGCATGAACATTGCTAATGAGATGTTGGACTCTGTCCGCGACGACCCAAATTTGCTCCAGAGGGTCATAACTGGTGACGAAGCGTGGGTTTATGATTATGACGTGGAAACCAAAGCTCAATCATCTCAATGGAAGCTGCCGCACGAACCAACACCGAAAAAAGCGCGCCAAGTTTGGTCGAATGTGAAAGTTTTGCTGACAGTTTTCTTCGATTGCAGGGGCGTGGTGCATCATGAGTTCTTGCCACAGGATAGAACGGTCAATAAGGAATATTACCTGCAAGTTATGCGCAATTTGCGCGAAGCAATCCGCCAGAAACGCCCGGATTTGTGGAAGAACAAAAATTGGCTTTTGCACCACATTAACGCCCCTGCTCACACATCGTTGCTTGTGCGCGACTTTTTGGCCAAAAACAACACACTAATGATGCCGCAGCCACCGTATTCCCCAGATCTGGCCCCCTGTGACTTTTTCTTGTTCCCTAAACTGAAGAGGCCCATGAAAGGACGACGTTACGCTACGCTTGACGAGATAAAGACGGCATCAAAGGAGGAGCTGAAAAAGATTTTTTTTAAATGATTTTTTGAAGTGCTTCGAAGATTGGAAAAACCGTTGGCACAAGTGTATAATATCTCATGGGGATTACTTTGAAGGGGACAAAATAGGTATTCATGAATAATTAAATATTTTTTGAAAAACACAAAAGTCGCGATACTTTTTGAACACACCTCGTATATTTTGTTAAAATACTAATAATATAAGAATTTTAAAAGTATGCGCATTTTTTAAATTTCCAATTATAATAAATATTTTTTATAAATATCATTAATTATTTTTTGAAAAGTGTCCTTTTATTATATTAATTTTCAAATATGGTAATTTTGAATTTTATATATATTTTTGTGCTATATATATTATAATTTCAATAAAAGGTTTTGTAGAATTATTATTAGAAAATTCATAATATTGCTTCAAATAATTAACAAAAATCTAAAATTAGGGTTAAAAAAGTTCATATATATTTATTTGTTTAAATAAAAAGGCATATATTGGATCAAAATATCATTTATTTTACCAATATTTCAGTTATTTTGATCCAATATATGCCTTTTAAATTAAAGATTTATTTATGGATTGCTCTATTTTCAAAATATTTATTTGTAATAGGTTTTTTATATATATATGCCCCCCTTAAAGTTTACAATATAAAGTTATATATGAAAAGAGTCTTGAAATAATTTGAGAGAAAAAATGTACGTAGGGACAATTAAAGATGTAGTCATCAAGAGAACTATTGGAAAAATAATCAACTAAAAGTTCGTTTGAATTTTTAAAAAGTTTCATAAGTTAATTAGAGTCAAAGTTCGTTTGGTCAAAAAAACAAAATGTCTTGCAAAGAAGATCCATATTAAAAACACAATACCTTATTTATATTTAATTAAAAAGAAATATATTGGATCAAAATATCATTCATTCTACCAATATTTCAGTTGGCTGAACGCCAACCTTTATCAAGATGTTATAACATATTTAATGTGTGTCAACAACAAACTCAGCGCCACATAACATCAACAGAATTAAGTTTTAAAAATATTTTGTTATATTCAATGGGGAGTTTATTTATATTTATTTAGTTATTATATTTTATTTATATTATATAAAGTTTATTTATATTTTTACGACAGACAAGTATTCCAATTATTTAAGTTAAAAATAGATTATATGAGAAATGGAGACCTAGAAATTATTCGAAAAAAAGAAAGAATAAATAATATTAAGGTAAAAGGTTTCTTTTAATTTTGATTTTCGCAAGATTTCGAGCAAAATATCTGTTCTTTAACGGGCATATATTTCTATATACAATATCAAGATAAACTTTGTACGGTAATAATTGTGTTATGTGTGGGCGTGCATCAAACTGTTTCTTATAATATCTAATATTTTAGCTGTAAACAGTCTGATGCACGCCCACACATGCCAATAACACAATTATTAGTGTACAAAGTTCATCTTGATATTGTACATTGAAGTATATGTCCGTTAAAGAACAGAAATTTTGCTCTAAAGCTTGTGAAAATCGAAATTAAAAGAAACCCTTTACCTTAATATTGTTTATTTTTTCTTTTTAAAAATAGTTATTAACAAAATCTATAGAATACAAAACGTGATAATAAATTTTACAAGTGATAATCTACAAGAATGTAGTAAGGGCAGATGACGTAGCCAAATTATTTTAAAACAAAGTTTGACAAGTTTACAGCAAATGTTTCTTTTGAACGAAAAATCGTAATTTATTTTAAGGAGAAATAATAACTATTTCTATCCTTAGGGATGAAAAGTATGAAAAGATGAATTGTGAAGAGTACTTTCTTACTTCATACCTAAGGATAGAAATAATCGTTATTTCTCCTTAAAATAAATTACGATTTTTCGTTCAAAAGAAATATTTTCGGTAAAACTTGTCAAACGTTGTTCTACAATCATAATCCGCATTAAATTGTATTACAAATTATTTTAATTAATAAACTAACAACAACAGAATATTTTTGGAAAGAACAAATGTCAGTAGTAGACGCTGATGCTTTGGCAAAATACAAGATAATTAAACAAATAATAAGAAAAGATCAAATATGTGAAATAAACTCTGAGAGAAAACTGACAAAAACAATAACAAGACTTAGAACAAAACACTACTATAAAGGAATGACAATACATCCAGATGGCACAAGAACCTATAGTACATGTAACAACTGTCCTGGTGTAGAACTAACACCTAGCCACATATTCTCATGCCCAGCAATAGCCGCAGCCTTGCAGAAAATCGACATAGACCCAGAGCAGCAGCTTTACACACCCAAGATAGAGGACATTGCGACTGCTGTGATAGAGATGCGTGGAGAGATCTGAGGTTTTTCATTGGACACGACAACAACAATAACAGAGTATTTACAATAAATATTCTGTGATCATATATATTGAGATACAGAGGGTATTCAAAATTCACTCAAGAAGTTATTTTTATAAAAAACACAAAAAATTATTCTATAATGTATACCCAAAAGTTCGTAAACATATTATGATTATAATTTATATTTTGCAAGTGTTTACAAACTATTGGGACAACCTTGTAATTCTGAAACTTGGCCCACTTGCTGATTGACCACTCTTGATATAGAAAACATCAGAGATTAAATCATTCTTCTATAAGAATTCTGTTATTAATTACTAATTTACCAATATTAACAAGGTTGTCCCAAATGTTTGTAAACATATTATGATTATAATATATATTTTGCAAGTGTTTACTACTTTTAGGACAACCTTAGTAATATTGGTAACCTTGGTTTAATTATAACAGAATTCTTATAGAAGAATGATTTTATCTTTGATGTTTTCTATATCAAGGGTGGCCAATCAGTAGGTGGGCCAAGTTTCAGAATTACAAGGTTTCCCAAAAGTTCGTAAACACTTGTAAAAATATAAATAATAATATGTTTACGAACTTTTAGGACAACCTTATAATTCTGAAACATGGCCCATCTGCTGATTGACCACCCTTGATATAGAACACACATAATAGATTAAATCATTCTTCTATAAGAATTCTGTTATAGTTTTACTAATTTTCCAATATTACCAAGGTTTTCCCAAATTTCGTGAATTTATTATGATTTATATTTTGCAAGTGTTTACAAACTTTTGGGACAACCTTGGTAATATTGGTAACCTTGGTTTAATTATAACAGAATTCTTATAGAAGAATGATTTAATCTTTGATGTTTCCTATATCAAGAAGGCCAATCAGCAAGTGGGCCAAGTTACAGAATTACAAGGTTGTTCTAAAAGTTGGTAAACACTTGTAAAATATAAATCATAATATGTTTACGAACTTTTGAGACAACCTTGGTAATATTGGTAACCTTTGTAAAATTATAACAGAATTCTTATAGAAGAATGATTTAATCTCTGATGTTCTATATCCAGGGTGGCCAAAAATCAGATAGTCAGTTTCAGAATTACAAAGGTTGTCTCAAAAGTTGATAACACTTGCAAAATATAAATCATAATATGTTTATGAACTTTTGGGACAACCTTGTAAATAACAATGAAAAACGGCTTTCGAGGATAAGTTTCTTACTTTATTTACATATTTTCTCAAGTTTTATTGGGCATTATAAACCCTTCTTCTACAGGAGTGCATTACAAAAACTGTAAATTTCTTATTGATTGATAAAGTATACAGCATAGGACGACGTCTGACAATTTTATCGCCAATGTTTCATTTTCCCATCCCTGGACACTTTTATATTTCTGTTCATCATTACTCTTCACAATTCATCCTTTCATACTTCATCCTAAGATTAGAAATAATCGTTATTTCTCCTTAAAATAAATTACGATTTTTCGTTTAAAAGAAAGATTTGCGGTAAAATTGTCAAACGTCGTTTTACAATTATAAGCCGCATTATATTGTATTATTCAGTATAAAGCTGGGTATGGTATATCATATTTTGGATAAATGACAGCCAAGGCTTTGCTGGCATATACACATTTAAAAGAAAATTACCACGACCATTTTGCATAAGTGTTGTTGTACACTCATGGACAAAACTTAAGAAAGTTGTACCTTTCAGCATTTATATCGGGATTCAGACAATAACTCTGAAAGATACACTCATGGACAAAACTTAAGGAAGTTGTACCTTTTAGCATGTATATCGGGATTCAGACAATAACTATGAAAGATACACTCATGGACAAAACTTAAGGAAGTTGTACCTTTTAGCATGTATATCGGGATTCAGACAATAACTCTGAAAGATACACTCATGGACAAAACTTAAGGAAGTTGTACCTTTTAGCATGTATATCGGGATTCAGCCAATAACTATGAAAGATACACTCATGGACAAAACTTAAGGAAGTTGTACCTTTTAGCATGTATATCGGGATTCAGCCAATAACTATGAAAGATACACTCATGGACAAAACTTAAGGAAGTTGTACCTTTTAGCATGTATATCGGGATTCAGACAATAACTCTGAAAGATACACTCATGGACAAAACTTAAGGAAGTTGTACCTTTTACCATGTATATCGGGATTCAGACAATAACTCTGAAAGATACACTCATGGACAAAACTTAAGGAAGTTGTACCTTTTAGCATGTATATCGGGATTCAGACAATAACTCTCAGAGATACATTCACGGACAAAACTTAAGGAAGTTGTACCTTTTACCATGTATATCGGGATTCAGACAATAACTCTGAAAGATACACTCATGGACAAAACTTAAGGAAGTTGTACCTTTTAGCATGTATATCGGGATTCAGACAATAACTCTCAGAGATACATTCACGGACAAAACTTAAGGAAGTTGTACCTTTTAGCATGTATATCGGGATTCAGACAATAACTCTGAAAGATACACTCTTGGACAAAACTTAAGGAAGTTGTACCTTTTACCATGTATATCGGGATTCAGACAATAACTCTGAAAGATACACTCATGGACAAAACTTAAGGAAGTTGTACCTTTTACCATGTATATCGGAATTCAGACAATAACTCTGAAAGATACACTCATGGACAAAACTTAAGGAAGTTGTACCTTTTACCATGTATATCGGGATTCAGACAATAACTCTGAAAGATACACTCATGGACAAAACTTAAGGAAGTTGTACTTTTTAACATGTATATCGGGATTCAGAAAATAACTCTGAAAGATACACTCATGGACAAAACTTAAGGAAGTTGTACTTTTTACCATGTATATCGGGATTGAGACAATAACTCTGAAAGATACACTCATGGACAAAACTTAAGGAGGTTGTACCTTTTAACATGTATATCGGGATTCTGACAATAACTCTGAAAGATACACTCTTGGACCAAACTTAAGGAAGTTGTACCTTTTAGCATGTATATCGGTATTCAGACAACAACTCTGAAAGATACACTCATGGACAAAACTTAAGAAAGTTGTACTTTTTAACATGTATATCGGGATTCAGACAATAACTCTGAAAGATACACTCATGGACAAAACTTAAGGAAGTTGTACCTTTTAGCATGTATATCGGGATTCAGACAATAACTCTGAAAGATATTACAGTAACCTTTATTGAAGACACGAGATAACCAAGTTTGGACACAATTGCCTTTGTATTCTTCTTTTTCTTCATCAAAATAAATAAATAAATAGACGACCAGCAACATTAAAGACTTTCTACTTCCTTAAGTTTTGTCCATGAGTGTACTTTAAGAATCAATAACATATTTTTACATTTTTTTATTTATAAACCCGTGTTTAAAATTACTCCTTGCCTGAAATATAAGACACCCCCCTCTATAAACTACAATTATATATTACGATTCATTAGCGCGCCATCTGTTATGAAAATTCGAAACTATTATAGACGCGTATGATTCTTTTTAAAATAAACAATTTCATCTGTCCTTAATGCAATGGAAAAATTAATGAGAGGGTCTGGATCACTAAAGAATCATACGCGTCTATAATAGTTTCGAATTTTCATAATATTTATTAGTTTATTATATCCATTTGTTTGTTAAAAATTAACCAATATTAAAGTAAATAGTAAAGCCTTTTTTTATTTACTCCAGGTTAAATCGAATAATTTAAATAAAAAAAGAAATATTTCAAATATTCTCTAAATTAAATTTAAAAAAGATATATAAATATAACTTTTATTAAATTTTTTTTCTTCAAAATATGAAAATCGTTTTTTAAAAAAATATTTTTAAATATTTGTTGAACTTTTCCAGAATATATTCAACAATTTTGCCCTATTAAATTTTTTTCAAATTTCCAAGTCATTTTATTCAGAATAAAATTTATATATTATAATATCATTACACACACTAAAAATGTATAGAGATAACGGTATTGGAAAAATTTAGGACAATCAATAAACACACAAACAATAGGATAAATTACAATTTGGATTATAGATTATAAACACAAGGTTTTTTTTTTTTGCTAATCCCTAGTACACGTGGTACAGGCCATGATAACCATGGTGGGTAGTTAGCGTCTGCTTTTACTGTAAGTACACCACATGTCTACACATGTGAAAAGCAGTTCGACTTTGCACTTACAAATGTGCCAGAGTCCCGTTTGGTTACTTGCACCTGCTGGTGGGATTGGACTTTTGCAAGAATCGAGGGCCATTGGAGCATTTTTTTATCAGAAAAAAAGTGCCCAATGCGGGAATCGAACCCGGGTCGTAGTGGTCGAAAACCAACGGTTTAGACCACCTTCCACCGACCCCCTATAAAAACAAGGTAATAAGGCTAAATACAAATATATAAATGATGTGTGATGTTTCAGTAACAGCGTTGTTACCATCTTCAGTCCAAAGAACTGAATGTATTATTTCAGTACTTTTGTCTGAGCATAGTAACAACGCTGTTACTAAAATGTCACACATTATTTATATATTTGGATTTGGTCTTATTACCTTGTGTTTACACGTACAATAGATAGATATAAAAATTATTATCACCACATATATAAAACATATATATATATTTTGAAAATAGAGAAATCCATAAATAAATCTTTATTTAAAAAGGTATATATTGAAATGATATTTTTAATCCAATATATGCCTTTTTAATATTAATAAATATATATATATATATATATATATGTATATATGTATATTAAAATCTAAAAAAGGAATATCCTGACCTCTAACAGGAACGTTATTTAGATGGCAGAGCGCCATCTAGTGGAACAGAAATCAACTAAACATTGATATAACCTGTTCCCTGATATTTGGCCAACCCAATTTCTTGATAAATGAAGAAAATCCATCCACGAACGCGTTTTGGGCTGTTGGCACTTGTCAGCATGGTGCAGGCTGTACCTCTACGACCAAAAATGTTTTGGTCCCAGAGGCTTCCTGAGAAATAAAAAAATAAGTATTTAAGGCCACAAACTTGCGTAAATACGCAAAACGTGTGAAAAAAATAATTTTAAAAAATTTTCAATTGCAAACAGAAATAATGTAATATATTTTTCTCTCAATATATAATAAATATTTAAAATATGTATATAATAATGTGAAAAAATAATAGAAAAAAAAAAGATAAGTGGGTCAGGTGTTGATATTAAAAATAAAGAAGGCATTTCCTGACCACGAGAACATTGTGCTCGTGGTCAGGAGAGATGCCTCTTTATTTTTAATATAATAATATGTATATAAAAATTGTATTTATTATTATTAAGTTGTTAACGTGATAATCCTGTTGAAGGACTGACAAGTCCGAAAGCTTGAAAATAAAAAGTTGCACAAGAAACTTAAGCCTGGAAGCTTCATTTATTTTATAAAAAATATAATAAATATTTTTTTAAATAAAAAGTTATTGTGAGCGCGGTTATGCTATATATGGCTTTTTTTATTTTAATGCCAATACCTGACTTTTTTTGTTAGGTTTAAGATATATAGTGTTTTCTATATATTATTTTGTTAGCTATATAACCATGGTACCTATACATTTTCTCTATTTTTGATAATTTTCTTTTTATATGATTATTTTTCTTTTAGTAAACCAGTGTTTTTTTTTTTTAATTTCTCTTCTATTCGATAAGGCACAATTTGGATTATAGATTATAAACACAAGGTAATAAGACCAAATCCAAATAAATAAATAGTGTGTGACGTTTCTGTATACAAGATGGTAACAACGCTGTTACCGAAACGTCACACACTATTTATTTATTTGGATTTGGTCTTATTACCTTGTAGTTCTTTCTCTTCTATTCATCAAATCTTTATTTTTCATTATTATTATCAATTCACATATATAGAGAACAGTAGCTTTACCTATAATTACAAAAAATAATAAAGATGTTTTATAAAAAAAGCTATTAAAAATCTCATCTATTAACTCAAGAGTTTGTAGTTAATAAGATTTTTATAAAAAAACAAATTAGAGATTTTTAAAGGATATACTCGATAATTGGAACATTTTTATCTGTGAAAAGTGTGAAGCCATTTCTGTCAATATAGGAACTTAATGAAGATTTTTGGGATGAATAATACATAGTGTTGATTACACCTTGTTAAGAGGGAGTGTTCCTTTTTTTGTTTCGGAGCTCAATGAAGCATCAATGACAATGATTGAGAGCTTCTTCCAACTTTAGTTTAATCACTTTAGGTAATGATTTTTTTCACCTTATTTTCAAATTTTTAGAAATTTTGAAGTTTTTTTTTTTGTCTTCTCTTTCAATTTGACAGTCACTAAAGTATTCGTTAATAATGAAAATTTAAATTAGATATAAGAGGTGTTCAGGAACATTTTGAATATATTTAGTAAATGATTCTCTAAGTGAATTTTAATTAGAATATCGTTTTTTATTGTGTTTTTTTTAATACTGAAATAAATAATAGCATATTGAATCATCAGACCATGTCGATCAACAACCATCTATGTAAATTCTCAAGCCTAACTCATCCTGAACTAATCAAACCTCCAATGAAAGACCACCTACATGAGTGACCATGTTTTGTAGAAGTATGTGCACACTCCAATATGAAATTCAACCTTATATATACTTTTAAAACTTAGAATTTCAATGTATTTTTTTCTTTATCTGAAGGATTATTATATATTAGAGAAGCAATATGCATTCATGGACAAAATACTTAGCGGAAGTGGAAAGTCTTTAATGTCGACGGTCGTCAATTTTTTTTTTTTTTGAAGGAGACAGATGCAATTTAGTTTACACTTGGTTATCTCGTGTTGTCTTCAATATAGGTCATTGTGTATCAAATATACGTATTTCAGAGTTATGGTCTGAATCCCGATATACATGGTAAAAGGTACAACTTTCTTAAGTTTTGTCCATGAGTGTATCTTTCAGAGTTATTGTCTGAATCCCGATATAAATGCTAAAAGGGACAACTTCCTTAAGTTTTGTCTATGAGTGTATCTTTCAGAGTTATTGTCTGAATCACGATATACATGTTTAAAGGTACAACTTCCTTAAGTTTTGTCCATTAGTGTATCTTTCAGAGTTATTGTCTGAATCCCGATATACATGGTAAAAGGTACAACTTCATTTAGATTTGTCCATGAGAGTGTATCTTTCAAAGTTATTGTCTCGATATACATGTTAATATATTCAGATGTCATTTTGATTATATCGTAACACAAATATTTAGAGGAAGTTATAGAGCTATCACCTGGATGCCCATCAACACGCTTCGTGGACCAATTAAAGGAACTCACTGGCTTAACGGTCGCTGAGATGGTACATTGAGTTCAAGACAGAGATGGCTGGTGTCGTGTTTGGGATGTAATAGTGAGACATAACGTTTGATCGCGAATAAAATGATAATACTCTCTATAGCTATCATAGTACTCCCAAGTTAAAACTTCATTTATATACTTCATCATCTGTCAACGAAATAGTATCTCTATATACTTTAAATTAGTTGTATTAGTGTCAGTTCTATAATAGAATTACACTCATGGACAAAACTTAGGTAAGTTGTACCTTTCAGCATGTACATCAGGATTCAGACAATAACTCTGAAAGATACACTCATTGACAAAACTTAAGGAAGTTGTACCTTTCAGCATGTATACCGGGATTCAGATAATTACTCTGAAAGATACACTCATGGACAAAACTTAGGGAAGTTGTACTTTTCAGCATGTATACCGGGATTCAGATAATTACTCTGAAAGATACACTCATGGACAAAACTTAAGGAAGTTGTACTTTTCAGCATGTATACCGGGATTCAGATAATTACTCTGAAAGATACACTCATGGACAAAACTTAAGGAAGTTGTACCTTTCAGCATGTATACCGGGATTCAGATAATAACTCTGAAAGATACACTCATGGACAAAACTCATGGAAGTTGTACTTTTCAGCATGTATACCGGGATTCAGATAATTACTCTGAAAGATACACTCATGGACAAAACTTAAGGAAGTTGTACCTTTCAGCATGTATACCGGGATTCAGATAATTACTCTGAAAGATACACTCATGGACAAACCTTAAGGAAGTTGTACCTTTCAGCATGTATACCGGGATTCAGATAATAACTCTGAAAGATACACTCATGGACAAAACTTAAGGAAGTTGTATCTTTTAGCATGTATATCGGGATTCAGACAATAACTCTGAAAGATACACTCATGGACAAAACTTAAGGAAGTTGTACCTTTTAGCATGTATATCGGGATTCAGACAATAACTCTGAAAGATACACTCATGGACAAAACTTAAGGAAGTTGTACCTTTTAGCATGTATATCGGGATTCAGACAATAACTCTGAAAGATACCCTCATAGACAAAACTTAAGGAAGTTGTACCTTTTAGCATTTATATCGAGATTCAGACAATAACTCTGAAAGATACACTCATGGACAAAACTTAAGGAAGTTGTACATTTTAGCATGTATATCGGGATTCAGACAATAACTCTGAAAGATATACTCATACACAAAACTTAAGGAAGTTGTACCTTTTAGCATGTATATCGGGATTCAGACAATAACTCTGAAAGATACACTCATGGACAAAACTTAAGGAAGTTGTACATTTTAGCATGTATATCGGGATTCAGACAATAACTCTGAAAGATATACTCATACACAAAACTTAAGGAAGTTGTACCTTTTAGCATGTATATCGGGATTCAGACAATAACTCTGAAAGATACACTCATGGACAAAACGTAAGGTAGTTGTACCTTTTAGCATGTATATCGGGATTCAGACAATAACTCTAAAAGATACACTCATGGACAAACCTTAAGGAAGTTGTACCTTTCAGCATGTATACCGGGATTCAGATAATAACTCTGAAAGATACACTCATGAACAAAACTTAAGGAAGTTGTATACCTTTAAGCATGTATATCAGGATTCAGACAATAACTCTGAAAGATACACTCATGGACAAAACTTAAGGAAGTTGTATCTTTTAGCATGTATATCAGGATTCAGACAATAACTCTGAAAGATACACTCATGGACAAAACTTAAGTAAGTTGTACCTTTTAGCATGTATATCAGGATTCAGACAATAACTCTGAAAGATACACTCATGGACAAAACTTAAGTAAGTTGTACCTTTTAGCATGTATATCAGGATTCAGACAATAACTCTGAAAGATACACTCATGGACAAAACTTAAGGAAGTTGTATACCTTTAAGCATGTATATCAGGATTCAGACAATAACTCTGAAAGATACACTCATGGACAAAACTTAAGGAAGTTGTACCTTTTAGCATGTATATCAGGATTCAGACAATAACTCTGAAAAATACACTCATGGACAAAACTTAAGTAAGTTGTACCTTTTAGCATGTATATCAGGATTCAGACAATAACTCTGAAAGATACACTCATGAACAAAACTTAAGGAAGTTGTATACCTTTAAGCATGTATATCAGGATTCAGACAATAACTCTGAAAGATACACTCATGGACAAAACTTAAGGAAGTTGTACCTTTTAGCATGTATATCAGGATTCAGACAATAACTCTGAAAGATACACTCATGGACAAAACTTAAGTAAGTTGTACCTTTTAGCATGTATATCAGGATTCAGACAATAACTCTGAAAGATACACTCATGGACAAAACTTAAGTAAGTTGTACCTTTTAGCATGTATATGAGGATTCAGACAATAACTCTGAAAGATACACTCATGGACAAAACTTAAGTAAGTTGTACCTTTTAGCATGTATATCGGGATTCAGACAATAACTCTGAAGGATACACTCATGGACAAAACTTAAGTAAGTTGTACCTTTTAGCATGTATATCGGGATTCAGACAATAACTCTGAAAGATACACTCATGGACAAAACTTAAGTAAGTTGTACCTTTTAGCATGTATATCGGGATTCAGACAATAACTCTGAAAGATACACTCATGGACAAAACTTAAGTAAGTTGTACCTTTTAGCATGTATATCAGGATTCAGACAATAACTCTGAAAGATACACTCATGGACAAAACTTAAGTAAGTTGTACCTTTTAGCATGTATATCGGGATTCAGACAATAATTCTGAAAGATACACTCATGGACAAAACTTAAGTAAGTTGTACCTTTTAGCATGTATATCGGGATTCAGACAATAACTCTGAAAGATACACTCATGGACAAAACTTAAGTAAGTTGTACCTTTTAGCATGTATATCGGGATTCAGACAATAACTCTGAAAGATACACTCATGGACAAAACTTAAGTAAGTTGTACCTTTTAGCATGTATATCGGGATTCAGACAATAACTCTGAAAGATACACTCATGGACAAAACTTAAGGAAGTTGTACCTTTTAGCATGTATATCAGGATTCAGACAATAACTCTGAAAGATATTACATTGACCTTTATTGAAGACACACGTTAACCAAATGTGAACAGCCCCTATCGCCTTTAAAAAAAAAAAACAGACAACCGACGACATTAGAAATTTTATACTTCCTTAAGTATTGCGCATGAGTATATATTTAAAAAAAATACACTTTACATAAAAATCTCCGTAAAGTTATTTAGAAATATATAAAAATGCTATAGAAGGTATATGTAAAAAGGTATATATAAATATAGGAATACCAAAACAAATTTAATCGAACTTCATTTTTATCTTCCACTCCAATCTGAAGAGATGCCACAAACGTAATCGCGAACCTCATTAAAAATATTCAAATTAAATATCCACCCGACAAAAAGGAATTTTTAAATATTTTTAATTTCAGAGATGGGAATCAGACACAGTGACTGTTTTGATATCCGAGTTTAAAAAAAAAAAATTGAAGGGTGGTGCATGATCGATCTTAATAATAATTGTAAGAAAGAGAATTTTTAACCATAAAAAAGATCAACTGTTATATCTTTCTTGATATAATCTTGATTCCTGGAAGGTACAAAATGTTATATATATATTAAAAATAAAGAAGGCATTTCCTGACCTCAAGCACATGTGCTTTTTAGATGGCAGAGCGCCATCTAGTGGAGCAAGAATAAACTAAACGTTTATTTAACTTGCTCCGTGATATTTGGCCAACCCAATTTCTTGATAAATCAAATAAAGCCATCCACGAACGCGTTTCGTGCTGTTGGCGCTCGTCGTATATATATATATATTATGTCTTAAACGGTTTATATGTATTTATGTACAGCTCTCTGATTGGTTCTCTGGACTCATATGACCTCATTCAACCAATCAACGTGCATTGTTTATTTAGCTGAGAGATATTAACCATTGAAATGGTATACTCATGGGCAAAACTTATGGAAGTGGAAATTTTTTTATGTCGTCGGTCGTCTTTTTTAATTTTTATTTTATATTTTTGAAGGAGACAGAAACTCTTCACACTTAGTTATCTTGTATGTCTTCAATAAAGGTCACTGTAATATCTTTCAGAGTTATTGTCTGAATCGTGATATATTCATGGTAAAAGGTACAACTTCCTTAAGTTTTGTCCATGAATGTAAGCATTAATAAATATATTGCCACGTGGAAATTTAGGGAAGACAAAAACTTCAGGAGAAGACAACAATTTATTTCAGGCAAAGACAAACTATGAATGGTAAACAAAAGATAAGCCACGAGGGAAATTTACAGAGTAGCAAAATATAAACATAAAAATGACCACTCTGTGTTATTAAAATATTAAAATTAATAAATAATTTGTTACATCGCTTCTTCCCTGTGAGAGCTGTGACCCACAGCTAGCAATTATTGTAGATACTGACATGGACCTGACGTGCTTCTGCCAAGGATTCCATCGAAGTCTTAGAACTTTGCCCCTAGTACCTTTGCGTCCTTTTTCTTGCGGCATGAAGAGCGTCTTTATCTTCATATCGTCTATAGGGACATCGTCATCTTCGAGGGAAGTCTTGGCTTTAGCACGGCGGTGGAATCCTAGAGTCAGTCTCCGAAAATGTAGATCACAGCACCCATGCTTCAAGGTCTTCTCGGCGGTCTTTAGTTTGTCTTCCCTAACTTACTAGGCATCTCCACCAAAATGACACGTGGAAAATTAGGGAATACAAAAACTTCAGGAGAAGACAACAATTTATTTCAGGCAAAGACAAACTATGAATGGTAAACAAAAAGATAAGCCACGAGGGAAATTTACAGAGTAGCAAAATATAAACATAAAAATGACCACTCTGTTATTAAAATATTAAAATTAATAAATAATTTGTTACATCGCTTCTTCCCTGTGAGAGCTGTGACCCACAGCAAGCAATTATTGTAGATACTGACATGGATCTGATGTGCTTCTGCCAAGGATTCCATCGAAGTCTTAGAACTTTGCCCCTAGTACCTTTGCGTCCTTTTTCTTGCGGCATGAAGAGAGGCTTTATCGTCATATCGTCTATAGGGACATTGTCATCTTCGAGGGAAGTCTTGGCTTTAGCACGCCGGTGGAATCCTGGAGTCAGTCTCCGAAAATGTAGATCACAGCACCCATGGCTTCAAGGTCTTCTCGGCGATCTTCATTTTGTCTTCCCTAACTTACCAGGCATCTCCACCAAAATGCCACGTGGAAAATTAGGGAATACAAAAATTTCAGGAGAAGACAACAATTTATTTCAGGCAAAGACAAACTATCAATGGTAAACAAAAGATAAGCCACGAGGGAAATTTACAGAGAGTAGCAAAATATAAACATAAAAATGACCACTCTGTTATTAAAATATAAAAATTAATAAATACTTTGTTACAATATTTTTAGAAGGAAAAGATTTTATTAAATAAATATAGCAATATATTATATAAGGCATTAGCACGCCATCTGCTATAAGAAATTAAGAAAATATTTTGGACGCGTATGATTTTTTTTAATTAAACAAATTCTCTCTATCCCTCTACTGCGCTTACTGCAATGAAAAATTAATGGGAGGGCCTGGCTCATCAATGGTGAACCCTCCCAGGTAAACTGGCGAAACCACTTGGAGGGTTCACCACTGATGAGCCAGGCCTTTCTATTTATTTTTCATTGCAGTAAGCGCAGTAGAGTGATATAGAGCAATTGTTTAATTAAAAAAAAAAGAATCATACGCGTCCAAAATAGTGTCAATTTCTTATAGCAATATTAAAAAATTAAAGCCACCTCTCCCGTCAAAATAGACGGTAAAACTAAGCGCTAATTTCTTACCAGCTAAAACTATCATCTATTTTTTTATATATCTCGATTGTTATATAAAATATAATCATGGGTTGTCCGAATATCACGGAACAAGTTCAATAAACGTTTAGTTTATTTTTGTTCCACTAGATGGCGCTCTGTCATCTAGAAATACTCATGTGATCACGGTCAGGATATGCCTTTATTATTTTAAATATATAATAAGTAGAAGCCTATAGAAAAACCATATAGATATCAGTTTAGAGGGCTTTACCACCGACAAAAATTCTTCCTTCAAAGGTCTGTTTGGACCTCTTACTTCTAGGCTTAACAAATGTCTATAAATGAAAGCTTTGGACGTCGTGACAGGCGCTCTGGCATCTTTATCAAGGCTTCGCCTAAACACCTACCAATTATCAAAATTCGAAACTATTTTAAACGCGTAAGATTCTTTTTGAAATTAAACAATTTCTACTGCCCTTACTGCAATGTAAAAATTAATGGGAGGGTCTGGTTCATCAGTACATAACAGCGGTATGGTAGATTAAACTGGCGAAACCGCTGGGAGGGTTCACCACTGATGAGCCAGGTCCTCCCATTAATTTTTTTCATTGCAGTAAGGGCAGTAGAAATTGTTTAATTTCAAAAAGAATCATACGCGTCTATAATAATTTCGAATTTTGATAACAGATGGCGCGCTAGTTAATCATATTATAAACACCTACCAGTATCTACATGTCATGAGACCATAGGACGATGGTAAAATCTACCAGGAGGCCTATGGTACGACCTATGGACCAATAACGACACCAGTTGATACATTCAAATTATAGACCAATAGGCGTGAAGTGACATCAACCAATAGCAAAGAGAGACACGCCCTAACCCAGAGAATAAAAGAAATGTGAGAATAATTAAAAACATTTCTACCGATCCCAATTACTGTTTAATTAAAATCCCGACAATTTAATTAGAGTTTAATGAAGATGGTTAATTGCACCTTCCTATTCCCCGGAAACGACTTCATGGTCAGAACCTTTTATTATTACACTTATTTTTGTAGTTGAAAATTAATTTTTGAGACCAGTTTTTTCTTAGAATTGTTGTTGTTAGTGTCATCAAGTCGACGGTTTGGTGACAATATGGTGACAAATATTCTACAATTTAATCTGTTAGTGATCATCACTCGCAACTCATTCCTAGACCCCTTCTATCCAGAACATTGCAGATCTTCCTCTCTTCATTCAATGTTTCCTAATATCACACACACACACACACAAAGCCTTTATTAAGACATTAGTCTTATACAGATTCTCCGTACAAGGTGCAATATCAGGAGAAGAGCAGCACAGGAAACCAGTAGTTCCGCAACTATATACAATTATTAGAAATAAGGAAAAGTAAGATTTAATATGAAAGGTCGACCCCTCGATGTTTCGTCATCATTCTGAGGTGTAAGAACAATAGCTTCCAAGTTCTCTTTTCTCCCTCTTTACACCTACTGCCTTGTAAAAATTATATAGGGCCTGAGCAACTAGTCTGCTTGTTTGGGCACTGGTTAACATCATTTGGATTGACCTAAGTTGGCTGGTGTCTACCATTGAAAAGAATGTCCTTCTCTCCTCACTAATATCTTGGCACCTAATAGCAACATCTCTTCTAAACCATTTGATTTCAATGTACAGTTAAACCTGTCGAAAGCGTCCCCCTCTTGGGACTCACCAAAATAGAGTGCTATAGAGAAGGGGTGCTATAGACAGGTCACTTTTAATGTAAATCGCATTGTACTACGTATTTTAAATTGGGCTCTATAGAGAAGAAAGTGCTATAGGCAGGTCACTTTTAATGTAAATCGTATCGTACTACGTATTTAAAATTGGGCTCTATAGAGAAGAAGGTGCTATAGACAGGTCACTTTTAATGTAAATCGCATCGTACTACGTATTTAAAATTGGGCTCTATAGAGAAGACGGTGCTATAGACAGGTCACTTTTAATGTAAATCGCATCGTACTACGTATTTAAAATTGGGCTCTATAGAGAAGAAGGTGCTATAGACAGGTCACTTTTAATGTAAATCGCATCGTACTACGTATTTAATATCGGGCGCTATAGAGAAGAAGGCGCTATAGACAGGTTTAACTGTATATCCAAAGTAGGTCAATCTATATTTACATATTTTGGAGTCTAGAGATTACTGAAGATATATTTAATTCATCAGACAACTGTGTGTGATGTTGAATATCAAGCGGTATGGTAGTTTAAACTGGCGAAACCGCTGGAAGGGTTCACCACTGATGAACCAATCTCTACCTATATTGTCTTCATTGGAATAAGGACAGTAGGAAATTTCTTTATTTATTAAAGAAATAAAGTGCCCTAAAATGGTATCATTTTTGTATATAGATGTAGCGCTAATGTCTTATGCAGAAATATATATTATATTTACATAATAGACCCTAGAATAGTTGAAGTGATCGATTAAACTGGCGAAACCGCTGGAAGGGTTTACCACTGATGTGATCCAGGCCCTCTCAATACATTTTTCATCGCAGTAAGGATAGTTGGAATTCTACTTCACCCAGTCATGATGGTTGTCAAACAGACACCATCAATGGTCACAACTCGATATGATTGAGTGGAGATAAGAAAGAAGAAGAAGACTTTACAACATGCCAAGTCGTCTTCTCTTAAGATTTTGACATCATTTTCTTGTAAAAAGTAAATAACAGTCTCAAATGAGGAATGGATCGTTTGACTATAAGTGGTATATCACTGATTAGATCATTCTTAGGTAAAAATGACATATCTAGGTGTGCTTATGATCTAAAGGTTTACTTTAAAAATGTCGCGTGAGAACGCCCATGCAACCTCCATAATTCCATGTTAACCAACCAACATAATTCTTAACGCCTTGCCAAATGCTTAATTTTTATTTTTTGCTCCTGACGAGAGCAAAGGATTTTTGTTGAAACGATGAGATAATAAAATGATTTATGGGCCGAAGTATCTTTAATTTTAATAATTAAAAATAGAGTTTCAAAATATAAAAAAATATTTCTCTTTGTATAAGATATATATGAAGAGAGATATACACATAATAAACACAATTTTCAATATTAAAATACAGAAAATATTTTTTCAGAGAATTATTTTTTCCTTTTTTCAAAACATATTGCTATCTGTAAAAATAAGAGAATAAAAATTCAATATTTTGGTAAGTGTTTGAAAGTGGAATATTTGGCACCTATATGTAAACATGTCAGAATTTGATGTGAGATATAGTTTCACATACCAATAATATTTAGATGTTGTTGTCTCCTTAGGAACAAGTTGATAGAATTTCGGGAATTGATATCAGATAGAGTTAGATTACTTGATCTCTTGCTCTTTTTGCTTTCCTTTTTTACAGAATTTCGTTTGTTTTTAGAGATATTTTCGTTAGATACCTTGATCCCTGAACCTTGTTTTTCTTTTTTTGTAAAACATTTTGTTAGTTATAGGGAATTACATGGTTAATGGCTTGATACGTAACCCTACTTTATTTTATAAACATTTTAACGTTTGAAACACAAAAAGGTTGAAAAATTAAAAAACAAAATACCTAAAGACAACAAGGAATGTCAAAATGTGAACTGGATTATTGACATCATGAAAATTGATGAGTTCATCTCTTGAGTAGCTAAACTTCATCAACCAATATACCATCCTAACAAAGAGGAACACCAAGAACTAACTGGATTGAAAATGTAAAGAAATGGACGATCTTTTATCTCAAGAGGAACTAAAGACAAACTATCATCAAAGAAAACACCTTGGCCTTATAGTTAAACATTACTCCTGTAGAACGGCTCCGAGGTCCGAAGGTTTGAGTTAATTAAATTATTTTTTATTAGAAAACATTTCCCTTGATAAATTTTTCTATCAAACTACATCATTCAGAGAGAAACATTCCATTTGGACAACAATCCTAAAAGTAAGAAAAATGTGTTGACATCCAAGACAAAACCATTTAGTGAGAAACATTCCATTTGGGCAACAATCCTAAAGAAAAGACAATGTACTGATGACGTGGAGTTGACATCCAAGACAACACTATTCAGTGAGAAACATTCCATTTGGACAACAATTCTAAAGGGAAGACAATGTACTAATGACGTGGAGTTAACATCCAAGACAACACTATTCAGTGAGAAACATTCCATTTGGACAACAATTCTAAAGGAAAGACAATGTACTGATGACGTGGAGTTAACATCCAAGACAACACTATTCAGTGAGAAACATTCCATTTGGACAACAATGCTAAAGGAAAGACAATGTACTGATAACGTGGAGTTGACATCCAAGACAACACCATTCAGTGAGAAACATTCCATTTGGACAACAATTCTAAAGGAAAGACAATGTACTGATGACGTGGAGTTAACATCCAAGACAACACTTTGTGAGAAACATTCCATTTGGACAACAATTCTAAAGGAAAGACAATGTACTGATGACGTGGAGTTAACACCCAAGACAACACCATTCAGTGAGAAACATTCCATTTGGACAACAATTCTAAAGGAAAGACAATGTACTGATGACGTGGAGTTAACACCCAAGACAACACTTTGTGAGAAACATTCCATTTGGACAACAATCCTAAAAGATATGTTGATGACAAGAAGTTGACGATATCCAAAGAGTGACATCTCAATATCGGAAAACACCAGGGAAGAGATCGAAAGCTCGTCTACCCAAACAAACCTATACAGCAGACATCAATTATCGGTGCTATCGACAACTGGATTAATAAACGATTAAATTAACAGACGACTCAACCTGCTCAGTGATTGATGTTTGGGATTTCAGCCGAATTGGCTAAAGGATCACATCCAATTACACCCATTCCTCGCCTCAAATGGTGAAAAATGGTTCTAACACTTACTAATTTTTATTTATCCTTTTTTTCCCTTAACCTTCTTTTTTCTTTCTGTTGAGGATAATTATGAAATATGGTTTTGTTACGTTTGAAATACTTCCTGTAATTATTTTTGTAAGACTCTAAAGCTATTGCGGTTGTCAACGTAAAATATTATTTTCATTTTTTACAATTCGAACAGAATGTTGTTTTTTTTTCTCCTTGTTTTTTTTTTTTTTTTTTTTTTTTTGAGTTTAGAGAAAAAGGTCCTTTTTATTATTAAATCTTATAGACCTTGTGGGTAGAATGCAGAAATTATAGTGTAGTAATTGAGTAATTATATAGATTTTTATCGGTAATTTTTTGATTATTTGAAATGGTATTTTTAAGGTCAATTAATATATTATGTGTGTAACATTAAATATTTTAAATAGAAATTTGGCCTAACGAACATATAGATTTAAGAACCAAACTTAATAAAGTGGAAAGTCTTAGACATCGCCGGTCGTTTTAAGGAGTCAGAGGCAATTTAGTTCACACTTGGTTATCTCGCATGTCTTCAATGAAGGTTACTGTAATATCTTTCAAAGTTATTGTCAGAATCCCCATATACACGTTAAAAGGTACAACCTCCTTAAGTTTTGTCCATAGGTGTATCTTTCAGAGTTATTGTCTGAATCCCGATTTACATGCTAAAAGGTACAACTTCCTTAAGTTTTGCCCATGAGTGTATCTTTCAGAGTTATTGTCTGAATCCCGATATACATGCTAAAAGGTACAACTTCCTTAAGTTTTGTCCATGAGTGTATCTTTCAGAGTTATTGTCTGAATCCCGATATACATGCTAAAAGGTACAACTTCCTTAAGTTTTGTCCATGAGTGTATCTTTCAGAGTTATTATCTGAATCCCGATATACATGCTAAAAGGTACAACTTCCTTAAGTTTTGTCCATCAGTGTCTATAGCATCCTCAAATATGTTTACTGTGAATTCCTTTGAAAATACCTTTAAAAAAAATCAAAACAGCCCAATACACTATTAAAGCGGTTTAGTATATTAAACTGGCGAAACCGCTGGAAGTGTTGGCCACTGATGAGCCAAGCCCTCCCTATATTTTTCTCTCGCAGTAAGGAAATAGTAGGCAGTTGTTTTATTATTATTATTTAAATATCGCGCTGTTTAGCTTTTATTCAAACATAAAAAAAAATAGTTGATTATATATTTTAGAAAATTTATTTTCAGTTAAAAGTATTTCCCTCACTTATGATTCGGTCACCCTGTATTTAAAAATAATTAATTTATCATAGATAAATTAATTATGATACATTAACGCGCCATCTGTTATGAAAATTCGAAGCTATTATAGACGTGTATGATTCTTTTTAAAAATTAAATAATTTCTACTGCCCTTACTGCAATGGAAAAATTAATGGGAGGGCCTGGATCATCAGTGGTGAACCCTTCCAGCGGTTTCGCCAGTTTAAACATGGCAGTAAGTGCAGTAGAAATGTTTTTACTTTAAAAAGAATCATAAGCGTCTATAATAGTTTCGAATAGATAAATTAATATTCCCAAATTTATTTAAAAAAAAACGGAATTGCCATAACACACAAAAACCGGGGGAAAAAGGTGTTGATTTATAATTTATTATTATGTGAAATGATTTATTATCAAATTTCTAGGTTACTCTGTGATATAACAAAAAAGCAAATACCAAAAAAAAAAGTGAAAATGTTCGGTCACACTGTAGAAAACTAATTGGCAGCTGTGTGGGAAATGTTCCAGGGTTGCAAGATCGATCTACCAGCCTGGGGATTCAATGAGCTAATTAAATAGAAAAGTGGTGTGAGAGGAGGTGTTTATTGGATTAGAAATGGTGTGTGACCAACGTGGAATTTATTCTGTTATATACTAATTGGAACAGAGGTCACCCTGGTAAAAAGAAAGGAAAAAGGTTAAAAGGATTTCCATTCTTTGAAAATTCCTCTAGAATTCATTTCGATTTGAGTTTTGAAAAGAACAATACACAGAATAATAGCAATGGTGAAAGAAAGAAAGAGACCGCTAGAATTTTTCTTTATTTCTTCTATTCAATATAGTTGCATAGAGAAAGTTACCCTTTTATGTATTTACATAGTGCACATTGATATGTAAATAAATATATATATGTCATAATTTGTTTATAACTAAATGTAACCCCACCACAATATGTATGCAATGTATGATCTAAAGATTTTAATAAAGGTTAGGCCTAGCGAATCTGGAGAGAAAGGCCATCAGAGAAGGAACAATCATTAGCAGGTTTTCATTATCCAGGAAGCAAAAGTTATTACCCAGGAACTAATAAAACTGAGTTCAAGAACCTTCGTCTTCCGGGAGCATGTTAAAACATGACAAAGACAAAGGACTAGCTAAAATCCAATCAGAGTCCAGCAGGGCTAGCTAAGATCCAATCAGAGACGGCCACGACACGACTATCATCCAATGAGAACCCTGAGGAGTTAACGAGTTAAATCTCGGACTCAAGTTAGGGAGTCAGGACCTGGACAGCATCGAGAACAGTTAGGAGCTCGACACCATCGCAGACAGTTGGAACTCGCCACCATCTTATCAGCACCCAGATAAGTCCAATGTTCAATATGTGAAAACAGCCATAGACATTAGTCAAATACGTCAATAATCTCACCCCTCTCTCCCTTGATCGCTGGCCTATTTACTCAATCCAATCCTGTGTCCTCGTTATTTTCCCCTGTGAGAACACCTTACTATTTCAGCCAAACGACTGCGCCCACATCAACCACCAAGTAAGTCAACAGGGTCTTACCAACCATCAATCACTCAACAAACAACCAATCCAACAACCATCACCCCAAAAGTCTCATATATTATATATATATAAATATATGAAAATACAATAGAAAAAAATAAAAGATAAGTGGGTCAGGTGTTTATAATAAAAATAAAGAAGGCATCTCCTGACCACGAGCACATGTGCTTTTTAGATAGCAGAGCGCTGGGTGGATGGCTTTTCTTGATTTGTCAAGAAATTGGGTTGGCCAAATATCACGGAGCAAGCTAAATAAACGTTTAGTGCTCGTGGTCAGGAAATGCCTTCTTTATTTTTAATATATTTAAAACAAATTTGGTCTTTCCTGACCGCTCACATGAGCCTTTTTGATGTCAGAGTGCCATCTAGTGGAACAAAAATAAACTAAACATTGATTTAACTTGTTCCAAAGATATTTAGCCAACCCAATTTCATGATAAATCTGCCATTTAAAATGCTTATATGAGCTGTCAGGATATGCCAAATTGGTTTTTAATATCAACACCTAACCTTTTTTTTTTTTTGAAAATAGAGCAATCCATAAATAAATCTTTAATTAAGAAGGCATATATTGGATCAAAATATCATTTATTTTGCCAATATTTCAGTTGGCTGAACGCCAACCTTTATCAAGATATTATAACATATTAATCTGTTATAATTATTTATAAGTTATTAATATGTTATAACACCTTGAAAAAGGTTGGCGTTCAGCCAACTGAAATATTGGTAAAATAAATGATATTTTGATCCAATATATACCTTTTGAATTAAAAATATAGGTATATGTATATGTAATGTTGAGATCCTGTCGACTCACTGTAATAATTTGTTGAGTTTGATGTCGACTACTGAAATAAGTTGAAGTTCTGGTAAGCCTTGTGTAGGGTTTTCCAGTACCTCTCTGCACCTTGGAAGACCTTTAAAAGTTCTCACAAAATACAGGCAGTCGTGGTCGAGGCAGAGTGGAAAGTTTGGGGATGTCCACACAAAAACGAAGACACAGTTGCACTAAGAAAGTTCCGTAAACAGATAAAAGTTGAGCTAGGAGCGAAAGATGGATATAGAAGTTTCTTACTAGTCTACATGGTGAATGAGGAGGACCTTGGTGACAACCGACGAGAGCTCGCGCTAAGGGTGAACTAAACTGTCAAGTGACTGTAAAGTGATTGTATTTATAGGTTAAAGACGGGGGGCCTTATGTGACAGGGGGCCGTTTCTGAGAAAGGGGGCCTGTCACCAGGTGTGAGAGGGGGCCCTGCATTCCACCACATGTGAAGTGTGGGTGGTCTTGTTGTGGGAATCTATCTCGATTTTGACGTTATGACTTCTATCTCTTGCTTAGCTCAACTCTTAAATCTATTACAGATTTGTATTTATTTATTTATCCACTTTGTACAAATTACATTACATATGATGATGTAAAGACACATGTCAATAATACGTATAATCATTAACAGCTGTGTTCTATTATACAACATTAAAATCTTGTTATAAGTTATTTACAATATGGGTTTGTTGGCTTAAATTACCATATATATATGTATCATAAATGTATATAATGGCATATCCTGACCAGGAGCACATGTGCTTTACAGAAGGCAGAGTGTCATCTGGTGGAACAGAAATCAACTAAGCATTGATTTTGCCTGTTCCCTGATATTTGGCCAACCCATTTTCTTGATAAATCAAGAAAGTCAACCACGAACGCGTTTCGGGCTGTTGGCCCTCGTCAGCGTGGTGCAGACTGTATCTCTACAACCAAAAATATTTTGGTCTCAGAGGCTTCGCGAGAAATCAAAAATGGGTATTCAAGGCCATACTTGCGTAAATACGCAATATATATATTATATTATTTAAAAATGCTTATTTTGGATCATATATTTTTATTTTCCAATATTTTGTGAGGCAACTCGCCAAACATCTTCTGGGAACAAGATTGTTTTGAGATGCTCGCGAATCAATTCACGAGTACATACTCAGTTGTCATACGAAATATTGGAAAATAAAACTATATGATCCAAAATAAGAATTTTTTAAATAATTTAATATATGGATTGCTCTATTTTCAAACATATATATATACATGCATCACTTAACGTTTGAATTGAGCCGATATTTTAAATGTATTAGTATATATAAATAAAAATAATAATATATAATAGGGTAGAAAATTCACACAACAAAAATTATTATTATAAATAATAGATTATTCTGTCGCGCGCGAAAATTGTTATTTTCTTAAAATTAGCGATATTTTAGAAAAATAAATAAACAAGTTAAAACAAAGATAAAACTACGATTTTAACTTTAGGCCTAACCTCAAACTTAAGAAATAAGATATTAACACATTTTTTTTATTTTCAAAAAATAAAACGACAAAGTTTTAACCGATAAAAAAAAGTCCTCATCAATTTTCTAAAACTCTTCAATTAAAGCTATTAATAATTTTTTTTTTATTAATTTTCCTAAGTTATTTTTAATAAGCACCAAAAATGGTGTTTTTTGGTTTTGAAAATAGTGATAATTACGTGGAAAGAAAGAAGAAATCTCACAGTAAAGGAAGGTAATTGATTATTAAAACTTATGTCACTTATTAAATCATCGAAATTATTTCTTCTGCCAAAATTATCTAATTGACAAACGCCGTGTTTTATTTAATTAACTCATTTTTTAAATGATCCTTTAAAAGGAAATTAAATTTGAAACAAATAAATCAAATTTTCAGCTTTTTTTTCTATTCGTTTTCTTTTCCATTTTTTTTTTCTAAAGGATATTATCTCTTCGCAATTATAATTGATAAAACACTTTTCTCGTTTGGTATTTTATTATTTTTCTATCATATTTTATTTTAAACTTCTCTTTTCTATATTTTAAAAAATATCTTTTTTTTAGTATTTAAAATGTATTACAAAATAATTTTAATTTTATTAATGTTTTTAGGTTTACTTTTATATAGAGAAAAATAATAATTAACATTTTATTACAAAGAAAGACAGATATATTCGATTTTAAAGAATAAATATATATTTTTATTTGAATAGGTGAAAAATAAATATTTAAATATTTAAAGTATTAAATATCGAATAATTTGTTGCATCATGGCTAATGAACCTATTTTATTTTAATTTGTAATATTATTTTTCATATATTTTAAATTCAAATTTATATTTTATATTTATTTATTTTATTAAACAGAATATATGTATTATAGAATCATCATTTGTATTATGGTACACTGTGTGACTTAACTGCTCTCTTTGATGTGAGAAATAAATAAATTATTCTGGAGGCTATTTAAAGTAGATTTATCTCCACTTATATAAATTTGTAGGATGGTTGAAACACGTTCTGGTAAGATACAAGACCCGGCACAGGAGAGAATCAAGGTTGAAGAGTCTGCCAAGCCGCTACCTGGTGCAACAATTGGTAGAGCAAAATATTTAATATTTAATTAACAATTTATTAATTTAGAAATCCTAAAGATAGAGGCTGCCTGGCCGCCATTCATATTTCTGTGAAAAATAGACACTTCGGCCAGTTAGAGTTTTTTATTTTCTCAACGTTTCGTCAAAATTCTTTTGTCTTCGTCAGGAGAAGTAAATAAAAATAAAACATTTGGCAAGGTGTTAAGAGAGAACAATCTTAACGCCTTGCCAAATGTTTTATTTTATTTATTTCTCCTGACGAAGACAAAAGTTTTTTGTCGAAACGTTGAGAAAAATAAAAAAACTCTAACCAGCCGAAATGTCTATTTTTCATAGAAATATTTTACTCAGAATATTTCTTTCATTATTTTTTTTATTTTGTTGCTAATAATAAAATTATTAATTTTGTTTTGATAAATTGCTTTGTGTCATGTTCATGGTTGCTTTTCCTTATTCTCGTACGTCACAATCTATGCGAAATTAAACCAAGAAGGAGGTCGTTGGAAAGATGGTCTAAACTATTGGTTTTCGACCGCTATGACCCGGGTTCGATTCCCGAATTGGACACTTTTTTTCTGATTAAAAAAAAATAAAATAAAATGCTAGATGGCCCCCGATTCTTGTAAAAGTCCAACCCCACCAGCGAGTGCAAGTACCCAAACAGGGCTCTGACACATTTGTAAGTGCAAAAGTGCAAAAGTCGAACTGCTTCTCAAATGTGTAGACATGTGGTGCACTTACAGTAAAAATCAGTTTCCTACTTCTACCCACCATGATTATCATGGCCTGTACCACATGTACTAGAGATAAGCAAAATAAAAATCAAAAGAGATATTTTAAATCGATTTAAGTAATAAATAATATTGTTTATTTCACAGTATCCAAAACCTTATCCTAAAAACCAATGAACCAGAAGAACAAACACAAATTACTAAAAATACACCTCTCACATGGATTTTTCAACAACTGATCAAAACCGCTGGCGAACCACTGATGAACCAGGCCCTCCCATTATTTTATGGCAGTAGAAAAGTATTATTCAAAATACCCATCCTAAATAGTTCAAATTTCCTAATATAAAAGTATAGTTTAAAAAAAAGGCATTTCCTTATCGTGCAACTGAAATTTGCTGATGGGTTGCGCCATCTATCGGAATAAATATCAACTATTCATTGATTTTTAATTGGCCAATTCTGGAATAATAATTAAAAATCAATGAATAGTTGATATTTATTCAGATAGATGGCGTAAGCCATCAGCAACTTTCAGTTGCACGATAAGGAGATGTCTTTTTCTTAATTTATTAACTTTATCCCAGTACAATGTCACATTTGTATCATTTTTTCATTAAAGTATAGATCACCTCTCCCGTCAAATTAAACGTCAAAACTAGACGCCATCTATTGACCGTAGCCACAAACGTCTCTTCAATCCAGAAAGTTCGTTGACAAAGCCACAACACCAATTTGTAAAATTCAGAATACCTTGAAGACTATAACACTTGTCAGTTCAAGGTGGGGTTTTGATTTCATGGGATACACAAGGGATTCGAAATATCTTCAGAATATGCCAAAAATGTGTTTAGCTGGCTAAAAGTGGTTTTAACAATTATATGGCTAAAATATGGATGGAAATTTTAACAAGGATGAAATTGTTATAAAAATAATAGTATGTAGTTTTTGCGTATATTTTGACAGGAGATGTAACATTTCTTTTATATATGTTATAAAAAAAACATGAGAATTCTGTAGATTTTGATTATCTTGAGGATTATGCTGGAGTCGTGGTTAAAATCTTGAAAGTATAATAAAAATAGTAAAGATTAGAAATAGCTTTAATTGAACTTATGGAATATATATATAAACATAATTTGATAAAGGTAATGCCTAGCTTAAGGCGTAAGAATCAAAAAATGAAAACCTTATTTACATAATGTACAAAAGGTTGAGCCGGCCATCAGGAAACAACAAAAAATCGGTTTTATATAGGGAAAATCCCGACATCTGGTGATAGATAAAAACAGTCATTTAATCTATGAAATATAATTTTAAATAAAATAATATTTTAATATAACATATATATATTTATATATATATCACTAAAAATATATAGATTACTATTAGAGTGTTTCATAAATTGACAATGCTAAAACAATAATAAAAAAAAAAACACTTTCAATTTTAAATGCAAAAATTATCGTTTGCAATAAAAATTCTCATTTCTTTCCTTCCAAATAGAAATTATTAAATACTCTGTGTAAATATTTATAAGTTATTTGACAAAAAAAAAAATACACACGTTAAACTTGTGTAGATAAAAAAAAACAATATATTTTAAATAAATAAATAAAAACACCTTTTAAAAATGACTTTATACCAAATTGGCAATGTACAATCAATAAATTTAAATGCAAAATTATTCATACCATCTTTTGAAAATAATTTTCTTTTAAAGGTAAGATTTTTTTTTTTTTTTTTCAAAATGGTAAGTTTTAATTTCAACCTTTTTAAATGTAAATTTAGGCAAATAAAATGCTCATATATAAATATTAGTAATTATAAAAATTAAATTTACATTTTGAAAATTGGAGGAAGAATTTTCGTCTGATATTGTAAAAGTCAATTAAATGAAGGTTGTTTTGACCTGAAATATATTTAAAAAGTCCATCAAATCATTCAGTGAAGCAGAAACTTCATGTTAAATGGATGAAGAAATTCTTTTTTAGAATTCGAAATTATTTGATGAAATTTAATTCATTTAGAAAATTGGATTCGAAATTAACCAATTACTTTACAATTGTTTATTTCTTGTAAAAAAATTCTATATTCGTCTTTAGTTTGAAATTTATTTTGATATATAGAGAAATATTGATAAATAAGAGATACAGTAGAACAACCTCCCTATAAAGGACAACACCTAATTGCAGAGCCAAAGTGTCCTTTAGGGAGAGGTGTCCTCTTACCGGAGAGTTACTAAATACAGTAGAACAAACTCCCTATAAAGGACAACACCTAATTGCAGAGCCAAAGTGTCCTTTAGGGAGAGGTGTCCTCTTACCGGAGAGTTACTAAATACAGTAGAACTATCTCCCTGTAAAGAACAACACCTAATTGAAGAGCCAAAGTGTTCTTTAGGGAGAGGTGTCCTCTTACCGGAGAGTTGCTAAATACAGTAGAACAAACTCCCTGTAAAGAACAACACCTAATTGCAGAGTCAAAGTGTCCTTTAGGGAGAGGTGTCCTCTTACTGGAGAGTTGCTAAATACAGTAGAACATCCCTGTAAAGGACAACACCTAATTGCAGAGTCAAAGTGTCCTTTAGGGAGAGGTGTCCTCTTACCGGAGAGTTGCTAAATACAGTAGAATCTCCCTGTAAAGGACAACACCTAATTGAAGAGCCAAAGTGTTCTTTAGGGAGAGGTGTCCTCTTACCGGAGAGTTGCTAAATACAGTAGAACAAACTCCCTGTAAAGAACAACACCTAATTGCAGAGTCAAAGTGTCCTTTAGGGAGAGGTGTCCTCTTACTGGAGAGTTGCTAAATACAGTAGAACATCCCTGTAAAGGACAACACCTAATTGCAGAGTCAAAGTGTCCTTTAGGGAGAGGTGTCCTCTTACTGGAGAGTTGCTAAATACAGTAGAACCTCTCTGTAAAGGACAACACCTAATTGCAGAAACAAAGTTTCCTTTAGGGAGAGGTGTCCTCTTACCGGAGAGTTGCTAAATACAGTAGAACCTCCCTGTAAAGGACAACGCCTAATTGCAGAGTCAAAGTGTCCTTTAAGGAGAGATGTCATCTTACCGGAGAGTTGCTAAATACAGTAGAACCTACCTGTAAAGGACAACGCCTAATTGCAGAGTCAAAGTGTCCTTTAGAGAGAGGTGTTCTCTTACTGGAGAGTTGCTAAATACAGTAGAACCTTCCTGTAAAGTATAACACCTAATTGCAGAGCCAAAGTGTCCTTTAGGGAGAGGTGTCTTCTTACCGGAGAGTTACTAAATACAGTAGAACCTCCCTGTAAAGGATAACACCTAATTGCAGAACCAAAGTGTCCTTTAGGGAGAGTTGTCCTCTTACCGGAGAGTTGCTAAATACAGTAGAACCTCCCTGTAAAGGATAACACCTAATTGCAGAACCAAAGTGTCCTTTAGGGAGAGTTGTCCTCTTACCGGAGAGTTGCTAAATACAGTAGAACCTTCCTGTAAAGTATAACACCTAATTGCAGAGCCAAAGTGTCCTTTAGGGAGAGGTGTCTTCTTACCGGAGAGTTACTAAATACAGTAGAACCTCCCTGTAAAGGATAACACCTAATTGCAGAGCCAAAGTGTCCTTTAGGGAGAGGTATCCTCTTACCGGAGAGTTTCTAAATACAGTAGAACCTCCCTGTAAAGGATAACACCTAATTGCAGAGCCAAAGTGTCCTTTAGGGAGAGGTGTCCTCTTACCGGAGAGTTGCTAAATACAGTAGAACTACCTCCCTGTAAAGGACACCTAATTGCAGATCCAAAAGGTCCTTTGGGGAGAGTTGTCTTCTTACCGGAGAGTTGCTAAATACAGTAGAACTACCTCCCTGTAAAGGACACCTAATTGCAGAGCCAAAGTGTCCTTTAGGGAGAGGTGTCCTCTTACTGGAGAGTTGCTAAATACAGTAGAACTACCTCCCTGTAAAGGACAACACCTAATTGCAGAGCCAAAGTGTCCTTTAGGGAGAGGTGTCCTCTTACCGGAGTGTTTCTAAATACAGTAGAACCTCCCTGTAAAGGACAACACCTAATTTCAGAGTCAAAGTGTCTTTTAGTATACTCTGTGGGAACAATTATCAAAATAAACTTAAAATATATATACGACAGTATTGTTTATTCTACTTTTATAGTCTGTATTTGATGGCATACTCTTGGTTATGATTTTAAAGAGAACTATGTAAATATATTGATTTAATTGTAGAAAGATTTCAGTTTCAAGCACAGTTCTTCAGTTTAAAGGACAAGACAATAAATACAGAAATATGTTAAGACAACATAAATAAACAGCTGGTGTTGTGGCTTTGTCAACGACCTGCGTCCGCTAGTTTGTGGAGACTGTCTATAAATAACGCTCAGTTTTGGCGTCTATTTTGACGGGAGAGGGACGATATTTATTGTTGACTTTGTTTAGACTTTTTAAAGATACTGATATCAAGAAGATTAATCAAACCTTATTGATTTACAAGAAAGAGAACAAAATAAAACTTATAGCATAGCAAACAAAATTAATGATACTTCTTTAACGGGGCTCTGGCATATTTGTAAGTGCAAAGTCGAACTGCGTTTCACATGTGTAGACATGTGGTACACTTACAGTAAAAGCAGTCGCCTACTTCTACCCACCATGATTATCATGGCCTGTACCACGTGTACTAGGGATAAGAAAGAAAAGATACTTCGGCCAGTAAATATTTTAATAAAAAGATCAACTGGATGAAGTATCTTTAATTTTAAGAGCTATGAATGCCGCCGGCAAGGCAGCCTCTATCTTACTACCATAGTAAACAAACAGAAACTTCGAAACTATTATAGACGCCTATGATTCATACGCGTCTATAATAGTTTCAAATTTTCATAACAGATGGCGCGCTAATGCATATCATAATATAATTGTTATAAAACAGAAACTTATCTTTTTACGGTTAGCGCCTATTTACTTGTGATCTTACATACATATACTCTGTGGAAATAATAAAAATAATAATAATTAATTAAACTTATATACAATACTTATTTTTATGCAGACTACAATATGAAACAATTATTTAAAATCAAATATATGAAAAAAAAGAAATATATAAAGTCACATACATCTTTTATACAATCATGATTTATAATCCAAAATCTCCCTTTTTTTCCTGATTGATATTTCTTTTGGTTTAGATTGGTTGCCACGTGTTCATTTCTCTCTAAGGGGAAATCTCCTTTATCATTGAGCGCTCAGGAGTCACTCTATGATGGCCCATCAACAAATAAAAAGATAAACGCCGCAATAAAAATGGAGATTAAATAAAAATGAGAATAAATTGACAAAAGACCAAATTTTCCCTGTCACGCGATGTCACTTGCTCCCCCCCCTTTTTTCATCTTCTGCTTGAAATTTGCCCTTTTAAAAAAATCTTTTGATATATGAAAGTTTTATTATTATTTTATCAATGAAGTTATGAAAAAATATATATAACTGCGCATGTTATTTTTTCAATTTTTTTCTTATATTAACATTTTAATAGCATATTGTGAAAATGTTTTTGAAAATTAGCATTTTAAAATTATTTCTAAAATTAAATACAGCACCTAATGCACCTTGAAAAAAGACGCAGACGCGTCTATAATAGTTTCGAATTCTCATAACTTTTGGTGCTTAATAGAACTTTGAACAGAGATAGAACAAAAAGGTGAATTATCATTGGAACTTTAACAAACAAAAGTGGAAAGTATTTTGCTAAATACAATTAAAAACAAATGAGTATATATAGGATAAATATTTTAAATAATTCTATTTTTAATATAAAAAATACATACTAAAATATATTTTACATATGAATAAAATATATAAAATTTCATTAAAATATATTTTTTTCCAATAAATATTATTCATTACACACGTATGTGTTTGAAAATCAGTGAGCAGACGATTATATCAAAATGGCGGGAAAACGCAGACGAACAACGTAAAGATTAAATAATTGCAGACGATATTTTCCCACATAGGAATGATTAACGAGGGGAAAAAGCACTCAATAATTAGAAATTATTATTATGAATTGCGGCCTTTCCAGAGATGTATTTATTATTCCTGAAATTTTAATTAGTTATACCTAATTAACACAGAATTTACATAATAGAAGTAGGGTAGTTGGACTAGTTAGTTAAAATGGCCGATTGTGGACAATAGTCATTCAATCCTCATTGAATTTGTTGTTTTTTTTTCTGTTTAAATAAAAAGTATTATATCTCTACGTTTATTCTCTCTCGGGTCCTAAATTGAAATTTGCTTAATGTTTAATTTTGCATAATCAAGCTTCTGTTTGTCTTATGTGTAAAAGAGCTGTGATTCAAGTAAAAATAGATGCGGTGGTTTGTTGGTACCTATCCCAAGAACTCCATGATAATCATGATGAGTAGTAAGCAACTGGAGATATCGGTTTTGCTCATCATTAGAAAATGGGTGCCGTTGTCACATATACACCCAAGATAGAGAACATTGCGATTGCTGTGATTGGGATGTATCGAGACATCTGAGGCTCTTCATTGAACACTACAACAACAACAATAAGCGACTACTTTTTCTGTAGGTACACCACGTCTCTACACATGTGGAAATCAGACTTTTACATTTACGAAGATGCCAGACACCCGTTTGTTTAATTATTATACAATTGTTTTGCCTTCTACATGCTTCGGTCAAGCATTTTAAGGCATCACTCATGTTTAGGTGTCTCCAAGCGCCCGCCGCAGTGGAGGGCCAAGGAGAGGGCTAGAGAGGCGCCGGCAGAGCCGTGGGCACCCCGGGGGAGAGGAGGGCGAGTGCGCGCCGATTTTGAGGGAACCAAGGCAGCACCAAGCACAACTAAAGAGCCGCAGGCTTCAAAAATATTTAAGGGATCATTTCAGGGATCAAGATCAAGCGATCAAGACCCAGAGATCAGAAGGTCTGGCTTTTATCGTCTGGCTTTTATCCCGTTTGTTTAATTGCACTCACTAGTGGGATTGGACTTTGCAAGAATCGGAGGCCATTGAAGCAATTTATTTTGACAGAAAAGAAGTGTCCAATGCGGGATTCGAACCCGGGCTGTCGAAAATAGCCGGTTTATACCACCTTTTCAACATCATTTTCATAAGATGCAGAATATTTAAAGAATGCAAATCATAAAACTTTGTTCAAATTACTTTCAAATATTTGAAAGTTTGATTGTATGCATTCGCCAAAACTTAAATTCTATTCCCAACCGAAGGTATTAAGGGGTAGACAAGAGTTGAGTTTAATTGACATCTTGACACATTTCCATAATAAAGATAATATACTTTAGTTAATTAATGTTCTCTATATATGCGCGCCTATTAACATTTTTTTCTTAATATATAGAATAGTTCCATTTATTGTTTCCTTTTGAACAATATACACTCATGGACAAAACATAAGGAAGTTGTATCTTTCAGCATGTATACCGGGATTCAGACAATAACTCTGAAATATACACTCATGGACAAAACATAAGGAAGTTGTATCTTTCAGCATGTATATCGGGATTCAGACAATAACTCTGAAAGATACACTCATGGACAAAACTTAAGGAAGTTGTACCTTTCAGCATGTATATCAGGATTCAGACAATAACTCTGAAAGATACACTCATGGACAAAACTTAAGGAAGTTGTACCTTTTAGCATGTATATCGGGATTTAGACAATAACTCTGAAAGATACACTCATGGACTAAACTTATGGAAGTTGTACCTTTTAGCATGTATATCGGGATTCAGACAATAACTCTGAAAGATACACTCATGGACAAAACATAAGGAAGTTGTATCTTTCAGCATGTATATCGGGATTCAGACAATAACTCTGAAAGATACACTCATGGACAAAACATAAGGAAGTTGTATCTTTCAGCATGTATATCGGGATTCAGACAATAACTCTGAAAGATACACTCATGGACAAAACATAAGGAAGTTGTATCTTTCAGCATGTATATCGGGATTCAGACAATAACTCTGAAAGATTCACTCATGGACAAAACATAAGGAAGTTGTATCTTTCAGCATGTATATCGGGATTCAGACAATAACTCTGAAAGATTCACTCATGGACAAAACATAAGGAAGTTGTATCTTTCAGCATTTATATCGGGATTCAGACAATAACTCTGAAAGATACACTCATGGACAAAACATAAGGAAGTTGTATCTTTCAGCATGTATATCGGGATTCAGACAATAACTCTGAAAGATACACTCATGGACAAAACATAAGGAAGTTGTATCTTTCAGCATGTATATCGGGATTCAGACAATAACTCTGAAAGATACACTCATGGACAAAACATAAGGAAGTTGTATCTTTCAGCATGTATATCGGGATTCAGACAATAACTCTGAAAGATTCACTCATGGACAAAACATAAGGAAGTTGTATCTTTCAGCATGTATATCGGGATTCAGACAATAACTCTGAAAGATACACTCATGGACAAAACATAAGGAAGTTGTATCTTTCAGCATGTATATCGGGATTCAGACAATAACTCTGAAAGATTCACTCATGGACAAAACATAAGGAAGTTGTATCTTTCAGCATGTATATCGGGATTCAGACAATAACTCTGAAAGATACACTCATGGACAAAACATAAGGAAGTTGTATCTTTCAGCATGTATATCGGGATTTAGACAATAACTCCGAAAGATACACTCATGGACAAAACATAAGGAAGTTGTATCTTTCAGCATGTATATCGAGATTTAGACAATAACTCCGAAAGATACACTCATGGACAAAACATAAGGAAGTTGTATCTTTCAGCATGTATATCGGGATTTAGACAATAACTCTGAAAGATACACTCATGGACAAAACTTAAGGAAGTTGTACCTTTTAGCAAGTATATCGGGATTTAGACAATAACTCTGAAAGATACACTCATGGACAAAACATAAGGAAGTTGTATCTTTCAGCATGTATATCGGGATTTAGACAATAACTCTGAAAGATACACTCATGGACAAAACTTAAGGAAGTTGTATCTTTCAGCATGTATATCGGGATTTAAACAATAACTCTGAAAGATACACTCATGGACAAAACATAAGGAAGTTGTATCTTTCAGCATGTATATCGGGATTTAGACAATAACTATGAAAGATACACTCATGGACTAAACTTATGGAAGTTGTACCTTGTAGCATGTGTATCGGGATTCAGACAATAACTCTGAAAGATATACTCAAAGACAAAACTTAAGGAAGTTGTACCTTTTAGCATGTATATCTGGATTTAGACAATAACTCTGAAAGATACACTCATAGACAAAACTCAAGGAAGTTGTATCTTTCAGCATGTATATCGGGATTTAGACAATAACTCTGAAAGATACACTCATGGACTAAACTTATGGAAGTTGTACCTTTTAGCATGTATATCGGGATTTAGACAATAATTATTAGAATTTCGGATAATTGGAATTTTCGTTCATTAAAATTTCGGATAATTGAAATTCTAGGTAATGAGTATTTTAGAGTTTATTAGAATTCCGGATAAATATAAAATTCTAGATAATTTGAATTTTGGTTAATTCTAAAATTTCGGATAATTATATATATATATAGAAATATAAATATTTGGTAAATTTGATTTATTAGAATTCAGGAGATATAATTGGTATAGTATGCAGGTTTTTTTTCAGAAATCTTAAAATTGGAATTCCGAATAATTGAATATACCATAAAATTGCAGATAAATAATTATAATTTTATATCAAATTTTACAAATAGTTAAATTGTTGATTTGCATGCCTTTTTTATATTTTTATATTTATGTAAATTAATACGTGTATATATTCCCTACAACCATCGATATCTTTCTTAGTATAGTTATATTTTGCCTGTCGAAGGGCTTTTGCCCGAAAGCTTGTAGCGTTTTTACAATTAAAGAAACTCATCTTCTGAACCTTCTTAATTGATATACCTTACTAGAAGAGTCTTTACCTTTAATTATAATTTTGTATTTATCAATTAAATAGATCAGTAGAAGTTTTCTTTATTTGTTTGAAACAAAGCTTTAAACTATATAACAAACACTTATTATAATTTTCCTACTTAATAAATTATGTGTTTATATATTTGTACAATTATTCGGATAATCTTGAAATTTCTATTTACATATTAGGTAGTCGTAGAGGGATAAATTAAACACCGGAGATTATTGTAATCTCCTACCACACGACTACTACATATATATATATATATATGCAAAAGAAGACATTCTGTATACAAAGTTCGTTGTTTGTCCGCTAGGCGGACCCTGATAGAAGTGGAGGGAGGGAGAGAGGACCCATTAAAGGATTTGCGGGAATTTAAACTGGACCCAGAACCCATTAAGGGATTATCGGTGCAAATCGATGAGCACTACCCCTACCCACAGCTTCTGTCGTCCTTCACATCGTGTTCCAGGTATATGGAACATTGTTAGTTAAATATTTATATAATCCCCTTTAACTAATGTTGTTTAAAAAATTGTTTGTCTAATTAAGGGATTTATTTGAGATACATTGTTGCTATTATTTTCTCTTTTAGAATATATCTGTGATTTTGTGGAGTGTATTGGTTTGTAGGTCGTGTTTTGGTAAATAAGTTTTTTTTTTTTTTCTCTCTTTATATATCTAGAAAGAACCATTTTGTAGGTTAGACAATTGACAATTAAAATAATTGACATCTTGTCAATACATGCATAAGTGCACAGTCTGTACTATTTTTAAAAGACAATTATACATATATATGCATGATAATATGTACAATAAATATGGCGCCTCTGCCACCGCTGCTTTTGTAGGTTAGATACACTTTTTTTTGTTTATCCCTAGTACACGTGGTACAGACCATGATAATAATGGTGGGTAGAGGTAAGCAACTGTTTTTACTCTAAGTGTACCACATGTCTACATATGTAAAAAGCAGTTCGACTTTGCACTTACAAATGTGCCAGAGCCCTGTTTGGTTATTTGCACTCGCTGGTGGGGTTGGACTTTTGCAAGAATCGGTGGACATTGGAGCATTTTTTATATATATATAAGAAAAAAAGTGATCAATGCGGGAATCGAACCAAGGTCGTAGCGGTCGAAAACCAACGGTTTAGACCATCCTTTCACTGATCCCCAGATAGATTTTTAAACGAATTAACCTCAAATAAGATGATTTACAAAGTAAACCTCCACATATTAATTATTCTATGACAAATTTTTATAGATAATCCTTAAAGGCAACTTGTTTTCCCCACGGAATCTTTCTTATTTGGCAGAATTTTTAAAAGTAACTTATTTGTGAGAATAAAAGTGTCCTCTTCTGTTAAAATAGACGCAATTGACAATCTTCACAAGCTACCGGACTCAGGTCGATGACAAAGCCACAACACCAACTTTGGTAAATTCAGAAGCACCAATCTGTAGACAATAGTTTCAGGCTAATGGCCCTCGTCAGTCTAGGGCATATTTTATACGACTTTTCTCTTAATTCGCTGGTGGGGTTGGACTTTTGCAAGAATCGGGGACCATTGGAGCATTTTTTTTATCAGAAAAAAAGTGCCCAATGCGGGAATCGAATCAAGGTCGTAGCGGTTGAAAACCAACGGTTTAGACCTTCTTTCCACGACCCCCAGATAGACTTTTAAATGAATCAACCTCTCATAATTCATATTTTTTCTTAATTGTTGATATAAACATAAGCGTTTTGAATTTTAATAATTACACATTCTTTTTTTTTCGATAATTATATGTTTATTCAAGAATCAAGCCCTATTTTTAAAAAGTATTGGTAAGGTGGGAGCTTTATATTTGAGAAGTATTTTAAAAATAAAAAATGTTGACAAGTTAAAAATACATTTTCTCTCTGAGATAAAAATACGAATTTGTTTCTCTCTCTTTTCGTCTCTTCCTGTTCTATTAGATGAATATTGGATTTCTGAGCTATCAGGTATACGTGTAGCTCATCCAAGGATTTCAGACAATATCGAATTCGGTATACCTTCCAGCATTCTTTCACACGTTAAAGGTGAAAAACGGCGGAGTTCGAAAAAGCGTAACCGCTCGCTCTGGTGTGGGTGTTTGGTCAAAGAATTTATTATCCTCGTCAAGACACACACGTAATAACAATTCTAAGAATCCACATAACAGAATATTAGCTCACTGATGTATCTCACCAGACAACACTTGGTTACATTTAATGGGCATGTGCGTGTGGTATGTATTTGTGTGTAGTATGTACGTGGGAGTGTGTTCAAGGAATTTATTATCCTCGCCAAGACACACACGTAGAAACAATTCTAAGAATCCACATATCAGAATATTAGCTTACTGATGTACCTCACCAGACAACACTTGGTTACGTTTAATGGGTATGTGCGTGTGGTATGTATTTGTGTGCAGTATGTACGTGGGAGTGTGTTCAAAGAATTTATTATCCTCGCCAAGACACACACGTAGTAACAATTCTAAGAATCTACATATCAGAATATTAGCTCACTGATGTACCTCACCAAACAACACTTGGCTACATTTAATGGGTATGTGCGTGTGGTATGTATTTGTGTTTAGTATTTACGTGGGAGTGTGTTCAAAGAATTTATTATCCTCGTCAAGACACACACGTAGTAACAATTCTAAGAATCTACATATCAGAATATTAGCTTACTGATGTATCTCACCAGACAACACTTGGTTACGTTTAATGGGTATGTGTGTGGTATGTATTTGTGTGTAGTATGTACGTGGGAGTGTGTTCAAAGAATTTATTATCCTCGCCAAGAGACACACGTAGTAACAATTCTAAGAATCTACATATCAGAATATTAGCTCACTGATGTACCTCACCAGACAACACTTGGTTACGTTTAATGGGTATGTGTGTGGTATGTATTTGTGTGTTGTATGTACGTGGGAGTGTGTTCAAAGAATTTATTATCCTCGCCAAGACACACGTAGTAACAATTCTAAGAATCCACATATCACAATATTAGACCCCAAACGTACCTCACCAAACAACACTTGGTTACATTTAATGGGTATGTGCGTGTGGTATGTAATTGTGTGTAGTATGTACGTGGGAGTGTGGTCAAAGAATTTATTAACCTCGTCAAGACACACACGTAATAACAATTCTAAGAATCTACATATCAGAATATTAGCTCACTGATGTACCTCACCAAACAACACTTGGTTACATTTAATGGGTATGTATGTGTGTGGTATTTGTGTGTAGTATGTACGTGGGAGTGTGTTCAAAGAATTTATTATCCTCGCCAAGACACACACGTAGTAACAATTCTAAGAATCTACATATCAGAATATTAGCTTACTGATGTATCTCACCAAACACTTAGCTACATTTAGTGGGCAATAAGATTACTCACAGAAGATACCACAGGGAAGAGACTGTAATCCTCAGTAGACCTTCAAATCTTCGAAGTTTAATACTTATCATTTCTGCTTACACGCACCAAGTCCGTGAGGCAAGGAAAGAACACCTTTTTAAATATTTATTACAAATTGATATGGAAAGCAAGACGAGAAACCACCCCATTATTCTCCTACGAAAATCCTCAATGAATGGACAAACTGGAAATGGTCTCTCATCAGAGAATCTCTTTCGGTTAAAACACACCTCGTAACTTCGACTTACATAACAGACTACCTCCAGGAATGACCAAGTTTCAAGCTATGGTCTTTCATGGGAGACTCTACCTCATGTATTCGTATACCAAAATATATATATAAAAAAACTATTCTTAATTCAAATTTTTTTTATCAAAAAAACTTATTTTTTAAAAAATTTGAAAGACTTTCTTTCAACTTTTTTAAAGCTGATTATAATATAGAACTTAATGGAAAGAAGATTTTTCTTTAAAAAAAAAAGAAAGTTGAATGGGACGACATAATAGAAAAGGATGAAAATTCCATTCAAAATGCAGACATACTTTTCCACTCTTCCGCGGACATCAGAAACTTTTTAAGAGATTAGGCCTCGATTGAAGGATTAGCGAAGAAAGAGCTAATCTCTTCCCCAAGAAATCTTCAGAATCTGGGCCCAACAACACAGATTAAGTCCAAACCTTTCCAGGCCACACAAAACCAAAAGATTAAACAAGTCCTTTCTATCTACGTATATTCCTAAAAAAATGGAAGAATTAAAGATTCAACATTATTCAAATATAAACATACTTATATGCAAATATATTTTGATGTGTGCGTATATATATGAAATAATAATTTAAAAATTAAAAAGGTCAGGTATTGATATTTAAAATAAAAAAGTCAGGTATTGATATTTAAAATAAAAAAGTCAGGTATTGATATTTAAAATAAAAAAGGTCAGGTATTGATATTTAAAATAAAAAAAAGGTCAGGTATTGATATTTAAAATAAAAAAAGGTCAGGTATTGATATTTAAAATAAAAAAAAGGTCAGGTATTGATATTTAAAATAAAAAAGGTCAGGTATTGATATTTAAAATAAAAAAGGTCAGGTATTGATATTTAAAATAAAAAAGGTCAGGTATTGGTATTTAAAATAAAAAAGGTCAGGTATTGATATTTAAAATAAAAAAAGGTCAGGTATTGATATTTAAAATTAAAAAAAGGTCAGGTATTGATATTTAAAATAAAAAAAAAGGTCAGGTATTGATATTTAAAATAAAAAGAGGTCAGGTATTGATATTTAAAATAAAAAAGTCAGGTATTGATATTTAAAATAAAAAAGTCAGGTATTGATATTTAAAATAAAAAAGGTCAGGTATTGATATTTAAAATAAAAAAGGTCAGGTATTGATATTTAAAATTAAAAAGAGGTCAGGTATTGATATTTAAAATAAAAAGGTCAGGTATTGATATTTAAAATAAAAAAGGTCAGGTATTGATATTTAAAATAAAAAAAGGTCAGGTATTGATATTTAAAATAAAAAAAGGTCAGGTATTGATATTTAAAATAAAAAAGTCAGGTATTGATATTTAAAATAAAAAAGGTCAGGTATTGATATTTAAAATAAAAAAAGGTCAGGTATTGATATTTAAAATTAAAAAAAGGTCAGGTATTGATATTTAAAAAAAAGAAAGGTCAGGTATTGATATTTAAAAAAAAGAAAGGTCAGGTATTGATATTTAAAATAAAAAGAGGTCAGGTATTGATATTTAAAATAAAAAAGTCAGGTATTGATATTTAAAATAAAAAAGTCAGGTATTGATATTTAAAATAAAAAAGGTCAGGTATTGATATTTAAAATAAAAAAGGTCAGGTATTGATATTTAAAATTAAAAAGAGGTCAGGTATTGATATTTAAAATAAAAAGGTCAGGTATTGATATTTAAAATAAAAAAGGTCAGGTATTGATATTTAAAATAAAAAAGGTCAGGTATTGATATTTAAAATAAAAAAAGGTCAGGTATTGATATTTAAAATAAAAAAGGTCAGGTATTGATATTTAAAATAAAAAAAAGGTCAGGTATTGATATTTAAAATAAAAAAAGGTCAGGTATTGATATTTAAAATAAAAAAAAGGTCAGGTATTGATATTTAAAATAAAAAAAGGTCAGGTATTGATATTTAAAATAAAAAAAAGGTCAGGTATTGATATTTAAAATAAAAAAGGTCAGGTATTGATATTTAAAATAAAAAAGGTCAGGTATTGATATTTAAAATAAAAAAGGTCAGGTATTGGTATTTAAAATAAAAAAGGTCAGGTATTGATATTTAAAATAAAAAAAGGTCAGGTATTGATATTTAAAATTAAAAAAAGGTCAGGTATTGATATTTAAAATAAAAAAAAGGTCAGGTATTGATATTTAAAATAAAAAGAGGTCAGGTATTGATATTTAAAATAAAAAAGTCAGGTATTGATATTTAAAATAAAAAAGTCAGGTATTGATATTTAAAATAAAAAAGGTCAGGTATTGATATTTAAAATAAAAAAGGTCAGGTATTGATATTTAAAATTAAAAAGAGGTCAGGTATTGATATTTAAAATAAAAAGGTCAGGTATTGATATTTAAAATAAAAAAGGTCAGGTATTGATATTTAAAATAAAAAAAGGTCAGGTATTGATATTTAAAATAAAAAAAGGTCAGGTATTGATATTTAAAATAAAAAAGTCAGGTATTGATATTTAAAATAAAAAAGGTCAGGTATTGATATTTAAAATAAAAAAAGGTCAGGTATTGATATTTAAAATTAAAAAAAAGGTCAGGTATTGATATTTAAAACAAAAAAGGTCAGGTATTGATATTTAAAATAAAAAAAGGTCAGGTATTGATATTTAAAACAAAAAAGGTCAGGTATTGATATTTAAAATAAAAAAAGGTCAGGTATTGATATTTAAAATAAAAAAAGGTCAGGTATTGATATTTAAAATAAAAAAGGTCAGGTATTGATATTTAAAATTAAAAAAAGGTCAGGTATTGATATTTAAAATAAAAAAAAGGTCAGGTATTGATATTTAAAATAAAAAAAAGGTCAGGTATTGATATTTAAAATAAAAAAAAAGGTCAGGTATTGATATTTAAAATTAAAAAAAGGTCAGGTATTGATATTTAAAATTAAAAAAAGGTCAGGTATTGATATTTAAAATTAAAAAAGGTCAGGTATTGATATTTAAAATAAAAAAAGGTCAGGTATTGATATTTAAAATAAAAAAAAGGTCAGGTATTGATATTTAAAATAAAAAAAGGTCAGGTATTGATATTTAAAATTAAAAAAGGTCAGGTATTGATATTTAAAAATAAAAAAAGGTCAGGTATTGATATTTAAAATAAAAAAAGGTCAGGTATTGATATTTAAAATAAAAAAAGGTCAGGTATTGATATTAAAATAAAAAAAGGTCAGGTATTGATATTTAAAATTAAAAAAAGGTCAGGTATTGATATTTAAAAAAAAGAAAAGGTCAGGTATTGATATTTAAAAAAAAGAAAAGGTCAGGTATTGATATTTAAAATAAAAAAAGGTCAGGTATTGATATTTAAAATAAAAAAAGGTCAGGTATTGATATTTAAAATTAAAAAAAGGTCAGGTATTGATATTTAAAATAAAAAAAGGTCAGGTATTGATATTTAAAATAAAAAAAAGGTCAGGTATTGATATTTTAAAATAAAAAAAAGGTCAGGTATTGATATTTAAAATAAAAAAAAGGTCAGGTATTGATATTTAAAATAAAAAAAGGTCAGGTATTGATATTTAAAATTAAAAAAGGTCAGGTATTGATATTTAAAATAAAAAAAAGGTCAGGTATTGATATTTAAAATAAAAAAAGGTCAGGTATTGATATTTAAAATAAAAAAGGTCAGGTATTGATATTTAAAATAAAAAAAAGGTCAGGTATTGATATTTAAAATAAAAAAGGTCAGGTATTGATATTTAAAATTAAAAAAGGTCAGGTATTGATATTTAAAATAAAAAAAGGTCAGGTATTGATATTTAAAATAAAAAAAGGTCAGGTATTGATATTTAAAACAAAAAAGGTCAGGTATTGATATTTAAAATAAAAAAAGGTCAGGTATTGATATTTAAAATTAAAAAAAAGGTCAGGTATTGATATTTAAAACAAAAAAGGTCAGGTATTGATATTTAAAATAAAAAAAGGTCAGGTATTGATATTTAAAACAAAAAAGGTCAGGTATTGATATTTAAAATAAAAAAGGTCAGGTATTGATATTAAAATAAAAAAAGGTCAGGTATTGATATTTAAAATAAAAAAAGGTCAGGTATTGATATTTAAAATAAAAAAGGTCAGGTATTGATATTTAAAATAAAAAAAAGGTCAGGTATTGATATTTAAAATAAAAAAAAAAGGTCAGGTATTGATATTTAAAATTAAAAAAGGTCAGGTATTGATATTTAAAATTAAAAAAAAGGTCAGGTATTGATATTTAAAATAAAAAAGGTCAGGTATTGATATTTAAAATAAAAAAGGTCAGGTATTGATATTTAAAATAAAAAAAAAGGTCAGGTATTGATATTTAAAATAAAAAAAGGTCAGGTATTGATATTTAAAATTAAAAAAGGTCAGGTATTGATATTTAAAATAAAAAAAAGGTCAGGTATTGATATTTAAAATAAAAAAAGGTCAGGTATTGATATTTAAAATAAAAAAAGGTCAGGTATTGATATTTAAAATTAAAAAAAGGTCAGGTATTGATATTTAAAATAAAAAAGGTCAGGTATTGATATTTAAAATTAAAAAAAGGTCAGGTATTGATATTTAAAAAAAAGAAAGGTCAGGTATTGATATTTAAAATAAAAAAAAGGTCAGGTATTGATATTTAAAATAAAAAAAGGTCAGGTATTGATATTTAAAATTAAAAAAGGTCAGGTATTGATATTTAAAATTTAAAAAAAAGGTCAGGTATTGATATTTAAAATGAAAAAAAGGTCAGGTATTGATATTTAAAATAAAAAAAGGTCAGGTATTGATATTTAAAATAAAAAAAAGGTCAGGTATTGATATTTAAAATAAAAAAAGGTCAGGTATCGATATTTAAAATTAAAAAAGGTCAGGTATTGATATTAAAATAAAAAAAGGTCAGGTATTGATATTTAAAATAAAAAAAGGTCAGGTATTGATATTTAAAATAAAAAAAGGTCAGGTATTGATATTTAAAATAAAAAAGGTCAGGTATTGATATTTAAAATTAAAAAAAGGTCAGGTATTGATATTTAAAAAAAAAAAAAGGTCAGGTATTGATATTTAAAATAAAAAAAAGGTCAGGTATTGATATTTAAAATAAAAAAAAAGGTCAGGTATTGATATTTAAAATAAAAAAAAAGGTCAGGTATTGATATTTAAAATTAAAAAAGGTCAGGTATTGATATTTAAAATAAAAAAAAGGTCAGGTATTGATATTTAAAATAAAAAAAGGTCAGGTATTGATATTTAAAATAAAAAAAGGTCAGGTATTGATATTTAAAATAAAAAAAAGGTCAGGTATTGATATTTAAAATAAAAAAGGTCAGGTATTGATATTTAAAATTAAAAAAGGTCAGGTATTGATATTTAAAATAAAAAAAGGTCAGGTATTGATATTTAAAATAAAAAAAGGTCAGGTATTGATATTTAAAACAAAAAAGGTCAGGTATTGATATTTAAAATAAAAAAAGGTCAGGTATTGATATTTAAAATTAAAAAAAAGGTCAGGTATTGATATTTAAAACAAAAAAGGTCAGGTATTGATATTTAAAATAAAAAAAGGTCAGGTATTGATATTTAAAACAAAAAAGGTCAGGTATTGATATTTAAAATAAAAAAAGGTCAGGTATTGATATTAAAAATAAAAAAAGGTCAGGTATTGATATTTAAAATAAAAAAAGGTCAGGTATTGATATTTAAAATAAAAAAGGTCAGGTATTGATATTTAAAATAAAAAAAAGGTCAGGTATTGATATTTAAAATAAAAAAAAAAGTCAGGTATTGATATTTAAAATTAAAAAAGGTCAGGTATTGATATTTAAAATTAAAAAAAAGGTCAGGTATTGATATTTAAAATAAAAAAGGTCAGGTATTGATATTTAAAATAAAAAAGGTCAGGTATTGATATTTAAAATAAAAAAAAAGGTCAGGTATTGATATTTAAAATAAAAAAAGGTCAGGTATTGATATTTAAAATTAAAAAAGGTCAGGTATTGATATTTAAAATAAAAAAAAGGTCAGGTATTGATATTTAAAATAAAAAAAGGTCAGGTATTGATATTTAAAATAAAAAAAGGTCAGGTATTGATATTTAAAATTAAAAAAAGGTCAGGTATTGATATTTAAAATAAAAAAGGTCAGGTATTGATATTTAAAATTAAAAAAAGGTCAGGTATTGATATTTAAAAAAAAGAAAGGTCAGGTATTGATATTTAAAATAAAAAAAAGGTCAGGTATTGATATTTAAAATAAAAAAGGTCAGGTATTGATATTTAAAATTAAAAAAGGTCAGGTATTGATATTTAAAATAAAAAAAAAGGTCAGGTATTGATATTTAAAATAAAAAAGGTCAGGTATTGATATTTAAAATAAAAAAAGGTCAGGTATTGATATTTAAAATAAAAAAGGTCAGGTATTGATATTTAAAATAAAAAAGGTCAGGTATTGATATTTAAAATAAAAAAAAGGTCAGGTATTGATATTTAAAATAAAAAAAGGTCAGGTATTGATATTTAAAATAAAAAAGTCAGGTATTGATATTTAAAATAAAAAAAAAGGTCAGGTATTGATATTTAAAATAAAAAAAGGTCAGGTATTGATATTTAAAATTAAAAAAAAGGTCAGGTATTGATATTTAAAACAAAAAAGGTCAGGTATTGATATTTAAAATAAAAAAAGGTCAGGTATTGATATTTAAAACAAAAAAGGTCAGGTATTGATATTTAAAATAAAAAAAGGTCAGGTATTGATATTTAAAATTAAAAAAAAAGGTCAGGTATTGATATTTAAAACAAAAAAGGTCAGGTATTGATATTTAAAATAAAAAAAGGTCAGGTATTGATATTTAAAACAAAAAAGGTCAGGTATTGATATTTAAAATAAAAAAAGGTCAGGTATTGATATTTAAAATAAAAAAAGGTCAGGTATTGATATTTAAAATAAAAAAAGGTCAGGTATTGATATTTAAAATAAAAAAGGTCAGGTATTGATATTTAAAATAAAAAAAAGGTCAGGTATTGATATTTAAAATAAAAAAAAAAGGTCAGGTATTGATATTTAAAATTAAAAAAGGTCAGGTATTGATATTTAAAATTAAAAAAAAGGTCAGGTATTGATATTTAAAATAAAAAAGGTCAGGTATTGATATTTAAAATAAAAAAGGTCAGGTATTGATATTTAAAATAAAAAAAAAGGTCAGGTATTGATATTTAAAATAAAAAAAGGTCAGGTATTGATATTTAAAATTAAAAAAGGTCAGGTATTGATATTTAAAATAAAAAAAAGGTCAGGTATTGATATTTAAAATAAAAAAGGTCAGGTATTGATATTTAAAATAAAAAAAGGTCAGGTATTGATATTTAAAATAAAAAAAGGTCAGGTATTGATATTTAAAATAAAAAAAGGTCAGGTATTGATATTTAAAATAAAAAAGGTCAGGTATTGATATTTAAAATTAAAAAAAGGTCAGGTATTGATATTTAAAAAAAAGAAAGGTCAGGTATTGATATTTAAAATAAAAAAGGTCAGGTATTGATATTTAAAATAAAAAAAGGTCAGGTATTGATATTTAAAATAAAAAAAAGGTCAGGTATTGATATTTAAAATAAAAAAAAGGTCAGGTATTGATATTTAAAATAAAAAAAGGTCAGGTATTGATATTTAAAATAAAAAAAGGTCAGGTATTGATATTTAAAATAAAAAAAAGGTCAGGTATTGATATTTAAAATAAAAAAGGCATATCCTGACCGCTAACATGAGCTATTTTTAGATGGCAGAGCGCCATCTAGTGGAACAAAAATAAACAAAACGTTGATTTAACTTTTTACCACGAATGTCACGAAACAAGTTAAAAGTTCAGTTTATTTTTAATACACTAGATGGCGATTTTAGTGGTCTGAAACGTTGGTTTTACACGAACCGAGGTCGATTCCCGCATTGGACACTTTTTTCCTAATTAATAAAATGCTCCAATGGCCTCCGATTCTTACAAAAGACCAACCCCACTAAAAAGTATAAATAACCAAACATGGCTCTGACATATATGTAAGTGTAAAAGTCTAACTGCTTTTCATATATGTAGACATGTGGTGCATTTACTGTAAAAACAGTTTCAAAATTCTACTCCACCATGATTATCATGGCCTGTACCACGTGTACTAGGGATACTAAAAAACTATTAAGAATAATAACAATCTAAAATCTTAATAGTTAACATTTCTTAGAATTCTATATACAGTTACGAGCGTCATCCGTTCTTAATTCTTCATCTCCTAATCATTTGTCATCTTTGTCACCGTTTGCTTTTTCTTTGGAATGGCGCCCTCCTATTGGTTGGCTACGATCACGCCACCTTTGTATCCCCCTCCCCCCCCACTCGCTTTTTCGTTTTTGTAACTATTGTGTTAGAGCGGGTCGCTCCTTAAATAAATGCATATATTAGTTAATAACTAAATGGAATCCTCTCTTTCTTTTCCCAGTAAGAGACGCCTACGGAAGCCAACAGTACATAGACAAATAAAGCACATAGGCTATAGTTATTAACTATTATATGCATTTATTTAAGGCGCCATTTTATAATTGTAACAAATAGTATTTGAATAAATACATTCAATCGGGTAAAACACGGGCGTTGCCCGGGTCATTCGGCTAGTGATATAATATTGGGGAACGTTGGAGGATATTAATAGAATCGCCGAATGCCGTGGTCCATTTGGATGAGCAAAGCGAAGACTAGAACGTGGCTAATTCCACACTCGTCTTTTCAGTGATACGTTAACCTATGCACAGTGGATTCTGTGACCACTGGACATGCGTCGGAACTGGAGTCTGTTGTTGGGTTCTGTGCTACCTGAAGTATAGGAGTTCCATCTATGCTTCCTTCCTGTGGTAAATCTATATAAGACCGGTGGTCTTAATAAAGCTGTGTGTATTGGCAAACATTCACTTGGGAAGAACCAGGGGAGCGTTAGGTCATTCAGCTCGTAATATACCTTTTTTAAGGAGTCGGATATGATTATGATGATAACTGTATCCCTATATATAGTCACGACCGTCTTTCCTCATCGGCCTCTGTCACGGATGCGCGCGCACAGGGAGGTCACGTGCTCGCCAGCAGCCAATAAAAAGAAAAATAAAAAAAACTCCCTCGAGCCGGATTTGAACCAGCGACCTAAGGATCACCGTTGTAACATCTACAGTCGGGTAAAACACGGGCGTTGCCCGGGTCATTCGGCTAGAATATTATATTAATTCCCTCTATCATCATAACTAATAGTAAAAAGAAATAAATTCAATAAAATATTCCTTGTATCAATATTAATGTGAAAACATCAGGTTTCCCTGGGATAGAAGTTTCTTTTTTGAAATTTTGATTTAGATCTTTAACTTTCAGGCATGTAACCCTTCTACGGGAGAAAACATGATATACTGAATTGTCAATAGGATATGATCCTAAACAAAACTTAAGAAAGTTGTACCTTTTAACATGTATATCGGGATTCAGACAATAACTCTGAAAGATACACTCATGGACAAAACTTAAGGAAGTTGTACCTTTTAGCATGTATATCGGGATTCAGACAATAACTCTGAAAGATACACTCATGGACAAAACTTAAGGAAGTTGTACCTTTTAGCATGTATATCGGGATTCACACAATAACTCTGAAAGATACACTCATAGACAAAACTAAAGGAAGTTGTACCTTTTAGCATGTATATCGGGATTCACACAATAACTCTGAAATATACACTCATGGACAAAACTTAAGGAAGTTGTACGTTTTAGCATGTATATCGGGATTCAGACAATAACTCTGAAAGATACACTCATGGACAAAACGTAAGGAAGTTGTACGTTTCAGCATGTATATATATCGGGATTCAGACAATAACTCTGAAAGATACACTCATGGACAAAACTTAAGGAAGTTGTACCTTTTAGCATGTATATCGGGATTCAGACAATAACTCTGAAAGATACACTCATGGACAAAACTTAAGGAAGTTGTACCTTTTAGCATGTATATCGGGATTCAGACAATAACTCTGAAAGATACACTCATGGACAAAACTTAAGGAAGTTGTACCTTTTAGCATGTATATCGGGATTCAGACAATAACTCTGAAAGATACACTCATGGACAAAACTTAAGGAAGTTGTACCTTTTAGCATGTATATCGGGATTCAGACAATAACTCTGAAAGAAACACTCATGGACAAAACTTAAGGAAGTTGTACCTTTTAGCATGTATATCGGGATTCAGACAATAACTCTGAAAGATACACTCATGGACAAAACTTAAGGAAGTTGTACCTTTTAGCCTGTATATCGGGATTCAGACAATAACTCTGAAAGATACACTCATGGACAAAACTTAAGGAAGTTGTACCTTTTAGCATGTATATCGGGATTCAGACAATAACTCTGAAAGATACACTCATGGACAAAACTTAAGGAAGTTGTACCTTTTAGCATGTATATCGGGATTCAGACAATAACTGAAAGATACACTCATGGACAAAACTTAAGGAAGTTGTACCTTTTAGCATGTATATCGGGATTCAGACAATAACTCTGAAAGATACACTCATGGACAAAACTTAAGGAAGTTGTACCTTTTAGCATGTATATCGGGATTCAGACAATAACTCTGAAAGATACACTCATGGACAAAACTTAAGGAAGTTGTACCTTTTAGGATGTATATCGGTATTCAGACAATAACTCTGAAATATACACTCATGGACAAAACTTAAGGATGTTTTACCTTTTAGCATGTATATCGGGATTCAGACAATAACTCTGAAAGATACACTCATGGACAAAACTTAAGGAAGTTGTACCTTTTAGCATATATATCGGTATTCAGACAATAACTCTGAAAGATACACTCATGGACAAAACTTAAGGAAGTTGTACCTTTTAGCATATATATCGGGATTCAGACAATAACTCTGAAAGATACACTCATGGACAAAACTTAAGGAAGTTGTACCTTTTAGCATGTATATCGGGATTCAGACAATAACACTGAAAGATATTACAGTGACCTTTATTGAAGACACACGAGAAACCCAATTGTGAACAAAATTGCCACTGTCTCCTTAAAAAAAAAAATGACGACCGACGACATCAAAGACAATCCACTTCCTTAAGTTTTGTCCATGAGTATATATATTTATATCTAATTCTACAATAATATTAGAAAGAATGGTTAAGAAATAGCTTGTAAACATGGTACATAATAAGCAAATAAATTAAACAAAGCCACTAATTTTTAGAATATTATTTTATGAAAACAACATTCTAATTAAATCCAATTATTTCTTGGTGAATGGTTTCCACAGAATGGTTGAAATATTTCATTTTTAATCATAAGTTTTGTTTGATTTCAAAACATTGCTCTGGTTGGTAGGATTAGTTCGTCTGCTGGAAAATGTTTCATCGTCTGCAAACATATTTTTTCCCGCGCAATTCAAAAGGAATTTCCTTTTATCTTATTTTTTAATTAAAAATATATATTAAGTGGGTTTGTGTGCTAATATATAGATAATCTATATATATATATACTTTTTATTTAATTAATTTAATATATTTGATGCGTTGTGTGTGTTATTTTTATTTATTATTAGTTTAACATTTCAGTTATATTAGATTTGTTATAGGTTTTTATTAATATGATGTTTTAATTAGCGATAAGTTAAAATTCTCTAGTAAATATACCTTTATTTACATATTTCTGAACATATACTATGAAGAATTCGTTTTCTCTATAATATATTATAAATGTCAATATATGCATATTATATATTTGATGTATAATTTAATTTTACAGAGGCTGGCCATTATATGTGTGTGATGTTCCTTCGATTAAATATATAAATATGCTTTATTAAATTAAAAAACAAATTTTAATTATATATCTTTCTAATGTCAAACATACACTTTTGTATATATTCATAACAACAACAATGTTTACAGTGCTGCCAAATCCAAACATTCAAAAATAAACTAATTAAACAGAGTATCAAAATTCAAAACTATTTTAAAGGCGTAAGATTCTTTTTGATATTAAACAATTTCTACTGCCCTTACTGCAATGGAAAAATTAATGAGAGGGCCTGGCTCATCAGTGGTGAACCCTCTCAGCGGTTTCGCCAGTTTAATCTACCGCTGAGAGGGTTCACCACTGATGAGCCAGGCCCTCTCATTAATTTTTCCATTGCAGTAAGGGCAGTATAAATTGTTTAATATCAAAAAGAATCTTACGCCTTTAAAATAGTTTTGAATTTTGATAACAGATGGCGCGCTAGTGCATCATAAACAGAGTATCTATATTAATAAAATGGAAATTTCATAAGTGGACATCACTAAAAACTTTCGTTACAATGCATCAATTTCGACCAAATTTTCAACATTTATGTAAAACGAGATGGAGCAGGTTTTGCTTAACATCAAAATATATTTCCTAACATTAACATGCGTAACTTCGCTGTTATCGATTAAATACAAAAAAAAAACCAACAGAGTTAATTTTATTTATTTATAAATACAAAATTAAATTTCAACAGAGTTAATTTTTTTACATACTAGCTAATAATCTCAATCTAAAAAATATTCAAAACAAGCAATTTTAAGACAACACCATATGTAAAACAGTCGGCCAAGAAAACAACAACGATATTACATCTTTCTCACATATTCACACACAATCTTGATTAATAATTAAAACTAATCTTCAACCTTGTTTATTATACTTCAACTTTTATTTCTACATTTGTTTTTAAATACCCAATTGTTTTATCATGTTTCTAATTTCGCCTAACAAATATACAAATTTATAGTGACCAACATATGCAAATTTTATCTTTGTTTTTATTTAACTTGATATCGTAAACATAACATCCATTGTAAGCATTTTTCTGTTCACCTTCCGTGGTTTCTCTTTTCTCTGATAGTTTTTAGGTGTAGTATATTTTCTTATTACTAGACTACAAACATTCCCTCGAGAAAAACCTGGGCGAAGCCGGGTACATCCGCTAGTATTATAATATAATTATAAGGTATATTACATTGTGAAATATACAATTCCTTTTTTTCTATCTCTCTCTCTATCTCTCTCTTGATTTAAAGTGTAGAGTTCTCAATAAAGCGAATGTTGTACGCTGTATAAATAAATGTCTTTTTTTTTTCTCTTGGTCATTAATTTATGAAATACCTAATTATGTTTGTTAAACAATAAAACAAAATAATAATCATTTATTTTATTTAAAAAAATTCTAATTATGTGAATATCTATAAGTTTAAATATAACGTAGAAATCAAGTATTTGTATAACTGGAGATGTGAAATATGTGTGTCAATATGATGTGTCAATATTTTGAAGAAATTTTAAGTAATTTAACAACATATCAAATTATAGGTGTAATTATTGCTGAGAGGATATTGAACTATAGAAATGAAGATCACTTCTCCCTTTAAAATAAGTCCAAGTTGACGCTTCTCAGTTTGTCAGAGTTGGTGTTGTGGCTTTGTCACTGACCTGAGTCCGCTGGTTTCCTGCGACAGTCAATAGATGGCGTCTAGTTTTGACTTCTATTTTGATGGTAGAGGTGAACTTTATTTTTATATATCAAATTATCTTGTTCATATAATTTCTTCGCAATTATGAATCATTTTTTTCATTATATTTCATTTTAGTTTTTGCTGGACAGCGGACGGTTGGCTCGGCAACCCTGGAGCTGACGTCACTTCCTGTTGATGTAACCTGCGGCGTCGCCACGCTGACATTCTCTTTCTCCATGTTTACTATTTAATCTATATATAATCACTTTACCTTGTAGTTAATTAAACAATAATTAACGTTGAGCGCTGTGTGTAATCAATTGGAATACAACAGTTTTCTTCATATAAATGTTTATTTATTGATTAATAATATATTGTTCTGCTTGCACTTTCTTCAATTGTCCAATAACACAAAAAAAAAAATTCATGAATCCATTTTTCTAGCACGATTTTTTTTTATTTTTTAAAATAAAACAATTAATACTGTCTTTTTTTTGCAATGATAAAAGATATTGGGAAGGACCTGGCTCATCAATGGTGAACCTTTCCAGCAGTTTCGCCAGTTTAATCTACCATACCGTTATGAGAATGCCTGAATTCACATCTAATACTGTGTTTGGGCTTAGTATTAGACGTATGCATGTGATGTCATAAAAGTAGGGAGAGTTAAACTGGTGAAACCGCTGGGAGGGTTCACCACTGATGAGCCAGGCTCTTTAATTTTTTTTTTTCAATCATTGCTGTAAGGATAGTAATAAACGTTTGTTATGTGCAATATATATATATATATATATATATATATATATATATCGCGCTGAAAAAGTATATTTTCTTGAATTAATAAAGCGTGCTAATTGACTTATATTTATAAATTGAATTGCCTCCTCTTGTTCACATCAATTTCTTGCATTGATCAATCGATTTCAATGATTTGATTTCTTTGTCATCAACTTCCATATTCATTTTTTAAATAAATGTTTAATTCTTAAACAATTTCCGATAGAAGGGGTTACGAAAGCTACCAGATGATCACTAGATGAATGCGAGTGATGGCCACAAACAGATAAAATTGTAGGATATTTGTCACCATATTGTCACCAAAAGTTGATTTGATGGACATTATCAACAACAATTATATCAAGAAGTCAAAATTCGAAACTATTTTAAAGGCGTAAGATTCTTTTTGAAATTAAAACAATTTCTACTGCCCTTACTGCAATGGAAAAATTAAAGGGAGCAGTAAGGGCAGTAGAAATTGTTTAATTTCAAAAAGAATCTTACGCCTTTAAAATAGTTTCGAATTTTGATAACAGATGGCGCGCTAGTGCATCATATATCAAGAAGTATTTTCTTCAATTGTCACATATCCAATAACCGAAATATTTTTATTTTTTTTGTTCATATCATTTTTTCCGCAAAAGATCTTTTTTTTTCCATTGATTCAATTATTTGTTTTCCTTAAAAAAAAAATTATATTCTTATATATATATATCTTCATATAAAACTATTTAATAAAGGTCATTGATGAAAAATTCTCTTAATTTTTCCCCATGGTAATATTCTATAACACAAATTAATTTATCTCTTCTTGTTTATAACATATTTTTTAAATAAAGCAAATCATTTTCTATGATTTATCATTGTGCTGTCAGTAATGACTACCAATGTGGGGTTTTGGTATCAAATGAAATGACACCCCAGACCATAACGTCCTGTTGTGGATCAATATGGTGTTCGACAGTAAGGCCAGGATCCACACGCTGACCAGGATGTCTCCAGACACGTTTATGACGGTCGTCAGGACACAGTGAGAAATAGGACTCGTCACTATAGACTATATGTGCCCAGTCAGCGCAGTTCCAAGTTGATCGCTCCCGACACCACTGTAGTCGGACTTGTAGGTGTACAGGTGGGAGGGGTAGGCATCGTAACGGTCGGCGAGCTCTTAGATTCCGCTCTCTCAGTCGCCTGTTGATGGTCATTTTGGACACTTGTGTGCCGGTCACACGTTGGATGGTAGATAACGTCGAATCCGATGCTGCGACAGCCATTCTGACAAATCCTCTGTCCTCCCGTTCTGTTGTATCCCTTGGTTGACTGCTGCCGTCCTAACGTTGCAACCTTCCGTTGTTGACCCACTCTTGTCAACATCGTCTAATAGCCGCATCACTTCGACACAGATGTCGCGCGATTAGTCGATTAGACCAACCAGCTTCTTTCAATCCAATGGAACGACCTCTTTCAAACTCTGACATATGTTCGTAATGAGCACACATCTTTCGACGAGGCATTGATACAGTAGTAATAGGCGTACTGCTAAAATATTAAACGGAAATTCTGAAAATCAGCTCGTGCCGCGCCGAATATTGAGTCTAGAATGCTCGTGCTGGATGCGCAGTTCAGATACAATGGAGTTCTTACTTTGCATAAATCAGCCACCAAATTTCAATCATTTGCATATATTATTCTAAGTCTTTGTATACATATTTCCATATAAATGGGACAACAAACGATTTTTTTTCCAAAACTCCAAATCCGCAAACCTGTGTGATAGAAACAGAGACCAAGGTTCCCACGTAAACACTAATTAAAAGAATAGTTAAACCTAATTAGTATTAATTATCACAGGTTAACGGATTTCGACCAAACATTTTTTTGTTTAGTTTCCTGGAGAAGGGCTTGTCCGAAAGCTTCTTTACTCAAGTAATTAAAAAGAGTTGCGGCGTCTTATGATTTTTCTTATAATTACTGTTGTTTATATTAAGAAAAAGGCATCTCCTTATCGTGCAACTGAAAGTTGTTGATGGCTTGTGTCATCTACCGGAATAAATATCAACTATTCTCGTTGATTTTTAATTATTCAAGAATTGACCTTTTTTTTTTACTATTGTTTATAGTTATTTAATAAACCTCACTTTATATATTGCCACGTTGAAAAATGAGGAAAGACAAACTTCGGGATGACACTCTCTTTTGAGGTTACCCGGTTTTCTGGAGCGTACTTGTCTTTGTATTCCGGGCTAATTGGCCTATCAGGTAAGGTCTTCTAGCCCCAACATGGCTGCAGAACGCGAACTGGTGGCAAGGGATCCTAAGATCTGGCAGTGGAGGTGTCATCGCAGGGGTGGAGGAAGCTGGAGAGGTCAGGGAAACAGCGCCTTGATGCGGTGAGAAGCCTTGACGAAGTCCAGTTGGGGAGGCAGGAGGTCCTGGAAGCCTAGAACTTGAGGGCTCTAGACTTCAAGATGGGGCAGCTTGAGGCTCTCGCCTCGTGCTTGTCTGGGAAGCCCTTGGCACAGCAGTTGGCACATTTGGAAGTGCGCTGGTCGGCAATGGATGGGCAGGCGCGGCCTTTATGACCGTCTTCACCGCAGTCTGGAGCGTACTAAAATGACACAGCAATTTATTCAAGGCAAGAACAAACTATGAATGATAAAACAAAAGATAAGCAATGAGGGAATTTTACAGAGTAACAAAACATAAGAAATAATACTCTGTTAATAAAATAATAAATACTTTGCTACAATATTATGGCAAAATAATAATTTATATTTCATTATTTAATTTAAATATTCAATGAAAACATTTGAAACATATATTACCCTATATTTGTAAAATCATCATACATGTTCCTTAGCTTGCTTGTTCAATATTCTCTAGCTGTAGATAGTTTGATAATTGTCGACTGGTCGAACTGACGTCATCAATAAATACTTTGACATCTTAAGATATTCCAAGACCTGATTTCTACGCTACAATAATAAACCTGAATATCACTAAAAAGACATGCTAACAAATAATCAACTCTCTATAGAAAGATTTCGTAAATTTTCTAGAACACATGCCGCCATCTATCGACCATAAAATGAACCATTTTAGTAACAGACTCTAATAAGACGAAGAATAGGAAGGAAAAAATTTCGAGGTATTGGCAACTTTCTCTTTATCTCGAATATATTTTTTAATTATCTATTAGTTAAGGGGATTGATAATACATTGAGTCCATCCTATTCTTTTTTTTTTTTTTTTAAGTTGAGGTTTTTTTAAACTTCGAGCTTAATTAAAACATAGACTAAAACTTACAAGAAGTGTTTACAAACATACACGCGTGATATCTGGATATTTGTAACTGAATTTTTTTTTAAATATTGAAAATTTTTAAAAATTATTGTAAAATAGGATAGCTAAACTCATGGACAAAACTTAAGGAATTGGAAAGTCTTTGATGTCTTCAATAAAGGTCACTGTAATATCTTTCAGAGTTATTGTCTGAATCCCGATATACATGCTAAAAGGTACAACTTCTTTAAGTTTTGTCCATGAGTGTATCTTTCAGAGTTATTGTCTCAATCCCAATATACATGCTGAAAGGTACAACTTCCTCAAGTTTTGTCCATGAGTGTATCTTTCAGAGTTATTGTCTCAATCCCGATATACATGCTGAAAGGTACAACTTCCTTAAGTTTTGGCCATGAGTGTATCTTTCAGAGTTATTGTCAGAATCTCGATATACATGCTGAAAGGTACAACTTCCTTAAGTTTTGTCCATGAGTGTATCTTTCAGAGTTATTGTCTCAATCCCAATATACATGCTGAAAGGTACAACTTCCTTAAGTTTTGTCCATGAGTGTATCTTTCAGAGTTATTGTCTCAATCCCAATATGCATGCTGAAAGGTACAACTTCCTTAAGTTTTGTCCATGAGTGTATCTTTCAGAGTTATTGTCAGAATCTCGATATACATGCTGAAAGGTACAACTTCCTTAAGTTTTGTCCATGAGTGTATCTTTCAGAGTTATTGTCTCAATCCCGATATACATGCTGAAAGGTACAACTTCCTTAAGTTTTGTCCATGTGTGTATCTTTCAGAGTTATTGACTGAATCCCGATATACATGATAAAAGGTACAACTTCCTTAAGTTTTGTCCATGAGTGTATCTTTCAGAGTTATTGTCTGAATCCCGATATACATGCTGAAAGGTACAACTTCCTTAAGTTTTGTTCATGAGTGTATATTTCAGAGTTATTGTCTCAATCCCAAAATACATGCTGAAAGGTACAACTTCCTTAAGTTTTGTCCATGAGTGTATCTTTCAGAGTTATTGTCTGAATCCCGATATACATGCTAAAAGGTACAACTTCCTTAAGTTTTATCCATGAGTGTATATTTCATAGTTATTGTCTCAATCCCAATATACATGCTAAAAGGTACAACTTCCTTAAGTTTTGTCCATGAGTGTATCTTTCAGAGTCATTGTCTCAATCCCAATATACATGCTGAAAGGTACAACTTCCATAAGTTTTGTCCATGAGTGTATCTTTCAGAGTCATTGTCTCAATCCCAATATACATGCTGGAAGGTACAACTTCCTTAAGTTTTGTCCATGAGTGTATATTTCAGAGTTATTGTCTGAATCCCGATATACATGCTAAAAGGTACAACTTCCTTAAGTTTTGTCCATGAGTGTATCTTTCAGAGTCATTGTCTCAATCCCAATATACATGCTGAAAGGTACAACTTCCATAAGTTTTGTCCATGAGTGTATCTTTCAGAGTCATTGTCTCAATCCCAATATACATGCTGGAAGGTACAACTTCCTTAAGTTTTGTCCATGAGTGTATATTTCAGAGTTATTGTCTGAATCCCGATATACATGCTAAAAGGTACAACTTCCTTAAGTTTTGTCCATGAGTGTATCTTTCAGAGTTATTGTCTCAATCCCGATATACATGCTAAAAGGTACAACTTCCTTAAGTTTTTTCCATGAGTGTATCTTTCAGAGTTATTGTCTCAATCCCAATATGCATGCTTAAAGGTACAACTTCCTTAAGTTTTGTCCATGAATGGATATTTACATTTTTTTGCGTTTCACTCTATTATTGAGAGTTATAAGTAGTTTATGTAATTGTATTTAAAACAAAATTTGAAACTCTCTTTATTTTCACTTCGTATTATACAATCCAATAGAACATAAAATAACAGTATTCAAACCGCACTTACTAAAGGATTCAATACCCATTTTTCCCTGTCTGCTTTTATGAAACTTTGAAAAAGAAATTCAGACAATAACTCTGAAAGATATTACAGTGACCTTTGTTGAAGACTCACGAGATAACCAAGTGTGAACAAATTGTCTCGATCACCTTGAAGAATAAAAAAATAGACGACTGGCAACATTAAAGACTTTCCAGTTCCTTGTCTTTATGAGTGTATATTGTAGCAGATTATTCTATGAAAAGATTTTTTAATTTCGATTTTTGTATTTTGATACACTGTAAAATTTTCTTATTCCCTATCTGCTTTTTCATTAGTTTTAATTTGTGTTTGTACCTTAAATAAATTGCTGTTTCATTATGAAGTTTGTATTTCCTGATTTTCTATGTGACAATGTATATAATTCCCTGAAGATAATTACACATTAAATATGTTCAGAGTTACATAGAATTTGCAAAATTAATTCTATATTTAGTGAATTTAAAACTAACTATACATATTTACAACAATTTCAAAAATAACGAATTAATACATTAAGACGCGAATGTCTCTTTTCACAAATAAATCAAACTTCTACTATCCTTACTGCGATGAAAAAAAATATTGGGAGGGCTTAGCTCATCAGTGGTGAACCCTCCCAGCGGTTTCGCCAATTTAATCTACCAGACCGCTTCTTTAGAGCTCTAATACTGTATTGGATAATTCTGGTTTTATATGCTACACTGAAGGGTGGAATCTTAGAAATTTGATTTATTTGTGAAAAGAAACATTCGCGTCTAAATGTCTTCATTTGTTATAGATGACGCTTTATTGCTTTGTATTATATTAAAAGTGGCATATTCTAAAACGATGGTCAAAAAAATGTAGAATTTTCAATGAATGAAAATAATATACCAGGTCTATTAGTATGAAACGCGAAAATGCGCGCCAGAGGCCGCTGTGCAACTTTATTTGAGCCGACGATGGCGCTGTTGTAGGCGTTTTGTTCTTTGACTTATGTGGCATCATCATGCGTGCAGTTTTAGAAAAATTCAAATCATGAAAATTTTCTGGAGCCCGTGGAAAATGGCGATTTCCGAGCCAAAAAGTGCCCATTTGCGGGAAGTTTTGTTGTTCGCCTTCAACTGGAAGAAAAGTGCCACTGAAGCCCACCGAATGCTCGAGGAAGTTTACAGCGACCACGCTCTGACCAAATCGCAGTGTTACAGGTGTTTAAAAAATTCAAAAGTGGCGATTTTGAACTTGATAATGAACTACATGGAAAACCGCCCCAAAAGTTCGAGGACGCTGAACTGCAAGCTTTGTTGGATGACGACAGTACCCAAACGCAGGAGAAACTCGCGAAACAGCTCCAGGTGTCTCAAGGTTCTGTTTCCCTACGTTTAAACAGCCTTAGAATGACCCAAAAGCTTTCCAGATAGGTCCCCCACGAGTTGAGCGAAAAGCAGCAATAACGGCGTCTGGTAACCTGCGAAGGGCTGCTCGCCAGGCATGAAAAGAAGTCATTTTCGCACCGAATCGTAACTTCTGATGAGAAATGGATCCACTTCAGCAATCCTACGCGCCAAAAATCGTGGGGCCTGCCCGGCCAATTTCCAAAACAGACGCCTAGGCCCAATCGCTTCGGAAAAAAGACAATGCTTTGCATATGGTGGAACCAGACCGGCGTAGTATATTTCGAGCTCCTGAAACCTGGCAAAATGGTCAATACTAGTCGCTACGAACAACAAATGCACAGTTTGAGAGAGGCGTTGAATGAAAAAAGACCGGAATGGCGTGAAAAGCACAACAACCTGATACTGCAGCATGACAACGCTCCAGCCCACAACGCTACGGTGGTCAAAAACACCATAAAAGACTTGGGCTGGGAACTCTAACCCCACCCGCCGTACTCACCAGACTTAGCGCCGTCGAACTACCACCTTTTCACATCTTTAGGACATGCCCTAAAAAACTAGGAATTTTCGAACTCAGACATACTCCGAAAATGACTTTTTGACTGGTTCGACTCAAAAGGAATGGAAATTTTCAGACAAGGAATTCGAAAATTGCCTGAAAAGTGGTTCGAGTGTATAGCTAATCAGGGCAGTTACTTTGAATAAAAAATATTTTGTTGTATGGAATTGGTGAACTTTTGAATTCACTGAAAATTTTCGCGTTTCATACTAATAGACCTGGTATATATATATATTATATATTCTAAAATGCAAATATTTTATTTTTTAAAACATGTATTTTATTTCCATTCATTGACTGTTCTACATTTTTGACCATAGATTTAGAACATACCACTTTAATTATTGTTGTAAATATGTATAGTTAACCCTACCTATTTTTTATTCACGATTATAGAATTCATTTTATAAATTCAATATTACTGTGAAAAATAATTTTATGTGTAATTTCCTTCAAGTAATTCAAAATAAAAACTATTTGATGGGTAAATAATTATATTTCCTATTTTTCACGCCTGCACCTTCAATTCTCTATCTTTTTCAACAACAAAACAAAAATTCATAACATATATATTTAATAAAATATTTGTCTACACCAGTAAACATATCTCTACAACATCACTACACCGTGTTACCTGCCATTTAAAAACAACAAGAAACAAACAATCTTTTAAAATACTATACAATATAGCGATATCGTTTCAAATTTCATATGTTTTTTAAACTACATCTAATCCATAGGCGCCATAGTTCTGTTTCCAATCCATGACAATAACCTAAAACACTTGTTCTTACGTCATACTTTTGCTAAATATAAACCCAATCCACTTGTTCCAACTTAGTACAGTTACAAGCTTCATTTTCAAAATAGTTTCTGATAGAAAAATTTACAAAAATGTTTCACTAACTACCAGTTTAAGAATGAAAAATGCAATGCTCTTTTTTAAATCAAATTATTTATTAAGAAAAGGGCATTTCCTAATCGTGAAACTAAAATTTGCTGATGACACATCTGTCAAAAATAATATTTATTTTTAATTTGCATCACGCTGATGAGAGCTAATTTCCTGAAACACGTACGTGGTTAGCTTTTTCTTGATTAATCAAGAATGGGTATTTGCACACACACACAAAAGCCTTTATTAGGAACTTGCCCCATACAGATTCTCCCAATTGGGTTAAAAAAATCGACTAGTATAGGCTCGAATCCTCCCCTTCGCGTGTTGGAGTGAGTCATTAAACAACGCTCCAAGTCGACACGTATTTGCCCAATTCTGGAATAATTAAATAAAATGCTTAGTTGATATTTATTCCGACAGATGGCGCAAGCCATCAGTAACTCTTAGTTGCACGATCAGGAGATGCCGTTTTATTAATATAAAACTTGATCACAGTACAATTTTTCACTTTTGTTCTATTTTTAAACAAATTATTTATGTTTAAACAAAGTTCACTTTTAGGGATATAAGCATTGCTAAACATCCCTGCTGTTTTTTTAACCTCTCTATAAAATAAGAAATGACATCTATAATACGACTTCATTTCAGCACTGATTTTTCTAATTTGAGTAAAATTCATATCACTCTAGCCATTTCTTCATATTTTAGAACAAGTATAAATCATAGGGAGAGAGCCAGATCGGGAGAATACGGAGGATGCGGTAGTAATTCATAACGCAATTCATGCAGTTTGGATGCGACAACTCCGGATGAATGCTCTGGTACGTTGTCATGGTAATTTTCTTCATCAAAATGGGGTCTATCAACTTTTCAATTTCTTGTCGATGCGCATAATACCTCGCTTCAGTTTTAGTCAGTTGTAGTTTCACATTTTTGTAATAAGCCCATGATAATGACACTCTTCATATAAAAAATGCGTCACCTGAGATTTTCTCTTAGATTAGACCATTTTCGACTTTTTTGGAACAGATTCCGTGAAAATAATCCATTGTTTTGGTTGTCGCTTGGTTTCCAGATTACACACACACATACAGTTTTATCAAGACCACCGGTCTTATGCAGATACGGTCTTATACAAATTCACCACAGGAAGGAAACATAGATAGAGCTCCTATACTCCAGGTAGCGCAGAACCCAACAACAGCCTCCAGGTCCGACACATGTCCAGTGGCCACACGTTCCAGAATATAATATTGAAACTAGATCTCATTGACAATCAAAAATCCATTAGCTGTCACCTAAATTGTGAAAAATAGTACAAAAGTGAAATTGTTTTTATTATTATTATTATCCTTAGTACACGTGGTACAGGCCACGGTAATTATGGTGGGTAGAAGTTAGTGACTGCTTTTACTGTAAGTGCACCTCATGTCTACACATGTGAAAAGCAGTTCGACTTTTTCACTTACAAATGTTCCAGAGCCCCTTTTTGGTTACTTGCACTCGCTGGTGGGGTTGTACTTTTGCAAGAATCGGGGTCCATTGAATTTTTTTTTTTTTAATTAGAAAAAGTTATCAATGCCGTATTAGATCCCGGGTCGTGAAAATGTGAAAGTGTACTGATATCAGGTGGATAAATTAAGAAAAAGGAATCTCCTGATTATGCAACTAAAAATTGCTGATGATTTGCGCTGATGAATTCCGATAGATGGCGCAAGTTATTGGTAACTTTTAGCTTTTTTGCACGATCAGGAAATTTTTTTTTCTTAATCTCACTTAAATTGTTCCAAATATTCACCTGAATTTAAAAGTTGTTTGTTGTGATCAATGCGGTTAGTCATTTGGCTTACAAATTTTCAATCTTCCACCTTTCATGTAAAATATTGTAACGTAGAAATCAAGTCTTGGAATATCTTAAGATGTAAAAGTATTTATTGATGACGTCACGGAGACTAGTCGACAATTATCAACAAAACTATCTACAGCTAGAGAATATTGAACTAGCAAGCTAAGGAACACGTATGATGATTTTACAATTACAGAGTAATAAATCTGTTTCATATATTTTGATTGAATTAATTAAATTATAATTAAATAATAAATTATTTTGACCCGGGTTCGATTCCCGACAGTCGCTTTTTTTTTTTTTTTTTATGTTTCGGGGCTCAAAAATCATCCATTCTGGTTAGCAGCCCCGTAAATAAAGATATTTCCGAAATAATAAATAATTTCTTCGCCACAATAGTATAAATACTGGTATATAGATTGGATTTTTGTCTGAATTTTCCAAAACTGGTGTTGTGGCTTATTCTTTTTTCATCACCAGTGAAGTTTTTTTTACTAGGGTGATGAACAGTGTATGGTTCTGGTGTATAATTAAAGGGAGAGGTGTCTATTTTGGTACATGAATATCATTCTCCTGAAACTTTATGTTTTTTGTCTGTATTTACTAAAACTGGTGTTGTGGCTCATTATTTATCATCATTAGTAAAGCTTTTTTTATTAGTTTGATGAACAGTTTATTGTTCTGATATATAATTAAAGGGAGAGGTGTCTCTTTTGTATATCATTCTCCTGAAATTTTGTTATATAAACAGGTTGGCTTTTAATCTGTATTTTCCTAAACTGGTGTTGTAGCTCATTATTTATCATCATCAGCAAAGTTTTTTTTATTAGTTTGATGAACAGTGAATCGTTCTGATATATAATTAAAGGGAGATGTGTCTCTTTTGTATATCATTCTCCTGAAATTTTGTTATATATACAGGTTGGCTTTTAATCTGTATTTTCCAAAACTGGTGTTGTAGCTCATTATTTATCATCACTTGCAAAGTTTTTTTTTATTAGTTTGCTGAACAGTGAATCGTTCTGATATATAATTAAAGGGAGATGTGTCTCTTTTGTATATCATTCTCCTGAAATTTTGTTATATATACAGGTTGGCTTTTAATCTGTATTTTCCTAAACTGGTGTTGTGGCTCGTTATTTATCATCACTTGCAAAGTTTTTTTTTATTAGTTTGCTGAACAGTGAATCGCTCTGATATATAATTAAAGGGAGATGTGTCTCTTTTGTATATCATTCTCCTGAAACTTTGTTATATATACAGGTTGGCTTTTAGTCTGTATTTTCCTAAACTGGTGTTGTGGCTCATTATTTATCATCATCAGCAAAGTTTTTTTTTATTAGTTTGATGAACAGTGAATCGCTCTGATATATAATTAAAGGGAGATGTGTCTCTTTTGTATATCATTCTCCTGAAATTTTGTTATATATACAGGTTGGCTTTTAATCTGTATTTTCCTAAACTGGTGTTGTGGCTCGTTATTTATCATCGTTAGTAAAGTTTTTACTGTGGTGATAAACAAAATACATCGTTCTGATACATATTTAAAGGGAGAGGTGCCTCTTTTGGTACATGAAAATCATTCTCCCGTAACTCTGTGTTGTAATAAATACCCTTCCCACTCATGTGTGTGGTATCTGCTGCTTCACTTCTGTTTGTCGAACTGTGTTAGGGACTCCCCTATTATATATCAATTTATGCATTTACTTAATTTGCATAATCCCTAAATTCCCTTAGTTAGAGAATATATATATATATTCTCACATATAATATATATATATATATATATAACACATATACATGAACAAAAACTAAGTAAGTTGAAAGTCTTTGATGTTGCCAGTCGTCTGTTTTTTTTTTTATGAAGACAGAGGTAATTTTGTTCACACTTGGTTATATCGTGTGTCTTCAATAAAGGTCACTGTAATATCTTTCATAGTTATACATATCATTTCTTCTCTAGTTTATTGTCTATATATGTCTATATATCTCTAGTATATATGTCGTAAACCCGGTTAAGCCAACAAGTGAGTTGGAAGCAGTCGGGGTTGAGTGGCAAGGCGTGCAGAGTGGGAAGTCCGCACGGGACAGTAAGGACAAAGTTTGGGATCAAAAGACGCTCTCCCAGAACGTCTCAAGTCACACCAGGACCAGGGGAAAGTTGAGGATTAACAGAGGAAAGCTCGGCTTCCAGCCTGAAGCCGCGGAGGCCGTCGTAAGATGACAACGGACCTAGTACTGAGCGGGCCTGTCAGAAATATCCACCCGAATATAACTCACTTTCAACATCCGGACAAACGCCCCTTTTTGTCCCTCTCCGGATCCCCGGGTATTGATTCTCATTGGTCAGTCTTATGTGGGTCATTCTCCCCTCCCCTGGGGTGGCAAACTTGTGAGGACTGGAAGGCGCCATACTTCATTACTTACATAGCTTTGTTTAAATCAATTTAGAAATGTACATAAGTCAATATACTCTCTATATATTCACTAACACACATACACATGAACAAAAACTAAGTAAGTTGAAAGTCTTTGATGTTGCCAGTCGTCTTTTTTTTTTTTTCTTTTTTGGGAGACAGAGACAATTTTGTTCACACTTGGTTATTTCGTATGTCTTCAATAAAGGCCATTGTGTATCAAATATCTTTAAGAATTAAATTTTTTCTTCTCTAATTTATTGTATTCGCATAATAGCCTGTTGAAGAAAGCTATTGTCCGAAAGCTTGCAGCCTTTTAAATAAAGAAATACGTCGCGTCTACTTTTGGTTTCTTCCAACAATGATATATTCGGCGATTCTTTCTTCTGTAATATACATATTTACATATTTACTGCTCTTTTTTTTAAAGAGACATTGAGACGCTAGGGGCTTAATACTAAGGCCTTGGCTCATCAGTGGCCAAGCCCTCCCAATATTTTTTCATCACAGAAAAGACAGTAAAAGTTTGATTTATTTGTGAAAAAAAAAACATCCATTTCTTAATGTCTTCATTTGTTATTGCTTTGTAAAAAAAAGGAGAACAAATCAGTATATGGAATGACTACAGTATGAAATTATGTAAATTTGTATCTGAGAGAGAGAGAGAGAGATTTATGTTATGACTCCTAATAGCGATTTATTGAATCAGTGGTTTCTCCTGTAGAAGGGCTTTCATGACCAAAAGTTAATGAATTAAATTCTTCAAAAAAGAAAGGTATATCTGGATTTCTTTATTATTTAATTTTAAATACAACAACAAAAGGTTTTTATTAGGGCCCATTGCCCTGTATAGATTCGCCATACAACAACAAAATAACACAGTAATTTTTTCTCTCCCTTTCCCCATGTACACGTGAGCCTTTGTTTGAAAAGGGATTTATTTACACATCTGTTTTAAAACTTTCCTCACTACCTCTTTTGTGTATGAATCTATTTACAATTGATCTGTAGAAATTATAGAGTTCTATTGCTATATTTTTCTTTTCTGAAATAGTTCTCAGCGTCTTCAGTGGGTTGCTAAATCTCCAGATGGTGTTTTTAAAAGTTAATTTTAAATACTAAAAGAAAGTAGATTTCTCACGATGACAATGCTACTGATCCTTCTGTGTATCAGAGGAAGTGATGTTGGTGAAAATTTCTCGTCCAATGGTTGTGAGGTGGCGCTATACCGAGGCAGCTGTGGACAATCTGGGTGAGAACAATGATGTCTGCTCGGCCTTCATCTTCTGCCAGGTATGTTCCTTCATGTAAACATACGATTACATACCATCGTCTTATCTCTGTAAGATGGCCACATGGAGACTTCTTGTAAACATGTACATATGGGATCTGACGTCATTTGTTATCTCAACTTTTATTTGCATATTGCATTGTTTCATCAATTTAACCGTGTTGATCTCCTTTTTTCAGTGAGCGTTGAATTTTTTATAGAGAAGTGATGGTAGATTTGGAATCGTATTCGAAAATAATTCAACATCGTCAAACTGTACTCATATTATTGCAAGAACACCAAAACTCACGAATTTTATTGAATGTAAAACGATTGGATGAATTATGCAAATATTTTACTGATTTCAAGCTACTATTTCTAATTACTATATGCAAAATTTAACATCGAATGTGTAATTTTCGTGCTTTCCAATGTTTGATTATGTAAATTTCACGATGATTTGATTTGTATATAATTTCAGATTTACACGCAATTTTCCTAATTGTGGATATGGCGTGTCTTTGCAAACTGTTAAAAAAATAAATAAATAAAATATTCAAATGGAATAGGACATTGAAGATTTTTTTATAGAATAGAGATTGATTTACAAAAAAAAAGCATAAGACGCTGCACCTCTTTAAGCAGAATAATTGCAGCGACTTATGTTTTTTATTTATGTATTATTTTTTGTAATTCTATCTCTATATTCTATAAATAAAACCCTCGCTGCATAAGTCATTTGAATATCTTCGAATAATTCGTAAAAGTGTTGCGACGTCTCATGCTTTTTTTTTTTATTTGTAATTTGTCGAAATTCGAAATCCTATGATAAGAACGAGATAGAATTATTGTATAAGAACGTAGAATTTAGAGTTAATATTTGAGACTACTATTCTAACATGGATATTAGAAATCAGTGGCTTTATAAAAATCTAAAAACGAGAGATTTTTCGATTGAAAAGGCTCATCGTCTGGCTTTTTTGTTATTGTTGTTTTCTTTTGGCGTTAAAATGCTAGTTGAGGATCCTTTTTGTTGTTGATCGAAACTTTGTTTCTTTGTTGTTTTTTCATAAAGCAACGCAATGCAGGTTCATCTTTGAATATTGTCAAAGAATTTGTTAAATGCTGATTTGATAAAAAGAAAGAAGTTATACACTCATGGACAAAGCTTAAGGAAGTTGTACCGTTTAGCATGTATATCGTGATTCAGACAATAACTCTGAAAGTTATTACAGTGACCTTTATTGAAGACACACGAGATAACCAAGTGTAAACAAAATTACCTCTGTCTCCTTATTAAAAAAAATAGACAACCGACGACATCAAAGACTTTCTACTTGCATAAGTTTGTCCATGAGTGTGAATAATTATCAACAATTCAAGTTCTGCTCAATTTAAAGTCTATCTTACGATTATCTGAAGCCTAGGTTCAGAACTGCCCCGCTAACGTCAAAGTCTCGAGCAGAATGAACTACGCCAAGAAGGCCACAAAAAAGTAACCCAAATATACATAACAATACAATGATTTTTTATTGTTATTATCCCTAGTACACGTGATACAGGCCATGATAATCATGGTGGGTAAATATTGGCGACTGCTTTGACTGTAAGTGCATCACTTGTCTACATATGTGAAAAGCAGTTCGACTTTTGTAATTACAAATGTGCCAGAACCCCGTTTGGTTACTTGCACTTGCTGGTGGGGTTGGACTTTTGAGAAGAATTACGGTGCCATTGAAGCATTCTTTTTTTAATTAGAAAAAAAGTGTCAAATGCGGGAATCGATCCCGGATCGTAGCGGTCGAAAACCACAGATTTAGACCATCCCCTTCCACCTACCCTCACAATACAAAGATAACTGAGTATAACTCCTTTATTTCCAAAGTTGAGTCGATTGAAAGATTATCTGCAAGATTTGAAAGGGAAAGGTAAAGACATGGGGCGAAGCAGCGTGAATTGGATGGAGCAAAGAAAGTAAACTTACCCTAGAGGCATACCAACGTCGAGGATTAACATAACGTAATATAAAGCTAAATAGCGCCATCTATATATGGAAAATTATATCATTAAAGCATGAATTTACACATAAAACAAAATTATACTATCCATACTGCGATATTTCTAGGTAATTCTACTGTCCTAAAAGCTTATATCCATAGTTTACTTATGTAAGCAATAGTTACCCAGAAATTATTTGAAAAAGTAAAAATTAAAACAGGTAAATAGTTTATTTTTATTTATATTTGCTAGCTTTCGAGCAATTATACTGTTCTTCAACGGGCGGATATTCTTTGTACAAACTCTAAATAATATTTATACAGTAAAATTGAAAACTTTTTGTTATTAGCATGTGCTCTCGCGGGCGTGCATCAGACTGTTACCAGCTAAAGTAATAGATATTATACTGGGATTAAATATATTTACATTCTAATAATTATTAATATTCAGATTATTTGTCAGGGATATTGTTATATTGGGTTGGGAGGTCAATTTTTCTATTAATGATATTTATTTTTGATGATACCAGTGCTTCTAGGAATAATCGTTGTTGCTTTCTTTCTATGTCTTGATAATGGGCTATTGCTTGTTTGAGATTAAATGTGTGTCCACTTAAGTTTACTTAAATACCATTTCTAAGATTCCAACCCTTCAGTGTAGAAGAAATACTCACCTTCCGCTGTAAGAGCGTTGACGAGCTTTTTCGGACCCTTCAGTGTAGCATATATAAGCAGAATGATCCAATACAGTATTAGAGCTCTAAGAAACGGTCTGATAGATTAAATTAGCGAAACAGATTGGAAGGTTATCACTACAGATGAGTCAAGCCTTTCCAATATTTTTTCATCGCAGTAAGGACAGTAGAAGTTTGATATATGTATAAAATAAACATTTGTACTTTAATTATTTCACTTCCTATAACTTAACAGAATTGTTATCTTTATATAGTACGCTATAGAATAATATAGATTTAATACTAAAAGCCATTATAAACCGTGGTACTTATCTATTTACACGTGGTGTGATATATGACGTCATTGGCTTCTTTTTTATATCTATAATCTCACTCCAGAAGAACAATTATTTTGAAACAACTAAATGGATTGCGAAAAATAATTAAATCAAATACACCCATACCTCGCTTTGCGTCGGGTTTACGTTCCAAAAAAAAAAAACACGACGCAAAGTGAAAATATGTGAAGGCGAAATCAAAAACAAAGGTGTTGCCATATTTTAGGAAAAAAAAAATAAAGACTCGAATCCAAAACAACGCAACTTCGAAAAAAAAAAACGCAAAACGAAACGACGCAAAGCGAGGTATTGGTGTACCTAAACACCAATATAATTTTTGCCATCACACACACTTTTTGCCTGCAGTTTATGTGTTACTTCTATATTGCTATTCTTTTGGCACTTCTACTATTTATTATTGATGTACTTTCAGTATGAAGTAAATTGCACTCTGGAGAATTCTCGGGCGAAGCCGGGTCATTCGTCTAGTATTTCTATAAATCTTTTTCATTTTTAAATTTGACCAACCCAAGCTCTCCTGAAGCGTACATAAGTCGCCACAACTGCGAAGAATCAGTAAACATTTTTTTTTATAAACACGTGATTTATACAATCTGTGTGACGTCATATCTTGTTTTTTATCTTAGTAAACACACGGATCATGATAATCATGGCACAACTGGTAGGTAGAAGACTGGTAGAAACGATTGATTTTAGATAGACACGACCCGTCATCGAATCCGGCAATGGGCATTTTTTTTTCTGGAGAAAAAGTAATTGCCTCATAATTGCCTCCGATTCTCTTACAAGTCTAACCCTTCTAGTGAGATCTACGTTTTCTTTGTAGATCGTGAAATACATGATGTCGCTGGAGACCCGCTGGTGATTCTCTATCAAACTCTGCAGCGGTGGTAGAGGCGCCATATTCATTGTACATAGTGTTATCTATTTACATTATAAAGGACTGCGGCGTATGATTATAAAACAACACTTAAAGTTTCACCGCATAAGTTTCTTTTCTGTGAAAAATCAATATTTATTTCAAAGAGAAATATTTACTATTTCTAACTTTTTTGGATGAAGTATGAAAGGGTGAAAATATGAAGAGTAACCCCCCCCCCCCTGGACACTTTTATTTTTCCGTTCGCCATTACTCTTCATATTTTCACCCTTTCATACTTTATCAAAAAAAGTTAGAAATAGTAAATATTTTTCTTTGAAATAAATATTGATTTTTCACAGAAAAGAAACTTATGCGGTGAAACTTTAAGTGTTGTTTTATAGTGTTATCTATTAAAAATCAAAAAAGGCATATCCTGACCACGAGCACATGAGCTTTTTAGATGGCAGAGCGCCATCTGGTAGAACAGAAATCAACTAAACGTTGATTTAACCTGTTCCCTGATATTTGGCCAATCCCCTTTTTTTTTAAATAAATCAAGAAAAGCCGATTACGAACACGTTTCGGGCTGTTGGTTCTCGTCAGCGTGTTGCAGGCTGTGTGCACTTATGTGAATAAAATTATTGGGTTAAGCCCTCCCATCTATATAGATAATACCGTAACAGAGTTTTCCATTGTAAAGTCCTGAGCTATCTCCTCCGAAGATTCTGAACTACACATAACAATCTATATACCAAAATTTTCGTTATTTTTTTCTTCGTGTCATAGGCCTGTTTTTATTTTCCTAATGTTAACAGTTATTTTTATTTTTTAATTTAATCTATTTTACAATCGTAGATTTTTTGCATTTATCATCATCAATTCTTTTGTTTACAATTGCGTAACTTTTATAGAGAGAAATAAAGAAATACATAATTGATTAGATACAAAAGTGTGAACCAGAAAGTCGATTTTTAAAAATGTTATTATTTAATATAAACTTATTTTAATTTAATTTTGAAATGAAAAGGTAGTGTAAAAGTGTATATGAGGTTAGATTCAAATAGGTTTAATTATGTTAGTTTAATCGCTAAATAAGGTTAGTTTTAGATAAGTTGAATTAGGTTAGTTTCAGATAATTAAAAAATAATAATGTTCGTTTTTAGAAAAATAATTCGCAATAGTAAGTATATATATTAATATAAAAGATCGAAATGTAAAAATCACTATGTCCAAAATCTTCGCTTTAACTCGTGTAAAACGGCTCGAAGGTACGGCGGTGTCAACGTACAGCGCCGCCTACCAAAGTTACCCTTTTCTGGGAACTCACCAGGTTATATTATTTTTCGAATTGTAGATTGAATTATTACTTTTATTCTATCTTTTATAAGTGTTTGTTATAGTTTTTCATTTGAATTTAGCACAATTTTTGTATCTGGTTATCTTTTTTGGCATCTTTTTTTTCTCATTAATAAGACCTAATCCAAATAATTTAATAGTGTGTGACTTTTTTTTTAATTAAATTATTTGGATTAGGTCTTATTTTCTTTTATTAATTTGTTATAGTTTTTCATTTGAATTTAGCTCCATTTTTGTGTCTGTCTTATTTTTTCTTCTCATAAATAGGCTGATGCTGTATTTGTGTACTCAATTGTTGCTTTTTTTTTTATTAAATTATTTGGATTAGGTCTTATTTTCTTTTATTAATTTGTTATAGTTTTTCATTTGAATTTAGCTCCATTTTTGTGTCTGTCTTTTTTTTTCATCTCATAAATAGGCTGATGCTGTATTTGTGTACTCAATTGTTGCTTTTTGTGTCTGACTTCTTTTTTGCAGTATTTTTTTTTTGAATCCTTTTTTTTTTCATCAATTGTTTCCTCACATGCTTGGAATTTTCTTTTTATGCCTGTCCTGGCTTTCAGTTTTATAGATTTCCTCTGCTTGGTTCTTATTTTACCTTTTTTTTTTTGAGCGTCTTCTGTCATGCCTCGGAAAGGCCGTGGAAGACTCACTCCCCTGACCGCTAGGCTATTTCTCTTGTTTACTTTTTTACCAATGCCTATAATTTTTCAACTGAAAGATTTTTTTTTATTTGTTATTCAATAAACTATTATCACTTATTTTTGGTCTTCTTTTTATTTACTTATTTTACTGGGGGTTGGTGGAAGGATGGTCTAAGCCGTTGGTTCGGCTCGAAGGTACGGCGGTGTCAACGTACAGCGCCGCCTACCAAAGTTAACCTTTTCTGGGAACTCACCAGGTTATATTATTTTTCGAATTGTAGATTGAATTATTACTTTTATTCTATCTTTTATAAGTGTTTGTTATAGTTTTTCATTTGAATTTAGCACAATTTTTGTATCTTTTTTGGCATCTTTTTTTTCTCATTAATAAGACCTAATCCAAATAATTTTATAGTGTGTGACTTTTTTTTAAATTAAATTATTTGGATTAGGTCTTATTTTCTTTTAGTAAAAATGGTAATTTTGTAAATTAAAACTGTCCTTTATAGAGAGGTGTCCGCTAAAGGGAGGTTCTCTCTACTGTATTAACTATTTTTAAAATAGTTTAAAATTTCTCATTACAGATGACGGGCTAATGCATCATTTTAACATTGAAATTTGCTACAATATTCAGATTGCAAGAGCCAATTTTTATGAGTGTAATTTTTGGAATCTATATAGATAATACCGTAACAGAGTTTTCCATTGTAAAGTCCTGAGCTATCTCCTCCGAAGATTCTGAACTACACATAACAATCTATATACCAAAATTTTCGTTATTTTTTTCTTCGTGTCATAGGCCTGTTTTTATTTTCCTAATGTTAACAGTTATTTTTATTTTTTAATTTAATCTATTTTACAATCGTAGATTTTTTGCATTTATCATCATCAATTCTTTTGTTTACAATTGCGTAACTTTTATAGAGAGAAATAAAGAAATACATAATTGATTAGATACAAAAGTGTGAACCAGAAAGTCGATTTTTAAAAATGTTATTATTTAATATAAACTTATTTTAATTTAATTTTGAAATGAAAAGGTAGTGTAAAAGTGTATATGAGGTTAGATTCAAATAGGTTTAATTATGTTAGTTTAATCGCTAAATAAGGTTAGTTTTAGATAAGTTGAATTAGGTTAGTTTCAGATAATTAAAAAATAATAATGTTCGTTTTTAGAAAAATAATTCGCAATAGTAAGTATATATATTAATATAAAAGATCGAAATGTAAAAATCACTATGTCCAAAATCTTCGCTTTAACTCGTGTAAAACGGCTCGAAGGTACGGCGGTGTCAACGTACAGCGCCGCCTACCAAAGTTACCCTTTTCTGGGAACTCACCAGGTTATATTATTTTTCGAATTGTAGATTGAATTATTACTTTTATTCTATCTTTTATAAGTGTTTGTTATAGTTTTTCATTTGAATTTAGCACAATTTTTGTATCTGGTTATCTTTTTTGGCATCTTTTTTTTCTCATTAATAAGACCTAATCCAAATAATTTAATAGTGTGTGACTTTTTTTTTAATTAAATTATTTGGATTAGGTCTTATTTTCTTTTATTAATTTGTTATAGTTTTTCATTTGAATTTAGCTCCATTTTTGTGTCTGTCTTATTTTTTCTTCTCATAAATAGGCTGATGCTGTATTTGTGTACTCAATTGTTGCTTTTTTTTTTATTAAATTATTTGGATTAGGTCTTATTTTCTTTTATTAATTTGTTATAGTTTTTCATTTGAATTTAGCTCCATTTTTGTGTCTGTCTTTTTTTTTCATCTCATAAATAGGCTGATGCTGTATTTGTGTACTCAATTGTTGCTTTTTGTGTCTGACTTCTTTTTTGCAGTATTTTTTTTTGAATCCTTTTTTTTTTCATCAATTGTTTCCTCACATGCTTGGAATTTTCTTTTTATGCCTGTCCTGGCTTTCAGTTTTATAGATTTCCTCTGCTTGGTTCTTATTTTACCTTTTTTTTTTTGAGCGTCTTCTGTCATGCCTCGGAAAGGCCGTGGAAGACTCACTCCCCTGACCGCTAGGCTATTTCTCTTGTTTACTTTTTTACCAATGCCTATAATTTTTCAACTGAAAGATTTTTTTTTATTTGTTATTCAATAAACTATTATCACTTATTTTTGGTCTTCTTTTTATTTACTTATTTTACTGGGGGTTGGTGGAAGGATGGTCTAAGCCGTTGGTTCGGCTCGAAGGTACGGCGGTGTCAACGTACAGCGCCGCCTACCAAAGTTAACCTTTTCTGGGAACTCACCAGGTTATATTATTTTTCGAATTGTAGATTGAATTATTACTTTTATTCTATCTTTTATAAGTGTTTGTTATAGTTTTTCATTTGAATTTAGCACAATTTTTGTATCTTTTTTGGCATCTTTTTTTTCTCATTAATAAGACCTAATCCAAATAATTTAATAGTGTGTGACTTTTTTTTAAATTAAATTATTTGGATTAGGTCTTATTTTCTTTTATTAATTTGTTATAGTTTTTCATTTGAATTTAGCTCCATTTTTGTGTCTGTCTTTTTTTTTCTTCTCATAAATAGGCTGATGCTGTATTTGTGTACTCAATTGTTGCTTTTTTTTTTATTAAATTATTTGGATTAGGTCTTATTTTCTTTTATTAATTTGTTATAGTTTTTCATTTGAATTTAGCTCCATTTTTGTGTCTGTCTTTTTTTTTCATCTCATAAATAGGCTGATGCTGTATTTGTGTACTCAATTGTTGCTTTTTGTGTCTGGTTTCTTTTTTGCAGTATTTTTTTTTAATCCTTTTTTTTTTTTCATCAATTGTTTCCTCACATGCTTGGAATTTTCTTTTTATGCCTGTCCTGGCTTTCAGTTTTATAGATTTCCTCTGCTTGGTTCTTATTTTACCTTTTTTTTTTTTTGAGCGTCTTCTGTCATGCCTCGGAAAGGCCGTGGAAGACTCACTCCCCTGACCGCTAGGCTATTTCTCTTGTTTACTTTTTTACCAATGCCTATAATTTTTCACCTGAAAGATTTTTTTTTATTTGTTATTCAATAAACTATTATCACTTATTTTTGGTCTTCTTTTTATTTACTTATTTTACTGGGGGTTGGTGGAAGGATGGTCTAAGCCGTTGGTTCGGCTCGAAGGTACGGCGGTGTCAACGTACAGCGCCGCCTACCAAAGTTAACCTTTTCTGGGAACTCACCAGGTTATATTATTTTTCGAATTGTAGATTGAATTATTACTTTTATTCTATCTTTTATAAGTGTTTGTTATAGTTTTTCATTTGAATTTAGCACAATTTTTGTATCTTTTTTGGCATCTTTTTTTTCTCATTAATAAGACCTAATCCAAATAATTTAATAGTGTGTGACTTCTTTTTTAATTAAATTATTTGGATTAGGTCTTATTTTCTTTTATTAATTTGTTATAGTTTTTCATTTGAATTTAGCTCCATTTTTGTGTCTGTCTTTTTTTTTCTTCTCATAAATAGGCTGATGCTGTATTTGTGTACTCAATTGTTGCTTTTTTTTTTATTAAATTATTTGGATTAGGTCTTATTTTCTTTTATTAATTTGTTATAGTTTTTCATTTGAATTTAGCTCCATTTTTGTGTCTGTCTTTTTTTTTCATCTCATAAATAGGCTGATGCTGTATTTGTGTACTCAATTGTTGCTTTTTGTGTCTGGTTTCTTTTTTGCAGTATTTTTTTTTAATCCTTTTTTTTTTCATCAATTGTTTCCTCACATGCTTGGAATTTTCTTTTTATGCCTGTCCTGGCTTTCAGTTTTATAGATTTCCTCTGCTTGGTTCTTATTTTACCTTTTTTTTTTTGAGCGTCTTCTGTCATGCCTCGGAAAGGCCGTGGAAGACTCACTCCCCTGACCGCTAGGCTATTTCTCTTGTTTACTTTTTTACCAATGCCTATAATTTTTCACCTGAAAGATTTTTTTTTATTTGTTATTCAATAAACTATTATCACTTATTTTTGGTCTTCTTTTTATTTACTTATTTTACTGGGGGTTGGTGGAAGGATGGTCTAAGCCGTTGGTTTTCGACCGCTACGACCCGGGTTCGATTCCCGCATTGGGCACTTTTTTCTGAAAAAATAAATGCCGAAAAATATAATACCGTAACAGAGTTTTCCATTGTAAAGTCCTGAGCTATCTCCTCCGAAGATTCTGAACTACACATAACAATCTATATACCAAAATTTTCGTTATTTTTTTCTTCGTGTCATAGGCCTGTTTTTATTTTCCTAATGTTAACAGTTATTTTTATTTTTTAATTTAATCTATTTTACAATCGTAGATTTTTTGCATTTATCATCATCAATTCTTTTGTTTACAATTGCGTAACTTTTATAGAGAGAAATAAAGAAATACATAATTGATTAGATACAAAAGTGTGAACCAGAAAGTCGATTTTTAAAAATGTTATTATTTAATATAAACTTATTTTAATTTAATTTTGAAATGAAAAGGTAGTGTAAAAGTGTATATGAGGTTAGATTCAAATAGGTTTAATTATGTTAGTTTAATCGCTAAATAAGGTTAGTTTTAGATAAGTTGAATTAGGTTAGTTTCAGATAATTAAAAAATAATAATGTTCGTTTTTAGAAAAATAATTCGCAATAGTAAGTATATATATTAATATAAAAGATCGAAATGTAAAAATCACTATGTCCAAAATCTTCGCTTTAACTCGTGTAAAACGGCTCGAAGGTACGGCGGTGTCAACGTACAGCGCCGCCTACCAAAGTTACCCTTTTCTGGGAACTCACCAGGTTATATTATTTTTCGAATTGTAGATTGAATTATTACTTTTATTCTATCTTTTATAAGTGTTTGTTATAGTTTTTCATTTGAATTTAGCACAATTTTTGTATCTGGTTATCTTTTTTGGCATCTTTTTTTTCTCATTAATAAGACCTAATCCAAATAATTTAATAGTGTGTGACTTTTTTTTTAATTAAATTATTTGGATTAGGTCTTATTTTCTTTTATTAATTTGTTATAGTTTTTCATTTGAATTTAGCTCCATTTTTGTGTCTGTCTTATTTTTTCTTCTCATAAATAGGCTGATGCTGTATTTGTGTACTCAATTGTTGCTTTTTTTTTTATTAAATTATTTGGATTAGGTCTTATTTTCTTTTATTAATTTGTTATAGTTTTTCATTTGAATTTAGCTCCATTTTTGTGTCTGTCTTTTTTTTTCATCTCATAAATAGGCTGATGCTGTATTTGTGTACTCAATTGTTGCTTTTTGTGTCTGACTTCTTTTTTGCAGTATTTTTTTTTGAATCCTTTTTTTTTTCATCAATTGTTTCCTCACATGCTTGGAATTTTCTTTTTATGCCTGTCCTGGCTTTCAGTTTTATAGATTTCCTCTGCTTGGTTCTTATTTTACCTTTTTTTTTTTGAGCGTCTTCTGTCATGCCTCGGAAAGGCCGTGGAAGACTCACTCCCCTGACCGCTAGGCTATTTCTCTTGTTTACTTTTTTACCAATGCCTATAATTTTTCAACTGAAAGATTTTTTTTTATTTGTTATTCAATAAACTATTATCACTTATTTTTGGTCTTCTTTTTATTTACTTATTTTACTGGGGGTTGGTGGAAGGATGGTCTAAGCCGTTGGTTCGGCTCGAAGGTACGGCGGTGTCAACGTACAGCGCCGCCTACCAAAGTTAACCTTTTCTGGGAACTCACCAGGTTATATTATTTTTCGAATTGTAGATTGAATTATTACTTTTATTCTATCTTTTATAAGTGTTTGTTATAGTTTTTCATTTGAATTTAGCACAATTTTTGTATCTTTTTTGGCATCTTTTTTTTCTCATTAATAAGACCTAATCCAAATAATTTAATAGTGTGTGACTTTTTTTTAAATTAAATTATTTGGATTAGGTCTTATTTTCTTTTATTAATTTGTTATAGTTTTTCATTTGAATTTAGCTCCATTTTTGTGTCTGTCTTTTTTTTTCTTCTCATAAATAGGCTGATGCTGTATTTGTGTACTCAATTGTTGCTTTTTTTTTTATTAAATTATTTGGATTAGGTCTTATTTTCTTTTATTAATTTGTTATAGTTTTTCATTTGAATTTAGCTCCATTTTTGTGTCTGTCTTTTTTTTTCATCTCATAAATAGGCTGATGCTGTATTTGTGTACTCAATTGTTGCTTTTTGTGTCTGGTTTCTTTTTTGCAGTATTTTTTTTTAATCCTTTTTTTTTTTTCATCAATTGTTTCCTCACATGCTTGGAATTTTCTTTTTATGCCTGTCCTGGCTTTCAGTTTTATAGATTTCCTCTGCTTGGTTCTTATTTTACCTTTTTTTTTTTTTGAGCGTCTTCTGTCATGCCTCGGAAAGGCCGTGGAAGACTCACTCCCCTGACCGCTAGGCTATTTCTCTTGTTTACTTTTTTACCAATGCCTATAATTTTTCACCTGAAAGATTTTTTTTTATTTGTTATTCAATAAACTATTATCACTTATTTTTGGTCTTCTTTTTATTTACTTATTTTACTGGGGGTTGGTGGAAGGATGGTCTAAGCCGTTGGTTCGGCTCGAAGGTACGGCGGTGTCAACGTACAGCGCCGCCTACCAAAGTTAACCTTTTCTGGGAACTCACCAGGTTATATTATTTTTCGAATTGTAGATTGAATTATTACTTTTATTCTATCTTTTATAAGTGTTTGTTATAGTTTTTCATTTGAATTTAGCACAATTTTTGTATCTTTTTTGGCATCTTTTTTTTCTCATTAATAAGACCTAATCCAAATAATTTAATAGTGTGTGACTTCTTTTTTAATTAAATTATTTGGATTAGGTCTTATTTTCTTTTATTAATTTGTTATAGTTTTTCATTTGAATTTAGCTCCATTTTTGTGTCTGTCTTTTTTTTTCTTCTCATAAATAGGCTGATGCTGTATTTGTGTACTCAATTGTTGCTTTTTTTTTTATTAAATTATTTGGATTAGGTCTTATTTTCTTTTATTAATTTGTTATAGTTTTTCATTTGAATTTAGCTCCATTTTTGTGTCTGTCTTTTTTTTTCATCTCATAAATAGGCTGATGCTGTATTTGTGTACTCAATTGTTGCTTTTTGTGTCTGGTTTCTTTTTTGCAGTATTTTTTTTTAATCCTTTTTTTTTTCATCAATTGTTTCCTCACATGCTTGGAATTTTCTTTTTATGCCTGTCCTGGCTTTCAGTTTTATAGATTTCCTCTGCTTGGTTCTTATTTTACCTTTTTTTTTTTGAGCGTCTTCTGTCATGCCTCGGAAAGGCCGTGGAAGACTCACTCCCCTGACCGCTAGGCTATTTCTCTTGTTTACTTTTTTACCAATGCCTATAATTTTTCACCTGAAAGATTTTTTTTTATTTGTTATTCAATAAACTATTATCACTTATTTTTGGTCTTCTTTTTATTTACTTATTTTACTGGGGGTTGGTGGAAGGATGGTCTAAGCCGTTGGTTTTCGACCGCTACGACCCGGGTTCGATTCCCGCATTGGGCACTTTTTTCTGAAAAAATAAAAAAAAAAGCTCCAATGGCTTCTGATTCTTGCAAAAGTCCAACCCCACCAGCAAGCGCAAGTAATCAAACGGGGCTCTGGCACACTTGTACATGCAAAGTCGAACTGCTTTTCATACGTGTACCATTTTCAAAGACCCTGCTTAGGATTAAAACTTCTCAGAAGCATAACAATAGTACCAACCTAGAGGTTAACTGGTGTGGATGCATTCCTCTGGGAGTAAGACTATTGAGAAATTCAGTAGGGAGTTATTTTGCTTCTCCGCATTCTAACACTCCAACTGTTAACACTGTGGAAACACTGACTCATGTTTGGTAAGCAATTTCAGGGAAGAAACTATAGACATTGGATTAAATAAATTATTAATTAAATTGCATTAAATAAAAATTATTAGATTTAAATAAATATTATTCGAGTGAAAAAAAAAAGAAAAAATTAACAAATTAGAAAATAAAATTTCGAAAAATACAACTATATTGCAGATAAGATAAGAGGACCTTATTAAAAAATAAATAAACAAACTGTAATTCGACACTATCGATAATTCGACACTTTCGATAATTCGACACTTTCGATAATTCGACCATTTTAAAAATCAAATTTACAAGGTTGATTGTTGTTTAAATACAACTTTGATTTTGCATGCATAAACACAGGCTCTTGTAGCAAGAACCCAACTTTAGTGAAAACTGATGCCTCTTCAGAATGAATGGAAGACTGAAATCTGAAGGAGCAGAAGATATGGGTCATCTTTACATGTATGCTATCCAATGTTCGCACACTTGAAAAAGCTACATATAAAGTTGTCCGTGCGTAAACACAGGCTCTTGTAGCCAAGGTTTGGCCTTGAGCCTTATTTATAGTCATAGCAAAAGCCAACCTTAGTGAAAACTAACGCCTCTCTAGAATGAAGCGAAGGTTGGTATCCGAAGGGGCCAAAGATATTTCAGACACTATACAGTGTGTTCAACTTTGGGCACTGTCAGTATATGTGCTTCAAGGACATGAGAGCACATGCGCTGAAACACCATACGTGTTCCATCGCAAAGATCCTAAAGGCATTGGTGAAAGTATAAATAAATATTTTGGAAATGAAAAAAAAATACATATATATATAAGAAAATAAATTGGAATAAAAATTTACAAACTATATTTCAGAGTGGATACATATTTGAAAGGAAAAAAAAAAAGAAAATTGCAAACAACAAAACTATATTACAGATATGACATGAAAACTAACGCCTCTCTAGAATGAAGCGAAGGTTGGTATCCGAAGGGGCCAAAGATATTTCAGACACTATACAGTGTGTTCAACTTTGGGCACTGTCAGTATATGTGCTTCAAGGACATGAGAGCACATGCGCTGAAACACCATACGCGTTCCATCGCAAAGATCCTAAAGGCATTGGTGAAAGTATAAATGACCCATATATTCTGCTCCTTCAGATTTCAGTCTTCCATTCATTCTGAAGAGGCATCAGTTTTCACTAAAGTTTGCTTTTGCTATGACTATAAATAATATTTGGGTTCTTGCTACAAGAGCCTGTGTTTATGCATGCAAAAGCAAAGTTGTATTTAAACAACAATCAACCTTGTAAATTTGATTTTTAAAATGGTCGAATTATCGAAAGTGTCGAATTATCGAAAGTGTCGAATTATCGAAAGTGTCGAATTATCGAGTGTCGAATTACAGTTTGTTTATGTATTTTTAATAAGGTCCTCTTATCTTATCTGCAATATAGTTGTATTTTTCGAAATTTTATTTTCTAATTTGTCAATTTCTTTCTTTTTTTTTTCACTCTAATAATATTTATTTAAATCTAATAATTTTTATTTAATGCAATTTAATTAATAATTTATTTAATCCAATGTCTATAGTTTCTTCCCTGAAATTGCTTACCAAACATGAGTCAGTGTTTCCACAGTGTTAACAGTTGGAGTGTTAGAATGCGGAGAAGCAAAATAACTCCCTACTGAATTTCTCAATAGTCTCACTCCCAGAGGAATGCATCCACACCAGTTAACCTCTAGGTTGGTACTATTGTTATGCTTCTGAGAAGTTTTAATCCTAAGCAGGGTCTTTGAAAATGGTATACGTATGGTGATACAGTGCATGTGCTCTCATGTTCTTAAAGTAGTGTAGTTCTGTTGTTTGCAATTTCATTTTCTGATTTGTTAAAATTTTTCTTCTATAGTTTCTCACCTGCGGGTCCTTCGGGTAAACCCGGGGCGTTGCCCGGGTCACTCGGCTAGTTATTTTATCATTGCAGTAAGTAGAAAATTGTTTTATTTCAAAAAGAAGCATACACGTCAAAAATAGTTTATATTTCTTATAACAGATAGTGAGCCAATGGATTATATTGAAATTATGTTAATTACCATTGTCCAGTGAGTGAACGTAACTAAAAGGGACATCATTAGCATAATCTTTTTCGAATTTTTAAATATGCAAAAATATGCTTCACTCCCATCAATAATTGACAATATGACCCAGAATAAGTATATTGCTACGGCGTTTTATGGTTTCCACAAGTCCATATCTCAGAAGAAGGCCAAGTGACACTCACTCCTCACTTTCTTACTGCTACTCTTTTTGTGTTGTTTTTCTTGCTTCCCTCTTTCTCTTTTTTTTTTTTCTTTTTTTTTTTTCTTTTTCTTCTGTATATATCGTTATTTCCTTTGTCTCACTGCTTTGTTCTTGTGCATACCTCTGGTGAATCCTGTATAGGGTCAGTGACCCTAAATAAAGGCTTTTTGTTGTTGTTGTAAATATGCAAAAATATATGTCTTCTCTAAAGTTTCATTCAGACAGGTATCAAATGTTGGGAAAAGGAATGCGAAGAAAACATACATCAAGACTTTACACTTCTTCAAGTTTCGTCCATGAGTGTATATTATATAGTTAGAGATTTCAATAAAATTAATTAATGAACCTTTTTTATATTCGAATTCGAAACTATTTTAAAGGCGTAAGATTCTTTTTGAAATTAAACAATTTCTACTGCCCTTACTGCAATGGAAAAATTAAAGGGAGGGCCTGGCTCATCAGTGGTGAACCTTCCCAGCGGTTTCGCAAGTTTAATCTACCATACCGCTATTATATTGCATTTTTGGAACTTCCTTTTATAGTGATACTGTTGGTAGACTCTTGGAATGGGTATTTTAGAAGAACTATGGACATAAGCTTTGTGAGGACAGTAGAATTACATACATTTATAAATATTTTATATTGTGTTTTTTTAATTCTCCCATTTTTAAAAAGAATTACCCGAGTAAAGGTTTAGGGATAGATTGTGTGTGTGTTCACCTTAGATATAAACAAGTACTGTTTGAAACTGAGTAACCAATGAAAGGATGAATATGTTATCCGATACTGAAGCTCCAATGTTGTTTTACCATTGATCCATTCCATCTGTTCTCCCAACAATACACCTCAAGACAATACCTCTTTGTGTTCTGTATTTCCATTCTGGGCAGTTACCTCTCTTCTAGCCATTGACGGCGCTGTATATTCACCTATACCTTTGTTATCTCATCTTTGTAGTTGAAATATGGTTATAAGGTTTCATCTACTATCTTTGGATAAGAGTCCAACACAACCAGTAAGTGTATGTAACTAAAGAGTTGTACGTCTACACTCATGAACAAAACTTTTTTTTCAATTATCCCTAGTACACGTGGTACAGGCCAAGATAATCATGGTTGGTAGCTAGTGACAGCTTTTACTGTATGCGCACCACATGTCTACACATGTAAAAAGCAGTTCGACTTTGCATTTACAAATGTGTCAAAACCCCGTTTGATTACTTGCACTCACTGGTGGGGTTGGACTTTTGCAAGAATCGGGGGCCATTGGAGCCTTTTTTTTTTATCAGAAAAAAGTGTCCAATGCAGGAATCGAACTCGGGTCATAGTGGTCAATAACCAAACGGTTTAACCAGCCTTCCGCCGACCCCCCGACAAAACTTATGGAAGTAGAAAGTTTTTTATGTCGCCGATCATCTATATATATTTTTTGAGGAGACAGAGGGAATTTTGTTCACACATGGTTATCTCGTGTCTTCAATAAAGGTTAGTGTATCGACTTCTCAGTTCCCTTATCCATTTGAATTTCTTCTTCGACCATGTCTTGTGCAACTATGGGGTCCTCTTCCATAATTCTTTCAAACCTGACTCTGCAGTCCCGCGCTACGTGTCCTGGCTTGTTACACTTGAAACATATTGGTCTCCCGTCTTCTGTCCTATTCTTGTTTGCTTCTGGACTCTTATTGTAGGTTTTCTTTTGATACAAAATTTGGATTTTTTAAATGTCGTCTACGTGTAGAGATATGGATTATTCTGGTAGTGTCTCGGAACGGGGACCTGGGACTTGTCATTTGTCCTGATAGTGTCTTATGACAGTCGCAGAAGTCCTTTGTTGCGCTTGCTGATTGGGTCGAGCATAGCTTCGCTTATTTATCTAGAAGTTTGAATTTTTCCACATATCCACAATAACCCTTCACAAACGAGTCCATCTTTTTGCACATGTCAAGAATTTCATTGGTAGATTTAGGGGTGTTTAGATAACGGGCAAAAGAATACTCCTTTTTCAATCCACCAATAACCCATTCGATTTTTGTTTCTTCTTCCATATGAGGGTCAAACCATGTTACCCAACACAAGGATATCCTCATAAAATCTAATCTCTGGTTCGTTCCAGTTTTGCATCCTATTAGGCATCGTATTTAGGTCTTCTTTGTTCGTATCTGATGCAAACTCCTGAAATAGACGGTTCTTCATACATTCCCAGGTGGTGAATCTGGATTTATGGAGGTTCAGCCAGGTCTTGTCACTTCCAATCATGATGCACTAGCGCGCCATCTGTTATGAAAATTCGAAACTATTTTAGACACGTACGATTATTTTTGAATTAAACAACTGTCCTCAAAGCTTATGTCCATAGTTAATCTAAAATACCCATTCCAAGAGTCTAGCAACAGTATCACTATAAAAGGAAGATCGAAAAATGCAATATAACAGTGGTATGGTAAATTAAACTGGCGAAACTGCTGGGAAGGTTCACCACTGATAAGCCAGGCTCACATTATTTTTCCATTGCAGTAAGGGCAGTAGAAATTGTTTAATTTCAAAAAGATTCTTACGCGTCTATAATAGTTTCGAATTTTCACTTTCAGTCATGTTCATGGCGATATACCGGGCAATTATGTAGACAGTCCAGTAGTAAAAGAACCCAATCTCTTTGAGAGATCCAATTCACTAACGTGGGTCTTCTGTCCCATCATACTGAGGGATATCTATGTTGGGGTTTTAGGACACCTGAGACGGCATCTCCACCAATTGTTGCATCAGGTTGTGGCTTGGTAGGTTCGTCGGACTTAATTTTCTCTTCCCACATGTCCTGTATCTTTCCAAAGAAAGAAGTCGGTGGAAGAGTGATTAAAACTTTCAGTTCCATACAGCCATGAACCGGGATCGAAATCCCGCATTGTACACTTTGTTTTAATATGTGAATAACCTTCACTTATATTATTTAATGTTGTAAATATCATAAACTAGGTTGTTCTTTTTGAGTGGAACCTAGTAAAGTGATTTTGGAATCAGGAACCGAAACAGCAAATAAAAAAAAAGTCGGTAGACAAGTGGTTAAAACTCTCGATTCCCGACAGCCATGAACCGGCATCGAATTCCGTATTGTACACTGTTTTTTGCGAATAACCTGTTCATATTTCTCATGTAAATAACATAAGCTAGGTTGCTCTTTTTGAGCGGTACCTAATCAACGATTGATTGATATTTATTCCGATAGATGGCGTAAGCCATCAACAAATTTCAGTTGCACGAGTAGAATTTGCCTTTTTTTTTTCTTAAAATTAATTTTGTAAATGTCTATTTATTATATAAAGTTATATATTTTTATTTTAAATGTGATATTTTATTACTTTTTAATTGTCTCAAAAAAACTTTGCCTTTTTAACCTACTATTTTTTATCTCGATATTTACAAAAATGTATACATTTTATATAGAGAAATCATGTACATTAAGTATGGCCAGAAGTCCTCCTCTACGTGGCGGGGGACGGGAGAGGCAGCAAAAGTAAGGGACTGCCCTGTAGTACGGTGTCGTGAGCCGTGAACAGGGAACAAGGAACTCTGAAATGTGGCTGACTAACGGGGCAATGGCACCTCCCTTTCCATATGGAGCAACAAAATCGGAAATTGACGAACCATCCATACGGACAAGGCACATCAGTTGGCCTGTATTGTGATCAGGGTGCACGGACCGATCTGATCTGCTCCATGGACAAGACACCACCACCTTAGTTGACCGGTATTGTGATCAGAGTGCACGGACCGATCTGATCTGCTCCATGGACAAGACACCACCACCACCTCAGTTGGCCGGTATTGTGATCAGGGTGCATAGACCGATCTGATCTGCTCCATGGACAAGACACCACCACCACCTCAGTTGGCCGGTATTGTGATCAGGGTGCATGGACCGATCTGATCTGCTCCATGGACAAGACACCACCACCTTAGTTGACCGGTATTGTGATCAGGGTGCATGGACCGATCTGATCTGCTCCATGGACAAGACACCACCACCACCTCAGTTGGCCGGTATTGTGATCAGGGTGCACGGACCGATCTGATCTGCTCCATGGACAAGACACCACCACCTCAGTTGCCGGTATTGTGATCAGGGTGCACGGACCTATCTGATCTGCTCCATGGACAAGACACCACCACCACCTCAGTTGGCCGGTATTGTGATCAGGATGCACGGACCGATCTGATCTGCTCCATGGACAAGACACCACCACCTCAGTTGGCCGGTATTGTGATCAGGATGCACGGACCGATCTGATCTGCTCCATGGACAAGACACCACCACCACCTCAGTTGGCCGGTATTGTGATCAGGGGGCATGGACCTATTTGATCTGCTCCATGGACAAGACACCACCACCACCTCAGTTGGCCGGTATTGTGATCAGGGTGCACGGACCTATCTGATCTGCTCCATGGACAAGACACCACCACCACCTCAGTTGGCCGGTATTGTGATCAGGATGCACGGACCGATCTGATCTGCTCCATGGACAAGACACCACCACCTCAGTTGGCCGGTATTGTGATCAGGATGCACGGACCGATCTGATCTGCTCCATGGACAAGACACCACCACCACCTCAGTTGGCCGGTATTGTGATCAGGATGCACGGACCGATCTGATCTGCTCCATGGACAAGACACCACCACCACCTCAGTTGCCGGTATTGTGATCAGGGTACATGGACCTATCTGATCTGCTCCATGGATAAGACACCACCACCTTGGACATATAAGCAAAATCTAGAATTATAAAAAACGAATAAATTCCCTGAGAAGGGTGGCAGTAAAATTTCCAGTAACGTTGGACAGTAAACAACCGAAGAGCCATTGTTGGAGCTGAGTTGTTTCAAAGCATCACAACGTATTGCATTCATAAATTCAATTTCCATCTAACGATACAATTTGTAAATAATTTATTTTTGGCATTATGTTTCTTATGATAAATATCATCAAATATTATCTTTGAATTAACCAAATCGCTGAGAGGGTTCACTACTGATGAGCCAAGCCCTTTCATTCAATAACTTTTATCGTTTCAGTAAGGTGTATAGATATACAGTTATACGAAAATTGTATACGAATATTGCGTAAAGTTTTTTTTTTTTTTTTTTTTTATTAAAGCAAATCGAAAATTTTGTATAACTGAATATCTACAGACTTTAGTGCAATGATAAAAGTTATTGAATGAAAGGGCTTGGCTCATCAATCAACTCTCACAGCGATTTGGTCAATTTAATCTACCAGATTTCACTTTTTTTATAGTTTCTACAACTGTATTGGACGATTCTATCACGTATATATGGGACACTGAAGGGTGAGATCTTAGAAATGGTATTTAAGTACACTATACATGGGAAATTAAAACATTAAGACACAAAGCATATATAATTCAGTGTAGCATCTAAAGAGACAAAGGTCGCCTCTCCCGTCAAAATAGACTTCAAAACTAGACGCCATCTATTGATCGTCGCCGCAAACTAGCGGCCTCGGGTCGATGACAAAGCCACAACACCAGCTTTGGAAAACTGAAAAGCGTTCACCTAGAGACCATGGTTTCGGGCTAATAGCCCTCGTCAGCCTAGGGCGGACTTGTGTAGCATATATAAGCAGAATCGTCCAATACAGAAGCTCTAAGAGGCGGTCTAGTAGATTAAATTAACGAAATCGCTGGGAGGGTTCACCACTGATGAGCCAAGCCCTTCTTATATATTTTTCTAACACTACTAAGGATAGAATTCAAAGTAATAACGCGCCATCTATATATAACGAATTAAGATATTAAGACGCGAATGTTTCTTTTAAGAAATAAATCAAACTTCTACTGCCATTACTGCGATGAAAAATATTGGGAGAGCTTGGCTTATCAGTGGTGAACCCTCCCAGCGGTTTCGCCAATTTAATCTACCAGACCGAATCCTTAAAGCTCTAATACTGTATTGGATCATTCTGCTTATATATGCTACACTGAAGGGTGGAATCTTAGAAATGGTATTTAAGCAAACTATGGACATAAGTTTTTAGGACAGTAGAAATATATTTAAATATTTGCATCAAGCAATGTTCTTCCGCAAACAATAAGGAGGGTTCACCACTGATGAGCCAACCCCTCCTAATATTTTTTCATCGCAGTAAGGACAGTAGAAGTTTGATTTATTTGTAAAAAGAAACATTCGCGTCTTAATATTTTATTTGTTATATAAGGAGAGAATAAAGTTTATTTAATATTTGAAAAAAAAAGATTTTTTTCTCGATGATGGTTCTATTTCTTATAATGATACTAGCCGAATGACCCGGGCAACGCCCGGGTTTTACCCGATTAAATGTTTTTATTCAAATACTATTCGTTACAATTATAAATGGGAGCCGTGGATGTTACTCTTGTGAAACGTCCCGCTCCAAACTTTACATGTACATTAGGTCAGCTGGTATTACCCCCCATTTTCACCGCTAGAGGCGCGAGCGAAAGAGCAAATTTGCAAAAAAAACACGACGGATATTCGGGATAGAGACCTGAAATTTTCACCAAGTTTTTCCAGATTCTACTTTATATACTGTTAAAATTTCAGTCAGATTAGTTACGTATTGTGGACAGTTGACAAACATACATACATACATACGCTGACTTTTTTATATATAGGGATAATAATATAAATGAGTTTTAATGCATCGGCCGGGAAACGAACCCGTGGCAGGCGAGCATTCTACCACTGAACCACCGGTGCTTATAAGAAATGGTCATATTTGGGTATTTATTCCATTCACAAAAGCAAACGATGACAGAATTGATTGTTGATGACTCTGATACTTGTATTTATAAATAATATATTTACATATTGTTGCACTATGCTGCTGTTTGGCAGATTCTTTAGTCTTGATTCTCTCCTCAAACGCGTCTTGCATCTTTCCAGAACATGTCTCAACCATTCTACAAGGTTAAACCAGTCAATAATAAGACAACTATAAATTTAGGTAGCACCTAGAATCTCTCTTTATTTATCATATCAAAGTTTAAAGCAGGTTGTGTATTCAGTGTATCAAAATACAAATTACGAGGGCCATCCAATAAATAAGTTTATTTTTCCGTTCGCCATTACTCTTCATGTTTCACCTTTCCATACCTCATCCTCAAAGTTAGAAATGTCGCTATTTCTCTTTGAAAATAAATTTCGATTTTTATAAAAGAAACATTCGCGGTATAATTTCAATTTTCGTTTTACAATAAATAAGTTTCCCTATTTTTTTTTCTGCGAACGAAACGTTGTAAAAATTAGTTAGCATAGAAGAAATGGTCACTAGGATGCGTTGGAAGCTGGTGAGCTTCAAAATCACGCTACTCGTACGCGCAAGTCCGTAGGCTTCAGTTTCCATGGAGCTACCACTGGTGAACGTGTCCACTTGCGAACTCCGTTCTGCAATTCGTTTTTTCACGGCGAAAAATTAAACTGCGGTCAATATTCATTGCAAATCAGTGTCAGTGTATGGTGAAGAATGTATGAGCATCCAAATGGTTCGCCGATGGCGTTCATGGTTCTTAGAAGGACGGCAAAACGTGCATGATGACGAGCGAAGTGGCAGCCCCGTTACTGCTTCGGACAATGCAGCCGTTGCTGCTGTTCGGAATGTGGTGGAAGCAGATCGCCGCGTCACCATTGACGAAATAATGATTCGAATGCCTCCTGGAATCGAAATTAGACGCTCTTCGATTGGAACAATCATGTCAGATGTTTTGAATTTTCGCAAAGTCTGCGCAAGATGGGTCCCGCGTTTGCTCTTGGAAAACACAAGCAACAACGGATGGAGGCAGCCCGAGCTTTCCTGGAAATGCATCAAAGAGATGGAGATCAACTTTTTCCCCGTATTGTCACTGGAGATGAAAGCTGAGTGCATCTTTCAACTCCAGAAACAAAACGACAAAGCATGGTGTGGAAGAAGCCTGAGGAAAGTGCACCAAAAAGGCGAAGGTCACAATCTCTGCAGGCAAAGTTATGGCTATGGAAAACTTCAAATGGGAAATTTTCACACATCCACCTTATTCTCCGGAACTTGCCCCAAGCGACTTCCATCTTTATCCAGCACTCAAGTGACACCTTAGAGGCAAGCACTTTGCGAATGATGAAGTGCAGGCGAATGCGAACCACTGGCTACGAAGACAGGACACGGCTTGGTACAACAGTGGTATCTAAAAATTGCTACAACGGTACCAAAAATGTTTGGACAGAAATGGTGATTATTTAGAGAGGTAGTCTATGAGTTGTATAATGAAAATAAAATAACTGCATAATTGTAAATAATGTGGTTTATTTGTTAAAAAATAGGGAAACTTATTTATTGGATGGCCCTCGTATTTTCTAGTACATAATATTTAATAATAATATTCTGTTTTATAAAATAAATAAATATAAAATTTGAATTTTATATATATTAAAAATAATATTATAAATAATTTTAAAAATACGTGCATTAATCATGATGCAACAATATCAAGATGGAGCTACTATATGATGTCTATGATACCTGGTGACAGCAGACGCTTCTTTTGTATCTTTTGGCTGAAGAAGGCAGACGATAAATATTTGCATCTTATCGTCTGTTTATCCTCCAGTATCATAAAGAGATGAGACTTCAAGTGTTCGATATAGAACCCGGGTAGTTGGCGATTTATGCTCCAGGAGTCCGGGTTACCTCTGTTTTCTCTGATATAGAACCAGGGTGCAATTGCAATAGATTTCATTTGTGATTATGTGTTCATCTTACATTGAAACCTCTTCAATATTGTAGCAAAGTTTTTAGTATTTTATAATACAATATAATGCGGTTTATGATTATAGAACGACATTTGAAAAATATCCCGCATGTGTTTCTTTTGTAAGAAAAACAGAAATTTATTTTAAGAAGAAATAACGATTATTTCTAACCTTAGAGATGAAGTATGAAAGGATGAATTGTAAAGAGTAATGATAAACGGGAAAATAAAAGTGTCCAGATATGGGAATTTATAATTTTATTAACAGAGAATTATTCTTTATGATTATATTTTACTATTCTTTGTAAACTTCCCTTATTTGCTTATCTTTTGTTTATCATTCATAGTTTGTTCTTGCCTTAAATAAATTGCTGTGTCATCCTCCAGAATAGTTGGTGACTTTAGTACGTTAGATTGTGGAATAATTGCAATGGAGATTAAAAAGGTATACACCGATAAAATTAATTGCAAAAAAGTTTCTTTATTCACAAATAAAAAATATAAAACGGCAAACTTTCAAGCGTTAGCTCATCATCAGGCCAATTATTTCGCAAATTTCAACAATATATATATATAGAGGTGTGGTAGGTGTTTTTGCATATTTACATTTGAAACAAATTTCAAAAATTCTTTAGTACATGACAATTAAAAACCAGTTTATTAACATCTAGTCAATGGTCAAAAGAGAGTTTATAGAGTTTAGAATAGCATAGGAAAATATATATACCAGACGAGACCTTCACAGAAGGTACGTCTGGATCCTATCAGGAGCTTAGAATGGTCTTGAGTTCAGACTTGCGAGTTATGGAATCCGTGTCCCCAGCATTCTCGATGACTGTGTTGAGGAATTCAACAAGAATAGACATCAGTACGTGGCGGCTCAAGGAATCCGGATTACCTCAAGAGAGAATGTCATCCTGAAGTTTGTCTTTCCTAATTTTCCACGTGACAATATATATCTCATTACCTCATAATAGTTCTTCTTTTCAACTAGAGATGGCGTTACTCAATATATAATTTCAATTCTTGGTTATATATTTTGCTCTTCATTGTAAATTGGTAAATTGCTGTGATAGAGATACATGGAGACATCTGAGGCTCTTCTTCATTGGACACGACAACTGGTTATATATTTTGCTCTTCATTGTAAATTGTTAAATTGCTGTGATAGAGATGCATGGAGACATCTGAGGCTCTTCTTCATTGGACACGACAACTGGTTATATATTTTGCTCTATATTGTAAATTGATAAATTGCTGTGATAGAGATGCATGGAGACATCTGAGGCTCTTCTTCATTGGACACGACAACTGGTTATATATTTTGCTCTACATTGTAAATTGGTAAATTGCTGTGATAAAGAGATGCATGGAGACATCTGAGGCTCTTCTTCATTGGACACGACAACTGGTTATATATTTTGCTCTTCATTGTAAATTGCTGTGATTAGAGATGCATGGAGACATCTGAGGCTCTTCTTCATTGGACACGACAACTGGTTATATATTTTGCTCTTCATTGTAAATTGGTAAATTGCTGTGATAGAGATGCATGGAGACATCTGAGGCTCTTCTTCATTGGACACAACAACTGGTTATATATGGAACAACTGAATATATAGTACTCAATTTCAGACAAATTGTCTTTACGCCCGTTGAAGAAGCACATAGGACTAGGTTTAATAAAACCGTCTTAAAATGATAGACGCCATTCCAACATGGCTGCAGTTGAAAATCTTGAAAATCACACGTAGAAAATTGATTTTCCAATTTTCTTCGGTTCCTCATCTTCAGAAATCACGATTTTGATGTGAGGGAATCCTTCTTTTACTTTCTTGTTGTCTTCAACAGCAATCCTCCACTTTGAAGAACGTCCGTTAAAGAACCATGTAGTTTGAAAGTTAGCAAAATAAACATGTTCTATAGAAGAATCTCCTTTTGAGTTTATAATCTTACAATATTGTTATGGTAATGTTGATGTCAACAATTATTTTTTTCAGGCTAAGAGTATGATTTGTGAATAATTTTCCATTTTATGAAGGTTTTTATTCCCTTCAAGGTCATATAGGCGCGCCTTAATTATACACTCGTGGATAAAACTGAAATGGAAAGGCTTTGAGGTCGCCGGTGGGTCTATTTTTTTTTTTTTTTTTTTAGGATACAGAAACAATTTGTTCACACTTGATTGTAGCGTGTGTCTTCAATAAAGGTCACTGTAATATCTTTAAGAGTTATTGTCTTAATCCCGATATACATGCTAAAAGGTATAACTTCCTTAAGTTTTGTCCATGAGTGTATCTTTCAGAGTTATTGTCTGAATCCCGATATACATGCTAAAAGGTACAACTTCCTTAAGTTTTGTCCATGAGTGTATCTTTCAGAGTTATTGTCTGAATCCCGATATACATGCTAAAAGGTACAACTTCCTTAAGTTTTGTCCATGAGTGTATCTTTCAGAGTTATTGTCTGAATCGCGATATACATGCTAAAAGATACAAATTCCTTAAGTTTTGTCCATGAGTGTATCTTTCAGAGTTATTGTCTGAATCCCGATATACATGCTGAAAGGTACAACTTCCTTAAGTTTTGTCCATGAGTGTATCTTTCAGAGTTATTGTCTGAATCCCGATATACATGTTAAAAGGTATAACTTCCTTAAGTTTTGTCAATGAGTGTATCTTTCAGAGTTATTGTCTGAATCCCGATATACATGCTAAAAGGTGCAACTTCCTTAAGTTTTGTCCATGAGTGTATCTTTCAGAGTTATTGTCTGAATCCCGATATACATGCTAAAAGGTACAACTTCCTTAAGTTTTGTCCATGAGTGTATCTATCAGAGTTATTGTCTGAATCCCGATATACATGCTAAAAGATACAAATTCCTTAAGTTTTGTCCATGAGTGTATCTTTCAGAGTTATTGTCTGAATCCCGATATACATGCTGAAAGGTACAACTTCCTTAAGTTTTGTCCATGAGTGTATCTTTCAGAGTTATTGTCTGAATCCCGATATACATGTTAAAAGGTATAACTTCCTTAAGTTTTGTCAATAAGTGTATCTTTCAGAGTTATTGTCTGAATCCCGATATACATGCTAAAAGGTACAATTTCCTTAAGTTTTGTCTATGAGAGTATCTTTCAGAGTTATTGTCTGAATCCCGATATACATGCTAAAAGGTGCAACTTCCTTAAGTTTTGTCCATGAGTGTATCTTTCAGAGTTATTGTCTGAATCCCGATATACATGCTAAAAGATACAAATTCCTTAAGTTTTGTCCATGAGTGTATCTTTCAGAGTTATTGTCTGAATCCCGATATACATGCTAAAAGATACAAATTCCTTAAGTTTTGTCCATGTGTATCTTTCAGAGTTATTGTCTGAATCCCGATATACATGCTGAAAGGTACAACTTCCTTAAGTTTTGTCCATGAGTGTATCTTTCAGAGTTATTGTCTGAATCCCGATATACATGTTAAAAGGTATAACTTCCTTAAGTTTTGTCAATAAGTGTATCTTTCAGAGTTATTGTCTGAATCCCGATATACATGCTAAAAGGTGCAACTTCCTTAAGTTTTGTCCATGAGTGTATCTTTCAGAGTTATTGTCTGAATCCCGATATACATGCTAAAAGGTACAACTTCCTTAAGTTTTGTCCATGAGTGTATCTATCAGAGTTATTGTCTGAATCCCGATATACATGCTAAAAGATACAAATTCCTTAAGTTTTGTCCATGAGTGTATCTTTCAGAGTTATTGTCTGAATCCCGATATACATGCTAAAAGGTACAACTTCCTTAAGTTTTGTCCATGAGTGTATCTATCAGAGTTATTGTCTGAATCCCGATATACATGCTAAAAGATACAAATTCCTTAAGTTTTGTCCATGAGTGTATCTTTCAGAGTTATTGTCTGAATCCCGATATACATGCTGAAAGGTACAACTTCCTTAAGTTTTGTCCATGAGTGTATCTTTCAGAGTTATTGTCTGAATCCCGATATACATGTTAAAAGGTATAACTTCCTTAAGTTTTGTCAATAAGTGTATCTTTCAGAGTTATTGTCTGAATCCCGATATACATGCTAAAAGGTGCAACTTCCTTAAGTTTTGTCCATGAGTGTATCTTTCAGAGTTATTGTCTGAATCCCGATATACATGCTAAAAGGTACAACTTCCTTAAGTTTTGTCCATGAGTGTATCTATCAGAGTTATTGTCTGAATCCCGATATACATGCTAAAAGATACAAATTCCTTAAGTTTTGTCCATGAGTGTATCTTTCAGAGTTATTGTCTGAATCCCGATATACATGCTAAAAGGTACAACTTCCTTAAGTTTTGTCCATGAGTGTATCTATCAGAGTTATTGTCTGAATCCCGATATACATGCTAAAAGATACAAATTCCTTAAGTTTTGTCCATGAGTGTATCTTTCAGAGTTATTGTCTGAATCCCGATATACATGCTAAAAGATACAAATTCCTTAAGTTTTGTCCATGAGTGTATCTTTCAGAGTTATTGTCTGAATCCCGATATACATGCTGAAAGGTACAAATTCCTTAAGTTTTGTCCATGAGTGTATCTTTCAGAGTTATTGTCTGAATCCCGATATACATGCTGAAAGGTACAACTTCCTTAAGTTTTGTCCATGAGTGTATCTTTCAGAGTTATTGTCTGAATCCCGATATACATGCTAAAAGGTACAACTTCCTTAAGTTTTGTCAATGAGTGTATCTTTCAGAGTTATTGTCTGAATCCCGATATACATGCTAAAAGGTACAACTTCCTTAAGTTTTGTCCATGAGTGTATCTATCAGAGTTATTGTCTGAATCCCGATATACATGCTGAAAGGTACAACTTCCTTAAGTTTTGTCCATGAGTGTATCTTTCAGAGTTATTGTCTGAATCCCGATATACATGTTAAAAGGTATAACTTCCTTAAGTTTTGTCAATAAGTGTATCTTTCAGAGTTATTGTCTGAATCCCGATATACATGCTAAAAGATACAAATTCCTTAAGTTTTGTCCATGAGTATATCTTTCAAAGTTATTGTCTTAATCCCGATATACATGCTAAAAGGTACAACTTCCTTAAGTTTTGTCAATGAATGTATCTTTCAGAGTTATTGTCTGAATCCCGATATACATGCTAAAAGGTGCAACTTCCTTAAGTTTTGTCCATGAGTGTATCTTTCAGAGTTATTGTCTGAATCCCGATATACATGCTAAAAGATACAAATTCCTTAAGTTTTGTCCATGAGTGTATCTTTCAGAGTTATTGTCTGAATCCCGATATACATGCTAAAAGGTGCAACTTCCTTAAGTTTTGTCCATGAGTGTATCTTTCAGAGTTATTGTCTGAATCCCGATATACATGCTAAAAGATACAAATTCCTTAAGTTTTGTCCATGAGTGTATCTTTCAGAGTTATTGTCTGAATCCCGATATACATGCTAAAAGATACAAATTCCTTAAGTTTTGTCCATGAGTATATCTTTCAAAGTTATTGTCTTAATCCCGATATACATGCTAAAAGGTACAACTTCCTTAAGTTTTGTCAATGAATGTATCTTTCAGAGTTATTGTCTGAATCCCGATATACATGCTAAAAGGTACAACTTCCTTAAGTTTTGTCCATGAGTGTATCTTTCAGAGTTATTGTCTGAATCCCGATATACATGCTAAAAGGTACAACTTCCTTTAGTTTTTTCCATGAGTGTATCTTTCAGAGTTATTGTCTGAATCCCGAAATACATGCTAAAAGGTACAACTTTCTTAAGTTTTGTCCATGAGTGTATCTTTCATAGTTACTGTCTGAATCCCGATATACATGCTAAAAGGTACAACTTCCTTAAGTTTTGTCAATAAGTGTATATCCATGTAAATAAAATACGCTTTAAAGCTTCTAATTATAACTTTTGATTGTTAATTTATGAGATAATTTATCTTTCTCTCTATCTTTCGGTTTACCTTTTACAAAAACGTGATACATAATAATATCATTTTTTAAACTACGACTGCGAATTCTTTGATGTGCATGACTTGTAAAAGATCAAAGGGTAAAGCATTTTTTTAAAATCTGTTTATGATTAGAAATAGTCTTATAAATGATTCAAATAGTGCCCGATAGATGGCACTTGCTTCATCCTCTGATGGTACAAAGATTCCTTCTATAGGAATGTATAATGTTAATAAAAATAATTTTAAATCTCCATCTTGGCTGTGTAAAGTTCTGTCCAATTTTCTGCAGCCATTGCTGAACATGAGAAAACTTCAAAGAGGTGTTTACCTTATAAAGTGGCCAATTCTATGAGCGAAATAATAATGTTTTTTTTTGTTGTTGTTGTCGGGGGTATATTCTATATACAGTTATGAGCGTCATTCTTCGTCGCCTCTGTCACGGTTTGCTTTTTTTTTTTTTTGAATGGCGCCCTCCTGTTGGTCGGCTACGATCACGCCACCTTTGCCCCCCCCACTCCCCCATTTTTGTAACTATTGTGTTGGAGCGGGTCGCTCCTTAAATAAATGCATATATTAGTTAATAACCAAATGGAATCCTCTCTTTCTTTTTCCCAGTAAGAGACGCCTACGGAAGCCAACAGTACATAGACAGATAAAGCACATAGGCTATAGTTAATAACTAACATATGCATTTATTTAAGGCGCCAAATTATAATTGTAACTGTTAAGAAGTGGTTGTGAAAAACGACACTAGATGGCGCGAGTCACGGGATGCGCCGCAAAGTCACCATAGAGTGCGCCCACGTGACTGTTTTTGAACATATAAAAGAGTGTGTGGAGCAAGTAGGGCGGGAGAGAAGTAGGGGTAAGGTGGAAGGTAGACGAGAGACGGCTGTGTGGAAGGTAGACGAGAGATGGCAAGTAAGGTGGAAGGAAGTAGACGGCAAGTAAGGTAGAAGGAAGTAGCGGCAAGTAGTTCCGAAGTGAAAGAAGGTGCACCAGAGGCAGAAGTCCAAGGAAGAAGAAGCGGCAAGTAAGGTAGAAGGAAGTAGCGGCAAGTAAGGTAGAAGGAAGTAGCGGCAAGTAAGGTGGAAGGAAGTAGCGGCAAGTAAGGTAGAAGGAAGTAGCGGCAAGTAAGGTGGAAGGAAGTAGCGGTAAGTAAGGTGGAAGGAAGTAGCGGCAAGTAAGGTGGAAGGAAGTAGCGGCAAGTAAGGTGGAAGGAAGTAGCGGCAAGTAAGGTAGAAGGAAGTAGCGGCAAGTAAGGTGGAAGGAAGTAGCGGCAAGTAAGGTAGAAGGAAGTAGACGGCAAGTAAGGTAGAAGGAAGTAGCGGCAAGTAAGGTGGAAGGAAGTAGCGGCAAGTAAGGTGGAAGGAAGTAGCGGCAAGTAAGGTGGAAGGAAGTAGCGGCAAGTAAGGTAGAAGGAAGTAGACGGCAAGTAAGGTAGAAGGAAGTAGACGGCAAGTAAGGTAGAAGGAAGTAGCGGCAAGTAAGGTGGAAGGAAGTAGCGGCAAGTAAGGTGGAAGGAAGTAGCGGCAAGTAAGGTGGAAGGAAGTAGCGGCAAGTAAGGTGGAAGGAAGTAGCGGCAAGTAAGGTAGAAGGAAGTAGCGGCAAGTAAGGTGGAAGGAAGTAGCGGCAAGTAAGGTAGAAGGAAGTAGACGGCAAGTAAGGTAGAAGGAAGTAGCGGCAAGTAGTTCCGAAGTGAAAGAAGGTGCACCAGAGGCAGAAGTCCAAGGAAGAAGAAGCGGCAAGTAAGGTAGAAGGAAGTAGCGGCAAGTAAGGTAGAAGGAAGTAGCGGCAAGTAAGGTGGAAGGAAGTAGCGGCAAGTAAGGTAGAAGGAAGTAGCGGCAAGTAAGGTGGAAGGAAGTAGCGGCAAGTAAGGTGGAAGGAAGTAGACGGCAAGTAAGGTAGAAGGAAGTAGACGGCAAGTAAGGTAGAAGGAAGTAGCGGCAAGTAAGGTGGAAGGAAGTAGCGGCAAGTAAGGTGGAAGGAAGTAGACGGCAAGTAAGGTAGAAGGAAGTAGCGGCAAGTAGTTCCGAAGTGAAAGAAGGTGCACCAGAGGCAGAAGTCCAAGGAAGAAGAAGCGGCAAGTAAGGTAGAAGGAAGAAGCGGCAAGTAAGGTAGAAGGAAGTAGCGGCAAGTAAGGTAGAAGGAAGAAGTAGCGGCAAGTACAAGAAATCAAAGAAGATCAAGTTAAAAGACAAAGCAAAGGAAGCGGAGGTAAAACCTGATAAAGTGAATTCTAAAGAATTGGAAATAAGGAAGATACAGTTGTACATATGTAAATAAGCCTTTGATATTCTCGGATTACCATATTAAGCAATAAAGTTTAATATTATTGAAAAAGGTCAAGCCTAATTATTCTCCGGGATCTCAATGACTGTTAGTCATTCTTGGTTATAACACACAAAAGACTAAACAGTAACAAATAGTATTTGAATAAAACATTCAATCGGGTAAAACACGGGCGTTGCCCGGGTCATTCGGCTAGTTTGTATATATATGAAACATTAACACGCCATCTGTTATGAAAATCCGAAACTATTATAGACGCGTATGATTCTTTTAAAATTGAAACAATTTTTACTGCCCTTACTGCAATGGAAAAATTAATGGGAAGGCATGGCTCATCAGTGGTGAACCCTCCCAGCGTTTTCGCCAGTTTAATCTATCTGTAATATATATATATAACTATATATTAAACTAATTATTTCAATTCAAAGAAAAACCTTGATAAAGAGAGGCGTTTTGCCCCTAGAAATATTGGTTAAATAATTAATTTAGATCCAATATATGCTTTTTATTTATTTATAGATATTATTATGGATTGCTCAATCTTTAATATATATATATATACTAGCGGACGTACCCGGCTTCGCCCGAGGTTTTACCCGAGTAAAGGTTTGTCTAACGAACATTTGTTAAAACAATTCTCTATAAACTTGAAAAAAATATATATATTTTGATAATTTGAAACTCGTAAATTTGAATCTCTCGATAAAGTGAACATTTTTTTCCCGGTCCCTGTGTGCCGTGTCATCCTGAATTTTGTCTTTCATAATTTTCTACATTACAAAATCATCGTTTTATCTAGTGAACATATTTTCCCGGTCCCTTGAAAAATACTCGATAAGTTGAATAAAATCATGGTCGTGAATCTCTCGATAAAGTGATTATTTTTTCCCGGTCCCTGTGTGACGTGTCATCCTGAATTTTGTCTTTCATAAATTTCTACATTACAAAATCATCGTTTTATCTAGTGAACATATTTTCCCGGTCCCTTGAAAAAATACTCGATAAGTTGAATAAAATCATGGTCGTGAATCTCTCGATAAAGTGATTATTTTTTCCCGGTCCCTGTGTGCCGTGTCATCCTGAATTTTGTCTTTCCTAATTTTCTACATTACAAAATCATCGTTTTATCTAGTGAACATATTTTCCCGGTCCCTTGAAAAAATACTCGATAAGTTGAATAAAATCATGGTCGTGAATCTCTCGATAAAGTGATTATTTTTTCCCGGTCCCTGTGTGCCGTGTCATCCTGAATTTTGTCTTTCCTAATTTTCTACATTACAAAATCATCGTTTTATCTAGTGAACATTTTTTCCCGGTCCCTTGAAAAATACTCGATAAGGTTGAATAAATTCATGGTCGTTTATGGAAGATGGACGAAGTTCCCGGAGGTCATCTTGGGCAAGCTCCCGCGAGGCTTTTTTTCTTGTCTACTTGGCATAGCTGTGTCACCAACTCTGCCCTGATTGGTCGGTGGGTACTTTGACTGTCGGCCGGCGGCCGGGCGAATCCATTCTTGCACGGGGTCTGCCCCACTCCAAACTTTTGGCAAAGCACTTTCTAATTAAATATTATTGTCTTAAATAATCTTTAAGAACAAAAAGTATAATAATTGAACGAAAGGCAATTATAGTAAATAATTATACTAAACTAAATGATGTAAAAATAATTATACATGAAATTTGAAATAAGTTTTAGAAAAGTTATCGTTAAGTCCACGGGAAAAGATGTAGCCAAAACAAATAGGTTTTTAACAGTGACACGTGAGCACCCGCCTCGAGACGCGCTCCTCTCTCCTAACATTACTCCCCCTCTTGAAAAAGCCTATCTCCGTCTCAATGGTGGCGCTGCTTGCGAGTTAAAGCTACAAATCTGCAAATAACTCTAAGGATATTAAAGATATTCAAGATATTATTTTTCGTAAACCTTTCCGGAGATACACCTAATAATATCCCAAAATTTCACGGCGATTGGATGTATGGTTTTCGAATCCATAGAGGACACACACACAGACAGACAGACAGACAGACACACAGACATTCAATTTTATATATATAGATATGTCATAATTTGTATAATACCTAAGAGATATAATTTATTTTCACCATAATTAGAATGTTAAAATATAAATACAAATTAATCCATCTATAAATACACTGTACAAAATAAACGGGGGAGCCAGCGTGCGCGCGCTCACGAGTGTGGAACAAGTTCTTTTTCGAAGCTTACATGCACAACGGTCGCTCCCTTCCATTCGACCACGACAGCTACGACATATATATATATGTATATATATATGGTATATATATATATATATGTCGTAGCTGTCGTGGTCGAATGGAAGGGCGCGACCGTTGTGCATGTATATATATATATATGAAAAATATCAAAGGTCATCTATCTCTCTCTCTCTCTCTCCAAAATAGATGCTAAAACTAGAGCGACATTTTTCATCCATTTCTCCAAACTAGCGAACTCGGGTCGGTAACCAAATACAATCTTTGGTGACACAATGACTTGGTGAAATATTCCTGATTTCTATTAATTAGCAAAACCTCTCTCTGCTCAACTATAAAAGCGACTCATCAACCAAACAAAAGTTCAACATATACAAATAATACATAGGGGTAATCACATACGTACTTCCAATTTTAAAATTTTATTTTTGATATCAAAATAGCATTTTATTTTATACATATACCTGGAAGCCCGCCGACACGCTTCGTGGACCAATTAAAGGAACTCACTGGTTTAACGGTCGCCGAGATGGTACATGGAGTTTAAGACAGAGATATCTGGTGTCGTGTTTGGGATGTAATATGTACAGTACAATGTTCGATCGGGAATATAATGATTTATCTACTTTATACATTTTATACTCGGGTAAAAATGTACTTAAGTAAATCCCAGGCATTTCTCAGGTTATTTCGGCTAGGTTTTTTTTTTACATTTATTAATCAATCAGGCGCGATATTGAAATATTTGCCCCTATTACACACAAAGGAAACAAACAAAACAACAAATAAATTAGTACTTAGAAAATTAAATATCTACAAATTTACATATATTATTCGAGAGAGTTCATAAAAAATAATAATAATAAATCTCTAATTAAATTTTAAATATTTTTGTAAAAAAACATCCACTCCCAGCAGAAACCTGTGATATTTGGAAATGTCTTCAAAGGTATAATGATATGTATAATGATAATTAATTAATATCATCATCATATTGTCACGGTAGAGAAGACAAGTATTCCAAAAGCTTAATTAAAAATAATTAATTAATTAAACTTATAAATTACAAAATGTGTCAATTGATTTTTATAAGTGGTAATTTATAAGCATGGTAAAGGGTGATGACTATGCAAATATTTATGATAAACAACAGAATAAATAATTATTCTGTGACAATATACAGGGTGATCCAAAAGTCCCGCACAACTTTAAAAATCAATAACTCCGCGAATATTTGCGCTAGAGCAATGCGGTAAACACCATTGTGTTCAGGATGCAATGGGATTTTTTATGGCAAATAATGAAAAATTCGAAATTGATTCTAGTTACAACTTTATTCGCTAGATGGCGCTCTACCAGAATCAGATATTCAGCGGCCAAATTGTTTGATAAATTGAAAAATATAACTGAACGACACGTATTTTTCCTTTTTGAATACCAGGAAAGAACCCAAATAATATCAAATGATAAATTAATAAAACACCATTTCGCCAAAAGTGAGAAGAAATGGTTAACGATTTTTAAATACAATCTGAGATATGTAAAATAGGTATATGCAAATTAAAACATGTAGCAAAAAAAAATTATATTTTAGATGCGGTTTGCTGGAATCCTCTCAGATATTTATATTTCGAAAATAATAAATTTCTAATTTTTTAATTCAAATCTCTCTCAGTATCGATTATGTTTATTTTAATTCATATGAAAAATATTTATCTATCTCTGATGATTTATTTTACTCTGGAATGCCGTTGTTGTTTTTGTCGTGTCCAATAAAGAGCCTCAGATGTCTCCATGCATCTCTATCACAGCAGCAGCAGCATTGTCCACTATCTTGGGTAGGTAAAGCAGCTGCTCTTGGTCTATGTTAATTTTCTGCAAGGCTGCGGGCATGAGAATATGTGGGTAGGTGTTAGTTCCACACCAGGACAGTTGTTGCATATTCTATAGGTTCTTGTGCCATCTGGATGTATTGTCATCCTTTATAATGTTTTGTTCTAAATCTTGTTATAGTTTTGTCAATTTTCTCTCGGAGTTTATTTCACATTTTGATCTTTTCTTATTTTTGTTTAATTATCTTGTATTTTGCAAAAGCATTAGCGTCAAATAATGACATTTGTTCTTTCCTTTGGCTCAACTTTCTGGCTTCCTTTGCAAATTCAACTGCCATTTCATTACCCCCACGGGCAGGAATCCATTGTAGAATGCAGTTATTCTCCAATGATATCAGTTGAGTAAGTAACGAATGTATTTTCTGTGTGATTATAGTATTGCCCTTCTGAATTGCTTCTAGATCGGATATGAAGTCGTTGTACGGTATATTATAATTCCTTCTGCTTGATGCAGGGATGGTTGGTTAAGGCATACATCAAGAGCTTTCCAGATAGCTGTCGGTTCACAAGTGAAGTTTGACGGAATCTTTCTTGCTCCTTCTTTGATTTTGATGTATGTTCCATCTTGCAGTATTATGTTAATTCCATCCCCTCCATTACTTATGGTAAGGTCTGATGATCCATCTGCATATGCTGTTAAATAATTTATCTGATCGCATAAACCAATTGTGTTAAGTCCTTTCTTTTTAAGAATGTTTTTGTTCTCTTTTTTTTTTTATTGCAGGGTTCATTCAGGTTAAGATTGATTATTACATTTGATAGCAATGGGGTAAGAAATATTGGTTATTCTCGAAATCGAAATTCATTATGTTTCATATTTATGCTCTTTCTAATATTGTTGTCGTACTGAAGTGTTGAAGATCTTTTGAGCCTTTCTTTATGTGTCCAGTTTAAATAGGTTCTATGGGATATGTGTTCGGTTTCTTTAGTTTTTAAGCTATTGGTGAATTTTATTGTTTCAAATTGTCTTCTGCTTTCAAGTAGGTCTAGACCACATTCTCTCTGAATTTTCTAATTGTTGGTATTTAAAACAGAACCAGTGATTAATTTGGCCGCTTTTGCTTGAACACTGTCTAGGCTTCTTTTTAGTGATGAACTTGAGGGAGCCCAGACTGGGGTTGCATATTACATTATTTTCCTTATTAAGGTGATATATGTTGTTCTGAGAATTTTGGGTTTTGCTCCCCAATTTGTTCCACATAGCCTTCTCAGAATGTTTAGGTTTCTGGTAGCTCTATTTGAGGTGCTAATTATGTGTTCTGTAAATCGCAATTCCTCATCAAGTATCACACCTAGGTAATTTGAAGAACAAATTTTATCAATTATATGCTTGTTTATGCTTATTTTAGAGTTAAATTCATGCCCTTTTACCTGTCAGTGAAGGAGACCTATAGGTTTGTGTTTATTGTTTTTTTTGTCATTTTGAGTTTCATTGCCCACTTCTCATTGATGTGTTCAGTATTTTTCTGATATTTCTATACTTTGTGTGCCATATGGCTATATAATCTGCATAACAGGCAACTTTTGTGTCTTCAGTGAGGTGAGGATGGATGTTGTTAAGGTTGTGTCGTAATTAGATGTACAACAACTCAAACTTGACCATGACTCTTTTTTTAGCTCTTATTCTTTTCGTTTGGCCAACAAAAAATGTTCATTTTATATACACATATATTCTTACATACTGAGACTTTAAAGAAGGCAAATGATCTTCATCTATTTACATACACAACACATCTCCCCCTTAATAATATTCCAGTCGGTCTGGGGGTTTCCTTGCTCTCTGATATCTAGGACTGCGGACGGGCACTTGCACAGCGGCAGACTCCGGTTTAGGAGTGCAAGAGGGCACGTTCACAGCAACAGGCCCTGGTCTAGGAGTGCAAGAGGGTACGTGCACAGATGTAGTCTCCTCCTTGTTTCCTGATGTACCCTCTGGAACCTCCTCTTCACTTTATTTCTGACTTCCACCTACAGGCTTCTCTCCTGATGTTCGAGGAAGTATCAAATGTCTTGTCTCCACTTGTTTCTTTCTCACAGGTCGCAATTGATTGATATGCCTCTTATACACGACGCCCTCGCAACTTATAAGGTAGTGACGGTAGCTCAGTAATTTCAAAATGGTACCTTTTTACCGTTTAGGTCCAGTTGCATAGTTGCGGAAATAAACCTAGCAAACTGTAGTAAACTGCTCCTGCCTTCTTACGGCCTGATGAAATACCTCTCGCGGATTTCCCATCTTGGTATTAAATTCGAGAATCTTGATCTTAAACTTCTCTTCATTAGCAGTTCCGCGGGGGAATTTCTTTATTACAGTTTGGCGGAATGCTCTATGAGCAAATAGGAATCTTTGTAGATTCGTCTCTAAATCATCCTTCCCATTATTCTTTCTCAAAAGGTTTTTAAACTCTCTTACATATCTCTCAGCTAAACCATTTGTACTAGGATTATACGGACTGGTCATAGTGTGCCGTATACCATTCATTTTGGTAAATTGCTCGAATTCACCGGAGACAAACTGTATTCCGTTATCTGTAACCAAATGTTAGGGCAATCCAAATCTGGCAAAAATTTCTCTAAGATGATTTATAATCGTTTGGCTGGTAATATCTTTGATGATAAAAATTTCTATCCACTTTGAGTATGCGTCCACGAGAACCAAAAACATTCTTCCCATGATCGGACCCGCTAAATCAAGATGAAGTCGATGCCACGGTTTTTCGGGCCAAGTCCATTCCGAGATGGTAGCCGGGGGCATGCTTGCCGATTCTTGGCATACTCTACATTCTCTAGGTAACTCCTCGATGTTACTGTCTATGCCTGGCCACCAAAAATACCGCCTGGCAATCATCTTCATTTTAACAATCCCCATGTGTATTTCATGCAAGTCATTTAAAATTAAAGATCTAAATTTTTGGGGAATTACCACTCTTTCACGCCATTGAAGACAACCAAACTCCAAACTTAATTCCTCATTGATCTTATAATGAGGAGCTAGTGGGTTTTCTCTCGGTACCCTTGTGAATTTCCACACAGTTTCCTTCTCTAACATTCCTTAATACTATAGACAGTATTTTATCTTGGGGCGTCTCATATGCCACCTCCATAAAAGAGAACGGTACCTCATTCAACCTCCTGAGAAGAAGTACCTGGTCTTCATCAAGAGACTCCCTGACACTCGATTCTAAAGGAAGACGTGACAATGCGTCAACATTTGAATTATCACTAGTTTTTCGAAATCCCACAGTATAATTAAATGCAGCTAATTTTAAGGACCATCTTTTAATTCTGGATGATGCACATATGGGAATTGGTTTATGAGGTGAAAATATATGAATTAAGGAACGGGTGTCTGTGACCAATTCAAATTTTCGTCCCAGTAAGTATTGTCAGAATTTCTCAACGCCAAAGGTATGCTAAACGCTTTCTTTTCTAGTTGAGAGAAACGTTTTTCCGCTTCAGTTAATGTTCTAGAAGCAAAAGCTATAGGGCATTCTTCCTTTCTATCATTTCAATGACTCAGAATTACGCCTAGTCCATAGTCCATTAATAATGATTTACATTTTTAAAATAACATTCGATATTCTTTCGTCCAATTCCATCTACAATATTTATTCAAAAGTTGATAGAATAGCGCTAAAATGTTTGCTATATTTTTTATGAATCTATAATAATAAATTGAGTCCAATGAAAGATCTTAATTGCGAAACATTCTTTAGGTTCACGCGTCTCTATCACTGCTTTAATTTTATTTTCTAAGGGATGCAGTCCATATTTATCCATTTTAAACCCTAAATATTACACCGATTTCTTTTTAAATTCACATTTATATCTGTTTATCTTTAAACCTTTTTCTAGCAATCATCAAAACAATAGATCCAACTTTTGTTCATGATCTTCAAAGTCTTTTCCTGCAACCAAAATATCATCTATGTAGCAGGCCACACCTGGCAAATCAGCAAATAGACCTTCCATAATCCTCTGAAATTTATTTGGTGCTACCGCTACGTCATATGGTAGTCTTTTATAAGAAAACAACCCATTTGTTGTGTTTATACCAAAAACGGCTTTGGCTTCTTCCGCTAACATTACATGTAAGTAAGCCTGTGATAGGTCTAGAGTCGAAAGTACGGTGCTTGTAGATAATTTTGAAAAGATCTCATCGATCGATGAAAGGGGATACCTATCTAATTCTATTGCTTTATTAGCTGTACATCTAAAATCACCACATATCCTTACACTCTCTACCATCCTATTTTAATACTGGTACTATTGGAGCGGTCCAATATGCATGAACTATAGGTTATAAAATGCAAGAATTCACTAAACGATCAATTTCATTCTCTACTTCGTTTTTTAGAGAGAAAGGTAAACTTCTGGCCTTACAAAACACAGGAGTCACATCCTTTTTAAAATTAAAATTTATTTTAACATCCTTTAGACAGCCCAAATCTTTGTTAAACAAATCTGCATATCTATCAATCAAACTATTTCTATTAGATTCATAATTAAAATTTTAATGCTAAACAATCAAGAATAATCAAGTTTTAACTGTTTAAGCCATTCTCTTTCTAACAAAATTACCTGGATTTTTCATTTACAACTATTAATCGTAAATATTGGTTGTCTTCTTTTACAAAAACACTTTTGACCTATAATCTCTATTGATTTACCACAAAAGGATTTTAATCTTAAATTTGTTGGAAATACATTTTTACCTTGCCAATAAATCTTATAAATATATTTAGGTATTAACGTAACTGGACTTCCTGTATCTATTGTAAAGCACAAAGAATAATCATCTACTGTTAAATTTATTGTGGCATCAGTTTCGCCCTGTACAGAATATATAGAGTCCTCTTGTACAAATTTACATCCCCACATTTTTTACTAGCTTTGCAGACCCTACTTAAATGACCCAGTTTTTTACATTTTAAAACAAGTCTTTGTTCTATGAGGGCAAACAGAGGCCACGTGTGAATGTCTTTCACCACATCTATAACACATTATTTCTCCCCTTTGCCTGAAAGGCCTATGCTGCACCATACTATTATTGTATTTACCCTTTTATCTTTTCCATTCACAGGGGATATTTTGGCCACTAATTTATCTTGTAATTCTCTTGTATTTATCTACGCCAGTTCGAACGAGATCGCCACTGCAAAACTTTATCCAGGGTGACATCGTCGTTTTCTTGTAGTAGCTTCTTTTGCAGGCTTTCCAACTTGAATCCAGTCACAAAACGGTCTCGCATCATGGTTCCCAGCATATCGCCGAAATTACTATTTATTGCTAAATGTTTCAATTCTCTAAGATATTCCGAAATTGATTCTCCTTCCTGTTGAATTCTCTTTAAAAATCTGCATCACTGTGGTATCACTTTCTTCTTTGGATCCAAATGCAGCTTAATTCTTTGAATGATAGTATCATAGGGTTGATCTTTCATTAGTCCAGGAAGAAAATGTCGTTTCCCTGCTTCAAAGTTTCAGAATCTGGTAGCGAGGTAAAAATCAGCACTTTAATCTCCTCCTTCAGATGCCAAAAAGAGAGCCTCAAATTTTTGTACAAAAAGATCGAAGTGTCCTCCACTGGGCTATAGCATCTAAAAGGTACTATTAACTTTGGACTTGTCATGCTTATCTTTTCTACTCCTTTGTTTTCTTGATCCAGATAGTTTAAAAGATGTAGTTGTTATACTTGCATAGACGCCGTTTTCCTCAGCTTTTTGCTGGCTCTGTAGAACGCGCATCCTCGTCGCCACTTTTGTTGTGTCGTAATTAGACGTACAAGAGCTCAAACTTGACCATTGCCAACAACAAATGTCCAATTTGTATATACATATATTTTTACATAATGAGGCTTTAAATGATACAAATAATATTCATCTATTTACATAAACAACAGTTAATATATAGCGAGAAGAGTAGAGGACTGAGCACAGATCCCTGAGGTACACCAGCCCATGTTCTTCGGTCCTTGGAAAATGTTCCATTGACCCGAACCTTCATCCTTCTTTCCCTTAAGAAGTCTGCAATCCAGATTAAGGCTTTTCCTCTTACTCCGATGTTGTGCAGCGTTTCAAATAATTTCTACACTCGATCAAAATCTGAGGTCATATCCAGGAATACGGCCGTTGTCTTCTTTGGCGGTTTTTCCTAGAAATCTATTATTGATTGACAGAAGTAGAACAGTTTATCAGTTGTACAATGACTGGATCTTTAGGCAGTTTGGTAGAAGTTTATTTCATTATTGTTAGTGAGCCAGACTATGAGCCTAGAGTGGATAATTCATTCTGTTATTTTACAAAGTATGCTGGTAAGAGCAATTGGCCGATAGTTCTTGCATTCCTTGGCATCTTTGGTTTCAGTATTGGCACTATAATTGATATCTTCCAATTCTTTGGTAGTTTACCAGTTTGCCATGAAATGTTCAGTATTCGTAGGAGTTGATTTTTAGCTTTGTCTCCAAATTGTTTAATCATTTGACCAAAGATTAGAGCATCTCCAGGTGACATCTTGGATTTAACTTTCCTATTGATGAGTTTAGCTCATTCAGTGTGAAGTCTCTCGAGTAAATATCTTGTTGATGGTAATTTCTTGCTTGATTAACTAACCTGTTTACATTATTTTTTTAGAGTCCTGCCTTCATTCGTATAGCTGAGTCTGGAAGTGCTTGAAAGATATTCAGCAATTATTTCAGCCATCTGTTTGTTCGTTCTCGCTATTCATATCGGTTAGAGTAAGGGAGGATTAGTGTTGGTTTTGATTGATTAAAAACACTAATTAAATTCCAGTGATGGCTTTCCTTTTTTGGATCCATTTTTTTCGCAGAATTCTGCCCATTTTTCTCTCTCTCTTGTTTGAATATCCAAATTTTGTTCTATTTTGTGGCTAATTTCAATGAGTTCCTTTATGATTTCTTCTATTTTATTTGTTTTAAGAAGTTGATTGATTTTGTCTCTATCTGCAATCATTGCCTCGATATTGTGGTCATTCCAGTAAAGTATTCACAGGTCTTTACGTCGAGCTCTAGGTATCGATACTTTTACAGCTTTGGATATGTTCGAAGAGAATTTTTCCAATTTTTTGTCAATCGTTTTGTGATTTAATTCTTCGTTGCACAGTTCTTCAAGCTTTTCTGTGATTTTTTTTCCAGTGAGCTTTTATTCTGTTGGAAATTCTCAATTTTGAATTTTATGGTTGTTAAAATGGGTCTGTGGTCACTGATTGCACTTTTCAGAATTTTCCATTGTGTTGTGGGTGCGATGTTGTAATTTATCGCTGTGATGTCTATTGCGGATTCTGTGCCTGTGGACTTGGATAGATAGGTATTATTTTCATTATTTAACGGTATAAGGTCGAGGTCGGTTAGCATGTCCTCAATCTGCTGACCTTTGTTATCCTGGAAAGGTGATCCCCAAGTTGGTCTTTCGGCGTTAAAATCCCCAAGTATGATTGCGATATCCGAAGACGCTTCACTTAATGTCTCTATTAGGCCTTTATTGATGCTAGTATTATCGTGGCCATAAAAATTTATGATTGGAATTGTTTTATCTGTAAGATAGATTTCTATTGCCTGAGCTTCTGTCGTGCTTTCTCTAGGCTTACTCTGATTATAGGCGATACCCTTAAATTTGATTTCTATAGTTTTAATCAAAACGGCAAGTCCTCCTCCGAATTTTCCCGGTCTGTCCTTTCGTAATGTTGTGTAATCTTTGATATTGAATCTCAGATTCTGATTCAATTTTGTCTCCTGAAGACAGGTAATATGCACATTGTTGTCACAGAGAAGACAAGTCAGCTCTTTATTTTCCTCTGGGTACCATTTATATTGAGTTGTAGTAGATTGAATTGTGTCCTCGTAGTAGATTTCTCATCATGAGCTCGAGCTGCAGCTCCTGAAGCGGCGGTTACCCTGGACGCGGTAGCATTACTGGAGATATCAGTTTTGCTCTTCATTTGAAAATGGGTGCCGTTGCAACGTTAGTCATCTTCGAAACGAACCAGAATTTGGTCAAATATTCCAAGGGTCCAGGGGGGACCGCAAGGAGGTGTGGTCGGACTTCTCCCCTTCCCCCTGGAATGCCGTCACTACAGTATAAAGCACTCTTGATGAATTTTTTAAATTGTGATTCAGAATCTGCCACTGAAGCTTTTACGAGCGTTTCGTTCCTTTAAAGGTATTCGAAGCGGCAAAGGACCAATGAGTTGCTACTCTCTAAAGCGATTGATTAAAAGTTTTGAGGAAACTGGATCTCTGGGAACAAAACCTCGGAGTGGAAGACCATCGACATGCAAGTCAGTGGCTGTTACGGTTTTGCAGAATGCTGAAGCTATTGAAACGTTATCCACGTATGGAGAAGTAAGTGCTAGACAAGTTTCTCGACAAACGGGGATTTCGTATGGAACAGTTTGGAGAGAACACACATTTAGAATTTTTCTATAAAAATACCCTAACAAAATTCAAAGTTTTCACGAGTTGAAAGTCAGCGATTTTGAGAAGCGTCAAGAATTCGCTGCATGGGTTTTCAGGCAAATTGATATTGATGGAAACTGGCTGTCAAATGTTCTAAGAACAGATGATGCTCACTTTTATCTAAAGGGAGAATTTAACATTTAAAACTGCCTCATTTTGGCAACAGAAACCCCTAGGAATTTTACAGAAATACCACTTCATCAGCACAGAGTTACAGTTTTGTGTGGGTTCACTCTTCTTTTATTTTGGGGCTAATTTTCTTTGAAAATATCAATGGAAGAACTTTTAAAACCGTTTTCGTAACTGGTGAAGGTTATGTTCAACTTTTGAGAGAAAAGGTTATTCCCATATTGCAGGACAGACAAGCACTAAGCGAAATAACATTCATGCAAGATGGAGGACCTCCTCATATCTCCCGCGGTGCCAAACAATTGCTGAAGGATACGTTCGGTGAAATTCGTTGATAAGTCGCCACTTTATATACCAGTGGCCTCCAATATCACCAGACTTGAAGCCTTACAATTTCGGTTATGGGGGTACATTAAGTCGCGTTTTTATCGATGCCGGCCTACCACATTGGCCATGTTGAAGGCTTCTATCAGATGGCACGTTTTATAAATTTCAACTATTTAATTGTGACCATTCTGTCATCTATCGTCTGCAGGCGGTGTTTGAGAATGAAGGGCGCCACATTGAGCAAGGATTGTGACCTAATGCAAGAGAGAAGGCAGTTACCTCATGTGTTATATTTTTCAGCTCTTTGTTTTGGGTTATGGGAATAATAAATGCTGTCCTCACATCTTGACTCTTTTTTTTCTGTGAACAGTAATTTTTTTGTTAATCATTTGCCCACATCTTATATTATGTCGTGCAGGCCAAAGTGTTATAACTTCTCGAATAACACTGGTATACATAATTTTAACCCTTGTGTTTAGTTTATCGCTTTTCGCCCATTAAAAAAAAATAGCATAAGAAATATTCTCTGTATCCCCCCCAACTTTAGAAATTTTGCGCAAAAAATAATACAAAATGATTTTACTACCACGTTTTTCAACGCAAAAGGTCGATTTAAAAATGATTTTTTTTTTTTTGAGGGAATACATTTTCAAAATTATGTACAGTATAATAAATAATGATAACATTTGACAAACCCATAGGATATTTGGAATAAAGTACGACAAATATATTTGGTCACCCCCTCTATATTTCATTTTTGTATCATGACAAATATCCAGTTAAATAGTCAAGTGTCGCCAATTAGTCGAGAAACTATACATTCCTTATAGCACGAAATCCTATTAGTAGTGCCTTCATAATTTTTGGTACTATATTAAAATTTTTAAAATCGTGTATTGATATCAGTAGTTATTTTCAAACATTCATTCTATTTCACAAAACTCCATCTAAAATATAAATATTTTTTGCTACATGTTTAATTTGCATATACCTATTTTACATATCTCAGATTGTATTTAAAAATCGTTAACCATTTCTTCTAACTTTTGGCGAAATGGTGTTTTATTAATTTATCATTTGATATTATTTGGTTTCTTTCCTGGTATTCAAAAAGGAAAAATACGTGTCGTTCAGTTATATTTTTCAATTTATCAAACAATTTGGCCGCTGAATCTCTGATTCTGGTAGAGCGCCATCTAGCGAATAAAGTTGTAACTAAAATCGATTTCGAATTTTTCATTATTTGCCATAAAAAAAATCCCATTGCATCCTGAACACAATGGTGTTTACCGCATTGCTCTAGTGCAAATATTCGCGGAGTTATTAATTTTTAAAGTTGTGCGGGACTTTTGGATCACCCTGTATTTAATTTCCCCCCCCCCCCTCAAGAGAAATTTGTCTTTTTTCCGAAAAAAAAAATACTAAAAATATAATCACATCTTTATCTTTAATATCCATGAGAAATTTGTCTTTTATTTACGAAAAGAAAACTACTGAATCTATACTTCTAATGATAAATTGATTGTTGCTACTTCCAAAAATACTAAAAAAAACATTGGAAAATTTTGCATGTATGTAAATATGGAGTTTATTATGATACGGGACCATCTATTGACCGTCTCTGCAATCTAACAAACTGGTCGGTGACAAAGCCACAACATCAGCTTTGATAAATTCAAAACGCCTACCTGGATATCATTGTTTTTCGGTCTATGGCCCATCGTTAGTCCGGGGCGGGCTTTGATTTCATCAAATCCACAAGGAATAAATGAAAATTTCCGAATTAGTCTCAGAGGTGCTTAGTTAGCAAAAGGTAGCTAGGTCAATTCTTTAGCTAAAAATGGATGGATCTGTAATGGTGGTTTTAGCGTCTTTATTGACTGTAAAGATGTATTTTATATTTTGATATCTTGGTTTTTCTTCAAGGCAAAATTTCCATCTTAATTTTGATTGAAATGACTATACAGTAGAACCTCCATGAGAGGACACCTCTCTACAAAGGACATTTTTCATCGCCAAAATTACCATTTTTACTATTTAGCAACTCTCCGGTAAGAGGACACCTTTCCCTAAAGGACACTTTGGGTATGCAACTAGGTGTCCTATACAGATAGGTTATACTGTATTAAAATATGTACAGAGAGAGGTAGAGAAATATTTATAACCCAGGTTCCTGGAGCACAGAACACCAACTACCCGGGGAGTCCAGCTCACTAGTATGGACTAGTGTTGAGCGCTTTTACTCGTGTCCTGTTTTGATTGCTAAGTTGAACCACTTGACCAGAAAGTTACATGCTGAGGTTGAGTCTGGAAGGCTGGCCATAGATGTAGGATTGAGGTGAGTCAGTCCAAGCAGGATAGCTGTTTGCATCCTATGTCTCAGGAATGCTGGACAGCTGAAGAGAAGATGATCAACTGTCTGTGTCTCTTCTGAACAGTGGATGTAGGTAGGGTCTGTTTCTGAATGTAAACGTGTAATATCTGCTAGTACATGCATGGCCCGTGAGGATGGTGTTGGGAACCTCTCCATGGCGGATTTTTGGTAGAAATTTGAGGAGAAGGCTTGGAGTGGAAGCAATTCTCCTGAGGGATCTGGTTGAATGGTCTCGGAAATATAATACAGTCCATGATGATAGAGCAGCTGTTAGGTTTCGAGCAGGAGTTCGAGGCAAGGTAGAGTATAAGTGTGGTAGAACAGAAGTAGTGGAAATTTTTGCTGCACTATCTGCTAGTTCATTGCCATTGATTCCAGTGTGTCCGGGTACCCAGCACAGCCTGATGTAAGGAGCTCTGTTAGGGATTTTTATTGTATTTCCCACTAGCGATGTACGTGTTGGTCCTGAGGATCAGATAGCTGCTAATGCGGATCTACAGTCCGAGAAAAAAAGAACACAAATAAATACATATTTTTTATGAATTTAAAAAGTCCCAATTTCAGATTTCAAAAGTTCATATAACATTTTAAAATTGCAATTAAATTTTTTTTTCAAATAAAAAATATATATTATGATGCATTAGTGCGCCATCTCTTATGAAAATTCGAAACTATTATATTTTTCCATTAATTTTTCCATTGCAGTAAGGATATTAGAAATTGTTATAATTTTAAAAGAATCATACGCGTCTATAATAGTTTCGAAAAATATATACACCTATCCCCCGATTTACACGGTACTTGTTTTACACGTTTTCGCTTTTACACGGTTCTCCAAATAAGTTTTTTTTACCGCACTATACTAAATGCTACTGTGATTGAACACATGCGCTGTGTACACATCTCACGAGGAATCCCGAGCTTATATGTGATGACTACATATTTTAACCTGTCAATGGATTTTATTTTTATTTCTGTGTACACCTATCCCCCGATTTACACGTTTTTCTCAGGAACGTATCTACCGTGTAAATCGGGGGATAGGTGTATATCTATTTTTAATATCAAAATCTAAAACATTACTTAATATCTTCTTTTTTAAATATATAATCTATACTATTTCTTAAAATTAAAGATACTTTAGCCAGTAAATCTTTTTATTATTTCGAGGCAAGGAGGCAAAAATTATACTAATAATTTTAACACGCCTTGCTAAATGCAAACAAAAAAAACAAAAGCCTTTATTGAGGACCTCTCGTCCTATATAGGATTCGCCAGTTTACAGAGTAATTGAAGAGAAGAGAACTAAGAATACAGAGAGAAACCTATAAGTTAGTAGGTATAGTATAGTATTTTCTACACTGTGACTATATACAACAGCAGCAACAAGCCTTTTACTGGGATCAAAGTCCCATACAGGATTCTTCATTCTAATCCTGACAAAGATTATTTACATATAATTATTTACATCAATTATATTATGTATATAGCTTCCTCTTCTCTTGCCTTGCTAAATGCTTTAATTTTTATTTGTTCCTAACGAAGACAAAAGCTTTTTGTCGAAACTTCGAGATAATAAAAAGATTTACTGTCCGAAGTATCTTTTAATTCTAAGAACTATGAATACCGGCCAGACAACTTCTATTTTTATGGTTTACTATTTCTATCTCTTTAATTAAAAAGACATATATTAGATCAAAATATCATTTATTTTACCAATATTTCTGTTGGCTGAACGCCAACCTTTATCAAGGTGTTATAACATATAAACATAACATATTAAATATGTTATAATACCTTGATAAAGGTTGGCGTTCAGCCAACTGAAATAATGGTAAAATAAATGATATTTTGATCCAATATATACCTTTTTAATTAAATATTTATTTATGGATTGCTCTATTTTCAAAATAATTTCTATCTCTGTATTATTAAACTATATTACAAAATTAAAATAGGTATTAATATAAACATATATATTTTTGTAAATAAAATTGTATTTCTTTTGATTTATTTAATAAAGAATATGGGTAAATATATTTGTACAAATTCATCATATTTCAAAATGCTATAGCATGCTATAAAAGCATTTAATTTTTGTCAAGTCAGTTTTTTTTTTACATCATTTATCTAACAAGGATTAGTTTGTAAAGATAGCAAAAAATTTTTACATTTCATTTTTAATAGTTTCTTTTGGTAAGTATTTATATTTTGAAAGATTAAAAAACAAAAGATAATTTTATATGTAAAATTTAAATAAAGTATCATGTATATAAATGTTTTGTAAACTATTATAGACGCGTACGATTATTTTTAAAACTAAACAATTTCTATTGTTCTTATTGCAATGGATAAATTAATGGGAGTTAATTTTTGCAGTAAGGGCAGTAGAAATTGTTTAATTTTAAAAAGAATCATACGCGTCTATAATAGTTTAGAATTTTCATAACAGATGGCACGCTAATGATCTATAATATATATATATATTTAATTAAAAAGACATATATTGGATCAAAATATAATTTATTTTACCCATATTTTAGTTGGCTAAACACCAACCTTTATCAAGGTATTATAACATATTTAATGTATGTCAACAACAAACTCAGCGCCACATAACGTCAATAGAATTAAGTTTAAAAAATAGTTTTTATTATATTCAATGGGTACAAAAAACTTATATATGAACATATATACAGTTAAACCTGTCTATAACGCCCCCTCTTGGGACTCACCAAAATAGGGTGATATAGAGAGGGGGTGCTATAGACAGGTCACTTTTAATGTAAAATGTTTGCATTTTAATGTTTAAAATCGGGCGTTATAGAGAGGAAGGCGCTATTTAGAGGGGGCGTTATAGACAGGTTTAACTGTATGTTATAATTATGATTAAAAATATAAATGATGGAAGCAAAAATAGGGTAACCTTTTACTTTAAAATAAAAAAATATATAAAATTGACCTTTTTTCGTTTTTATAGAGTTATTCCATAACCCATTTAAGATCTACCAAATTTGATGACAAATAACATTTTTATTATCGATATTTCTAGACAATTGACAATTAAAATAATTTTATTGACATCTTGTCAATACATGCAAAGTGCACAGTCTCCACTATTTAAAGAAGACAATATACATTATATACACTATGTACAATGAATATGGCGCTTCTGCCAGCGCTGCAGAGTTTGGTGGAGAATCACCAGCGGGTCTCCAGCGACACCACGCATTTCTACGATGAATACGTAGATCGCGTACTTCGCCGCTGAGAAGATGGTGTGGTCCCCGAGACCAACTGGAAATATATTTCTAGATCCCAAGTTTAAAATACAATTATAGTATTAAAGTTAATTGGAAAATAATGAATCACGTTTAAGACCAAACGCATTGGGCACACTTTTTTATAATTTATACAACAACAAAGCTTTATAAAGACCTTTTAGTCTAATACAGATTCTCCAAGCAGAAATGTAGGATACATACAGGAAAAAAAAGTAATAGTACCTTAATGGTAATATGATATTTATATACAGGATAAATTATATAAAGACAATCAAGCTAATAGATTAGTCTGGGTAAATTGGAGGAAATTTTCTAATTAATAAAAAAAATGCTCCAATGGCCCCCGATTCTTGCCAAAGTCTAACCCCACCATCGAATGAAAGTGACCAAACGGGACTCTGGCACATTTGTAAATGCAAAGCGTGTAGTTATATGGTGTACTTACATTAAAAGCAGTCACTTTAGATGACACTTTAGAAGCTTTAAATGACCAAACGAAATTCAAAGCCAACACAGAAAAAAGTGTCCAATGCGGGAATCGAACCCGGGTCGTAGTGATCGAAAACCAAACGGTTTAAACAGCCTTCCACCGACCCTATGTAAATAACACAAGATGATTATTACCTTACCCAATTGGGAGAATCTGTATGGGACAAGTTCCTAATAAAGGCTTTTGTGTGTGTGTATATATAGCATATATTTTGATTGTGTAGAAACTAAATCTCTTTGTAAATAAATATTACCTATTCTTGAGAAAAAAAATTCAAAGCCAATATTTTAAAGATTTCCAATTCGATTTTATAGTTTAAATTATGATGCATCAGCGCGCGCCATCTGTTATGAATATTTGAAACTATTATGGACGCATTATAGAATCCTACGCGTCTATAATAGTATCAAATATAATTTAAAATTGATAAAATGTTTGGACCAAAATGTTTTTTTTTTAATAGCTTTCGGTTCGGTTCAAAATCACTTTATTAGGTACCGCTCAACAAGAGCAACCTAGTTTATGATAATTGAAACAGTGAATAATATGTGAAATTCACATATTAAACAAATTTTTAACGCGGGATTCAATCCCGGTTCATGATTGTCGGGATTCGAGGGTGTTACCCACTCATCCACCGACTTTTTTTTTTTTAGCTTTGTGAACACAAATAATTAGCATATTTTTTATCGAGGTGGTATAGTGTGGTGTTCATGGTAAACGGTTTGCGGATTTCGACAAATTATAAAGAAGGAATCATATATCGCCGCAATATGCCATCACAGTACGTTCCCCTTCTATCCTAAAAATCTCCACTAAATCCTTTGAACTGTTTATAGTTGATTCTTTATATTTATTCAATTACGTAACTTTCTTTTAAGATATTTTTGTACCATATTACATTTGAAGTTAGGATCAGACATAACGTGGCCACGCGGTGCTATTGAAACGAGGGCGATAGGGGCGTGGTAAATTTCTTTTCGTTTATTTTGATTTATATTAAAAACGTTATATAATCTCTCTTTGTTTGTACAATATAATTAGCTGAAGAAGGGCTTGCCCGAAAGCTTCCTTAACCGCTATAATAATAAAAAGAGTTGCGGCGATATATGATTCCTTCTTTATAATAGTGTGGTGTGTTTCTTAGACTTTTGAATAGATTTTAGCCTGAAAATTAATCACTTAGATTGTATTAACGAAAAAGATATTACTTTTTTAGAACATGTATTGAATATAAAGCAATAACGCGTCATCTATATATAGGTAATGAAACCATTGAATCACGAATGTTTCTTTTACACATAAAACAAACTTCTAAATCCTTACTGCGATGAAAAAATATTTGAAGGGCTTGGCTCATCAGTGGTGAACCCTCCTAGTGGTTTAAAACTTCAAAGGAATCTTCAATAGACCGCGACTATAGATTTGAAACTTCAAAGGAATCTTCAATACAACCACGACTATAGGTGTCAAACTTCAAAGGAATCTTCAATAGACCGCGACTATATAGGTGTCAAACTTCAAAGGAATCTTCAATAGACCACGACTATAGGTGTCAAACTTCAAAGGAATCTTCAATAGACCACGACTATAGATTTGAAACTTCAAAAGAATTTTCAATACAACCGCGACTATAGATTTGAAACTTCAAAGGAATCTTCAATATACTGCGACTATAGATTTGAAACTTCAAAGGAATCTTCAATACACCGCAACTATAGATTTAAAACTTCAAAGGAATCTTCAATATACTTCGACTATAGATTTGAAACTTCAAAGGAATCCTCAATACACCGCGACTATAAATTTGAAACTTCAAAGGAATCTTCAATATACTGGGACTATAGGTTTGAAACTTCAATGGAATCTTCAATAGACCGCAACTATAAATTTGAAACTTCAAAGAAATCATCAATAGACCGCGACTATAGGTTTAAAACTTCAAAGGCATCTTCAATATAGACCGCGACTATAGATTTGAAACTTCAAAGGAATCTTCAATAGACCGCGACTATAAATTTAAAACTTCAAAGGAATCTTCAATAGACCGCTATAATAAGTTTGAAATTTCAAAAAAATCTTCAAAAAGCATCCAGATTTAGAAGATCAAATGATACTAATCTACAACCATCTTAAGATCTTTAAAAAATATTTTATGAAAAATTCTCCTTTTTTTTTTTAGCTTTACACAATTTTACACATTTCTTTATTAATTAATTAACATTTAAAAAATAATAATTTTGACTTAGAGTGCTATATCCCACTAGGGACATTTGCACTTTAAAGGTAAACTAAACATAGAAAGGAAAGAAACATATTTGAAATATATACAAGAATTAGTATATGCAATTTAGTTAGATTAAAAGATAACCAATATCAACACAATTGAAATATATACAAAGAATTACTATGCAAATTTAGTTAAATGAAATCAACTGTAGTGTATTCGAGGTAAACAATTACTTAACATAAGAAGCCACCTGTATTCAAAATTATAAATTATTTTTTACGCAATTTTTTTTAAACAAATATAATTCCTAGAAATTATTTGAAAAAGAAATAATAAATAATATTAAGGTAATCTATAAATTAATATATATTTCATCCCATTATAATATCTAATATTTTATCTGTAAACAGTTTGATGTACACCCACACATGCCAATAACACAATTATTACTGTACAAAGTTCATCTTGATATTGTATATAGAAGTATATGTCCGTTGAAGAACAGAAATTTTGCTTGAAAACTTGCGAAAATTAAAATTAAAAGAAACCCTTTATCTTAATATTGTTTATTCTTTTCTTTTCCGAAATATAATTCCCAACTCTGCTCTTATTGCAATAAAAAATATTGGTAAGCGTCCATTGATAAATACTCCCAACAATTTTTGTCAATTCTTTATATTTAAGGGTCTCTTGCTTAGATTCCACTCTTCAATACAATAAAATTTTTCACCCTTCAGATCCCATTACTGCAACAAAAAAACTGCAATGTAATTTTGACTTTTATATATTTTTAAAACCTTATATAACTCATTAGGATGGGCTCTAATTGTTGTAAGTATTGAATTAAATTGTTAGGCTATCATTGTTGGAAGTGTTAGGTTGTTAAGCTCTTACTGTTGGAAGTATTGAATTGGTATCATTGTTGTATGGAGGTGTTTAATTTTAAAACTTTCATTGCTGAAAGTGCTGGGTTTTATGTTTATCATTGTTTATAATGCTGAATTCTGCATGCATTGTTTGAAACATTAAATTGATAAAACCTCATTGTTGGAAGTGTTGAGTTATGTCTCTCATTGTGTTTAAAAGGTTAAATTCTTAAACGTGCATTGTTTAAAATGTTAAATTGATAAGTCCTCATTGTTGGAAGTGTTGAATTATATGGCTCTCATTGTGTTTAGAAGGTTAAATTCTTGAACATGCATTGTCTGAAATGTTAAATTGATAAGTCCTCATTGTTGGGAGTGTTGAATTATATGGCTCTCATTGTGTTTAGAAGGTTAAATTCTTGAACATGCATTGTCTGAAATGTTAAATTGATAAGTCCTCATTGTTGGGAGTGTTGAATTATATGGCTCTTCATTGTGTTTAGAAGGTTAAATTCTTGAACATGCATTGTCTGAAATGTTAAATTGATAAGTCCTCATTGTTGGGAGTGTTGAATTATATGGCTCTCATTGTTTAGAAGGTTAAATTCTTGAACATGCATTGTCTGAAATGTTAAATTGATAAGTCCTCATTGTTGGGAGTGTTGAATTATATGGCTCTCATTGTTTAGAAGGTTAAATTCTTGAACATGCATTGTCTGAAATGTTAAATTGATAAGTCCTCATTGTTGGGAGTGTTGAATTATATGGCTCTCATTGTTTAGAAGGTTAAATTCTTGAACATGCATTGTCTGAAATGTTAAATTGATAAGTCCTCATTGTTGGAAGTGTTTAATTATATCTCTCACAATGTTGAATTCTTGAACATGCATTGTCTGAAATATTAAATGGATAAACCCCCAATGCATTGGAAGTGTTGAATTTTCAACCTATCCTTGTTACCAACGTTGAACCTTTCTACTTCCATTGTTGCAAGTGTTGCATTTTTAAACCTCCATTGTTGAAAGTGCTATATTGTTAAACCTCCATTGTTGAAATTATTGAATTTTTAACCTATTATATAACGTTACCAACGTTGAACTATTATACTTCCATTGTTACAGGTGTTGCAACCTCCATTGTTGCAGGTGTTGTTAACCTCCATTGTTGCAAGTGTTGCATTGTTAAACCTCCATTGTTGAAAGTGTTGGATTTTAAACCTATTATATAACGTTACCATCATTGAACTATTCTACTTCCATTGTTGCAAGTGTTTTTAAACCTCCATTGTTGCAAGTATTGTTGCCACGAAGTATATCCAATGGTTCCAGGCCCAGGGGTCCAGCCATGTTAAGGGAAAAGGAAGAAGAGAGTGACCAAACACCTTCCTATGTCACTTGTACAATCCATAACCCTTGGTGAGTTTTTTTTTTTCCTTGTCTCTTTTTCCACAGCTTTGTGTTTGTATCATTATCTTTTCATTCTTGTTTGTTTATTCATTTTTGCGAAGGTAGGATTTTTTTTTTTTGAATCATTCTTTATGTTACAATTCTTCGCTCGTCATTTTAAACTTATGTTGGAAATTTTCGGGTTTTATTTTTTCGTAAATGTGAGAAATATTAAAGCACATATGCTTATTTTATACATGAAACAAACTTCTACTGTCCTTAATGTAATGACAAAAATATTGGGAAGGCTTGGCTCATCAGTGATGAACCCACCCAGCGGTTTCACCAATTTAATATACCATCGAAGTCTTCTTCTTTCTTATATCTACTCAATCATATTAGGCTATCAAGCCTGTAGAGCTCCGTAATGATTAGTTGAAGTAGAATGGGTTTGTTATTAAGACTGGGAGTACTACTCAGTAGCAGGCCACTGACCTAGCTCCAAAATGAAGGTCCGTTTTGACACGAGGAACAGACACAACAGATGCTCCTAACATGGAGTACAGACTCATTCTGTATCTCTGGAGTCCTTACAGGGTACTATCAGCTGGGACAGCTGAGTCCAGGTTTTAGCGAGCTTGTTACTGCTCCCCCTCCTCCTTTTTCTTTCGTGCTTGGGACCAGCAAAGACAGAGTTGGAGACAATAGAGTTGGGAGTACTACTCAGTAGCAGGCCACTGACTTAGCTCCAAAATGAATGTCCGCCTTTGACATGAGGAACAGACACAACAGATGCTCTTAACATGGAGTACAAACTCATCCTGAATCCCTGGAGTCCTTACAGGGTACTATCATCCGGGCCAACTGAGCCCAGGTTTTAGCGAGCTTGTTACTGTTCCCCCTCCTCCTTTTTCTTTCGTGCTTGGGACCAGCAAAGACAGAGTTGGAGATAACCATAACAGTAAGGACAGTAGAAGTTTGTTATATGTGTTAAATATAAGCATTCATGTTTTCATTTCCTATATATAGATTGCAAGTGTATTGCTTTATAGTATTAGGTCACAGTGGTACAGCCTGCTCCACGCTGACGAGGGCCAACAGCCCGAAACGCGTTCGTGGTTGGCTTTTCTTAATTTTTCACACACACACACACACAAAAACCTTTATTAAGACACACAGGTCTTACAGAGGATTCTCCTTGGGGTTACAAGACGGAGAAACCTATGAAAGTGGGAAATATACAAAGGGGTAAAAATGGTTTTCTTAATTTATCAAGAAAATGGGTTGGCCAAATATCAGGGAAACGGCTAAATCAACGTTTAGTTGATTTCTGTTCCACTAGATGGCGCTCTGCTATCTAAAATGCACATGTGCTCCTGCTCAGGATATGCTTTCTTTGTTTTTAATATCAACACCTGATCTTTTTATTTTTTTCTAATATTTATTCACATATTGCTTTATATTAATTTATGCCTAACTAGCCTTTTCCTTATTGTTTTCGGAAGATCATTGCTCGATGTAAATATTTATTAAGACAAAATCTTCATCTTGCTTCCTTATCTTTTCTTAGTTTCTCGGGTCCAACTAGGACCATGGACGAAGAGCCATGAAATATAGTCAGAAGATGGCATCAAAGCTGCTACCAAAACGTTACAACTCTCTCAATTTCACTTTTCCCACTGCCATAATCATCTTTACGATGCACTAGCGCGCCATCTGTTATCAAATTACAAAACTATTTTAGAGGCGTAATATTCTTTTTTTTTTTTAATAAAACAATTTCTACTGTCCTTACTGCAATGGAAAAATTAAAGGGAGGGCCTGGCTCATCAGTGGTGAACCCTCCCATTGGTAGATTAAACTGGCGAAACCGCTGGGAGGGTTCACCACTGATGAGCCAGGCCCTCCCTTTAATTTTTCCATTGCAGTAAGGACAGTAGAAATTGTTTTATTTTAAAAAAAGAATATTACGCCTCTAAAATAGTTTTGTAATAATCATCTTTAATTTATAATTTCTCGTTATATATATATATATATATATTATAATTTATTTCAAAGATCATAGTCTTTTGTGAGTTAAATATTTATTTTTGACTCGTGCTTTAGATGTTGTACAAAAATTTTAAATATTGCGTGAGAACGCCCTTGGAACTTTAGAAATATGTTTAACGCCTTGCTAAATGTTTAATTTTTGTTCCCTCCTGACGAGGACAAAAGAATTTTGTCGAAACGTCGAGATAATAAAAAAGATTTACTGGCCGAAGTATCTTTATTTTCAAGAAATATATGAATGCCGGCCAAGCAGCCTCAATATTTACGATAATCATATCGCTTGTTTCTATATTTCTACCTATTTTTAAACAGATTTAGCGTATCGTAAAAATAGAGGTTGTTTGGCCGACATCTATAGCTCTTCAAATTATAGATACTTCAGCCAGTAAATATTTAGCGTTGCACTAGCGCGCCATCTGTTATCAAAATTAGAAACTATTATAGACGCGTAAGATTCTTTTTGAAATTAAACAATTTCTACTGCCCATACTGCAATGGAAAAATTAAAGGGAGGGCCTGGATACCGCTGGGAAGGTTCACCACTGATGAGCCAGGCCCTCCCATTAATTTTTCCATTGCAGTAAGGACAGTAGAAATGGTTTAATTTCAAAAAGAATCTTACGCGTCTATAATAGTTTCTAAATATTTATCGTATTTACCCATATTTATTCTTAAATATTTTTTTTATTCATCAAAAGAAATATTGGTAGATCGTTGAGATACAGCCTACATCACGCTGACGAAGACCAACTACCCGAAACGCGTACGTACTAATGGTTTTTTTTTTTTTTTTTGGTCAAGTCGAAAAATATTTTTGAATCCAACACAAAAAAAAATCAACGTTCAGTTCATATATATTCCGATAGATGGCGCTCTACAATAAAAACGTTTAGTTGCATAATCAGGAGATGCTCTTTATTTACATAGTTTACTTATTATATTATAATTCTGGAATAATTGAAAGATCAACGATTAGTTGATATTTATTTCGATAGATGGCGCAAGTAATCAGCAACTTTTAGTTGCATAGTTAGGAGATGCTCTTTATTTACATAGTTTGAATTATTCTTGTTACTTATCTTATGTATTTATATATAATGGATTAGCGCATTATCTGTTTTCAGAAATGTAAATTCTTTATAGAGGGCATGCTTCTTTTTTTTAAATAAAACAATTTTCTACTGTTCTTACTTTTATATCGTTTTTATCATTGCAATAAAATTCACATATAGATAAAGGATTCTTCCTGATTTGAAATTAAACGAAAAAAACATGGTGAAGGAAGACGAGTTTCTTTTATTGATGCATAGGTGCAAGCTTTCGGGTAAAAACCCTTCAACAGGCGAGAAATGAAATGAATTTGTACCATAGTCCTTATAAGTCGCGCTTCATTTCTCGCCTGTTGAAGGGTTTTTACCCGAAAGTTTGCACCTATGATCAATTAAAAAAACTCGTCTTCCTTCACCATGTTTTTATCATTGCAATAAATTCACAGTAGGCTATTATTTTATTTAAAAAGTAACATACACTCTATATATAAATATATAAAAAATGGAAGCATTATAAAACATGAAATTTTCTTTTTTCAAACACAAAACAAACTTCTATTGTCCTTACTGCGATGGAAAAATATATTGGAAGAGCTTGGCTCATCAGTGGTGAACCCTCCCAGCGGTTTCGCCAATTTAATCTACCAGACCGCTTCTCTTAGAGCTCCAATACTATATTGGACAATTCTGCTTATATATGCTGCAATGACGGGTGGAATCTTAGAAATGGTATTTAGGTAAACTATGTACGTAAGCTTTTAGGACAGTAGAATTACATATATAAATATAGTTTATAATTCCAATAAGTCCTAAACAAGCCTGTTAGGTATTAATTGGGAATTGTTTATGTGAAAGAGCAATGTTCGATGCATATTGTGGAAAATTAGGAAAGACAAACACTTCAGGATGACACAGCAATTTATTTAAGGCAAGTACGAACTATGAATGATAAACAAAAGATAAGAAAAGAGGGAAGTTTACAGAGTAGCAAAATATAAGCATCAAAAATGATACTCTGTAAATAAAATAATAAATACCTTGCTACAATATATTTGCATATTAGCACCAAAAGAGGCACCTTCCCCTTTAAAATAACCTAAAAGACATCTCTCTCTTTATGTATGCGTTAAGACAATGTATTTTATAATACAATATAATGCGGCTTATGATTTTAAAACGACGTTTGGCAAGTTTTACTGCAAATTCCCATCCCTAGACACTTTTATCTTTACGTTTATCATTAATCTTCACAATTCATCCTTTCATACTTCATTCCTAAGGATAGGAATAGTCGTTATTTCTCCTTAAAATAAATTGCGATTTTTTGTTCAAAAGAAACATCTGCGGTAAAATTTGTCAAACGTCGTTTTACAACATGCATGTCAAACTCAAATCCTAACACGGGCCAAATAAAAAAGTAATAAGATTATGTGGGGCGCAAAAAAAGAAAACAAGTAATTAATTTTTTATAGTAACATTTATGTAGGTTTATTTTAAAAAATACTAATAAGAAAAAAGAAAGTAAAGTTAATATTTTCTCCCTGATATTTGGCATCTCTTTTCTGCTACCATCTTTCCTACTTCGGGGGAAATCTTGTTCGCAGTGATTAATTTTAAAACTGACCCAAGGTGAACGTCAGTAATTCTCGATCTGATTGGAGCTTTATTTCCTTTCATAAGTGAAAATAACTGTTCGCACCGATAAGTACTTCCAAACATGGACATAATTTCATATGCTAATTTTCGAGTGTTTTCAAATCTGGCTGGCAAATATTTGTAAAATTCAGAAACGACAACTTCAATGAATTTTTTTATTAAAATATATTGTCTGGTGGGCCGCAAATTTATTCGTTGTGGGCCGCATGAGGCCCGCGGGCCGCGAGTTTGACATGCTTGTTTTACAATGTATGTTGTTCATTATCTCAGTACAAAACGTGAAGATATGGATGAAGAATGAGCCACAATACCAGTTTCGTTATGTTCTATTTGCATATATACGCTCATGGAGACAAAACTTAAGAAAATGGAAAGTCTTTGATGTCGTCGGTCGTCTTTTTTTTTTTTAAGGAGACAGAGTTAATTTTGAAAAGGGCATCTCCTTATCGTGCAACTGAAAGTTGCTTATAGCTTGCGCCATCTATCGGAATAAATATAAACTATTCTCGTTGATTTTTAATTATTCCAGAATTGGCCAAATACCCATTCTTGATTAATCAAGAGAAAAGCTAACCACGGAGTTAATTTTGTTCACATTTTGTTATCTGGTGTGTCTTCAATAACGATCACTGTAATATCTTTCAGAGTTATTGTCTGAATCCCGATATACATACTGAAAGGCATAACTTCCTCAAGTTTTGTCCATGAGTGTATCTTTCAGAGTTATTGTCTGAATCCCGATATACATACTGAAAGGCATAACTTCCTTAAGTTTTGTCCTTGAGTGTATCTTTCAGAGTTATTGTCTGAATCCCGATATACATACTGAAAGGCATAACTTCCTTAAGTTTTGTCCATGAGTGTAGTTTCCAGTTCAAAATAACTTTATTAGGTGCCGCTCACAAAGAACAACCCAGATCATCATATCGACAATGATGTATAGAGGGTATGTATATACAACGGTCCATTCACAATTATAATACAATATATATATTATGGTATTCTGTCAATGTATCTAGGTCAGGAATCTTGGGGCTTCGTGGATATCTTGTTTTGGAGAGGTTTGTCTTGGCTTTGTGGGATGGTTGCGTACATGTTGGTGTGGCTTGTGGAAAGGCCGCTGATAAAATTATAATTATTTTTATAAAATAAATTAATCATTTAAAGCCCCAAAATATATAAAGAGAAAAGAAGTAACGGCCGCTGGAAGCAAGCCTTGTTGTTGAATGACGCGTGTGGCAAGAGTCCCGGATGCCGCCCGCGCATGCGTAGTGAGGCTGTCACACTACTGCCCGTATGTGTAGTAAAGCTTTGTCCCAGTTCGCGCTCGCTGAAGCAAAGTGTGGTCGCCACAGTTTGCTTGATATTTAAAGTACATTTCTTATTTTTTCCTTCATTTTCATCTTTCTGACTTAGTTGATATATAAGTTGTTTCAGTAATGTTTTTTTTTTCTTCTTGTTTCACCTTTGTAGTTGGTCGCGCTTCCTTGAAGGTTATATTTGCATATTTAATAGAATAGTTTAAACTGTTTATTACAGATGGCCCGTGCTACTATGGTATTTGTGTTTGTCAGGCCGGATCTTGAAGCCCAAGAGAAGAAGACAGAAGAACCTCCCAATACCTCGACGTCACTGAAAGGATGGATGTTCCGGGTGTTGTTCGGAACAAGGAGCTGGTCGTCTCGGTACTACCACATCCTGGTGTGAGTATATCGTTGTGTGCTGTGAGAATTACGTGGATAAAACTTGGCATAGCTCTGTCTGTGTTTGACATAGATATATACAGTTAAACCTGTCTATAAAGCCCCCTCTAAATAGCGCCTCCCTCTCTATAGCGTCCGATTTTAAATACGAAGTACGATGTGATTTACATTAAAAGTGACCTGTCTATAGCACCCTATTTTGGTGAGTCCCAAGAGGGGGCGCTATAGACAGGTTTAACTGTATATGAAGACATTCTTCACATTAAAACTGTTTTCTACAATATAAACACATTGATAAAACTTAAGGAAGTGTAAAGTCTTTGATATCGGCAGTCGTCTATCAGGATTCAGACAATAACTATGGAAGATATTTGATATACGGTAACCTTTATTGAAGACACACAAGATAACCAAGTATGAACAAAATTGTCTCTGTCTCCTTTAAAAAAAAAATAGACGACCAGAATAATTAAAGACTTTCCACTTCCTAAGTTTTAAATCGATAAAACAATTTTGTTGCTTAACTTTTGTATATCGCTATTTTTATCTGAAGAAGAGCGTGTACCCGAAAGCTTCTACGAATTCCTTTTAATAAAGTAAATTTACGGCATCATTTTTTTTTTTTTTTTACTTTTGTGAATACTTTCAATTTTTGCATTCTTACATTGATTTCTAACATTTTCGTCCTCTTCATCATATCTCCCTCCTTCAGTGCCTTCCTCTACTAAGGGTGGGCCACATGGTCTCTCTATATCTCCCTCCTTCAGTGCCTTCCTCTACTAAGGGTGGGCCACATGGTCTCTCCATATCTCCCTCCTTCAATGCCTCCCTCTACTAAGGGTGGGCCACATGGTCTCTCCATATCTCCCTCCTTCAATGCCTCCCTCTACTGAGGGTGGGCCACATGGTCTCTCCATATCTCCCCCCTTCAATGCCTTCCTCTACTGAGGGTGGGCCACATGGTCTATCCATATCTCCCTCCTTCAGTGCCTTCCTCTACTGAGGGAGGGCCACATGGTCTTTCCATATCTCCCTCCTTCAATGCCTTCATCTACTGAGGGTGGGCCACATGGTCTCTCCATATCTCCCTCCTTCAATGCCTTCCTCTACTGAGGGTGGGCCACATGGTCTCTCCATACTTCCCGGCCTTCCGCCGATTTCTAATATATATTCTTTGTATGTTTTGCAGATCAATACTATGGCTGTTTATATTCTTTCTAACAAGCTTCGACTCCGTCGTTCATATCTATGTATATGCACATAGGATTACCATCCTTATGGTAAGTATTCTGTGATGGGAATATTATGTCGTCGATCTGGAAACTCTGGGTTTCCAGGAGCAAGTTGCTCTCATCTATACCGTCCTTGAACTCCTGCTCTTGTTATGGTCATCAGGAACTGTCACCAAGTTCAGAGGTTTCTCTGGGAAACTGAGATTGGTGAGAAGACAGCAAGTACTAATCAGTAAGTATTGAATGCGTGAATTCCACCCTAATTTCCTCATAAAATGGTTCCTTTGATAATTTTTTGACAATTTAAACAATTTTATTGATTATTTTAATCAAACTTTACAAAGGTGGAAAAATAAAAGAGTAAAAGGGCATATAAAATGTAGGGGAATATATATACAAATGTCTTCAGCAAGGAAGGCCTCCCCACCTTGAGAGAGTCCTCCTCCAGACAAGGTCTTCACTCCTCAGTTCCACACCGAGGAAGTACCTATAGATGCGCGGTAAATGGTTCCTTTGATCACAATCAGAATCAACAACAATATTTTGGTAATAAAAGAAGACACTTATCCTTGAAGACTTGTTGTTGATTATAATTCCACCATTAATTTATCTTCTTTCTACCGTATTTTATATTTCCAGTCATTTTACCTTCCAATACTTTCTTCAATTTATTTCCTAGTTCTTTAAATTAAAGATACTTCGGCCAGTATATCTTTTTTATTGTCTCGACAAAAAGATTTTGTCCTCGTCAAGAAAGAACAAAAATTAAAACAATTGACAAGGTGTTAAGAATAATTTTTAACGCCTTGCCAAATGTTTAAATTTTTGTTCGCTCCTGACGAGGACAAAATATTTTTGTCGAAACGTCGAGATAATAAAAAAGATTTACTGGCCGAAGTATCTTTATTTTAAAGAACTATGAATGCCTGCCAGGCAGCCTCTATCTTTACGATAATTTATTTTCTATTATTCAATGTTAGATTCAAATTTTCTTTTAATGATTTTTTCAACAGGCATCTTCGTTCCTCATCCAATTTTTTCTCGAGATTTATTTTTATTCATTCTTGATTCTCATAGATAACTTATTCAACAGTTCAGTTTTCTCTCCCTCTCATATAGATCAGACATCCTCCAGTACCTTGTCCACGTCTTCGGCGCTGGCCTCTCTCTGAGGTGAGATCAAACATGCCACGTCCTTTTGTGTTACCCAATGACGCCTGAAACCACTTGGCCCCATGACTGCATAACCTTCCTACCACATATATATATTTTACTATAAAATTAGCGTTAAAAATACAGTCTGGCCTATAAGTTCCGAAAACTTTTATTTTTTTATAAAAAATAAAAAGGCAAACTAGAATAAAAAACTATAACTATTTTATTCTAGTTTGCCTTTTAGTTTTAATTTTAAAAATAAAAGGGTTTGTGGGACTTACGGGCCATCCTGTATATGTTTATCACTCTCAGCTATGGAGGGTGTGTGTGCTAAGAGTTAATGATAATATTTTATAAGGAAACCATCTCCCTTGATGATTGTTATCCATGTAATATGATGCATGTAGTCATATCTAATAAATAATATCATAATAAAAGAAAGATCGAAAAATGCAATATAACAGCGGTATGGTAGATTAAACTTGTTAAACCGCTGAGAGGGTTCATCACCGATGAGCTAGGCCCTTCCATTAATTTTTCCATTGCAGTAAAAGCAGTAGAAATTGTTTAATTATTAAAAGAATCATACGCGTCTATAATAGTTTCGATTTTTGATAACAGATGGCGCGGCTAATGCAATGTAATGTAGTAATATCGTTTATGTGCAGATATCACGGTGGGATTTATTCTGGGCACTTACTATCTACTGGAAATATGGGACTTCGATCCTCCATACTCCCCACTCCGGTAAGTCCCCGGGACTATACGATGGAGGAGCTATAGATTCCACGGACTTCTGCCCAGGATCATCATCACACTCCAGTTTGCCCGTCTCTTCTATTCCAACCACAAAATCAAAGTTGCCTGGAGACTCCTCACGTCTTCCATTAAAGCTCACAAGAAGGTAAATATTACAGTTGCCAATCATAGAATGCAGAATTCTTATGAAGAAACAATTAGACATATATTCTCTAACACACCCATTATTCACATGTATACACGTATATATGTTATATAAAAAATATTATTTCATTTAAAATATATATCATAGATTCAAATATTGTTAAATCGACCGCCAGAGGTCATGCTTCCCATATAAAAACTCATTGTTGTTGTATCCCGTTGGCCGGCTCAAATCTTTTGTACATTATGTAAATAAGTTTTCCATTTTTTATTCTTACGCTTTAAGGCAGGCAGTACTTTTATCAAATTATGTTTGCTATATTCCATAAGCTCAATTAAAGCTATTTCACTCTTCCTTAATTTTATTATTATACTTTCAAGATTTTGCCACGACTACATCACCAATACCATTTAGTACTAAAAAGAACCAACAAATAACTCCATTACCATAATCCTCAACATGATCTAAATTCAAGCAGAAAATTTATTTATATTTATAACATATATATATATATATCTATGTTTGTGTGTGGTGTGATATCCGAGGGTCTCTCGCTATACTATGGTAACCGAGGGTCAAACCTGTAGTAACCGAGAGGGACAGTCAGGGTGTAGAGAGTTTTCCAGTACCTCTCTGCACACCTTGTAAGACCTTTAACAATTCTCACAGAGTACAGGCAGAGTAGAAGACTTGGGAATTTCCACACAAAAAAAAAAACGAAGAAACACAGTTGTACTAGGAAAGTTCCGTGAAAATCATGTTATATTATATACAATATGAGGTTGTTGGTTTAAATTACCATATATACTTGTGTATCTATATCTGTCTATCTACCCTCTATACTGTGTATATATAAAAGCATAGGGCTCCTCTCCCGTCAAAACTAGACGCCATCTATTGACCGTCGCTGCAAACTAGAGGCCTCGGATCGGTGACAAAGCCACAACACCAGCTTTGGCAAACTGAGATGCGTCCACCTGGAAACCTTGGTTTCGGGCTAATGGCCCTCGTCAGTCCAGGGCGGACTTTATTCCATGAGATCCACACGGGATCTAATGGAATCTTTACAATCTGCCAAAGAGGTGTTTAGCTGGCAAAGTGACTAGGCCAAATCTATGGCTAAAATATAGATAGAAATCTTTCCAGGATAAAAGTCGTGGGATGGCGTCAGGTTTTAACGTTTATTTTGACGGGAGAGGCGATCTGTGTTTTTATATATCAATATCCTCCCGGCAAAATTTCCATCTATATTTTAGCCATAGATTTGGCCCAGCCACTTTACCAGCTAAACACCTCTTTGGCAGATTGTGAGGATCCCATTAGATCCCGTGTGGATCTCATGGAATAAAGTCCACTCTAGACTGACGAGGGCCATTAGCCCGAAATCATGGTCTCTAGGTGGACACTTCTCAGTTTACCAAAGCTGGTGTTGTGGCTTTGTCACCGACCTGAGACCGCTAGTTTGCGGCGACGGTCAATAGATGGCTTCTAGTTTTGACGTTTATTTTGACGGGAGAGGCGTCCTATGCTTTTTTTTTTCTAGAACAATGTTAACATAATGCATTACCTCGCCATCTGTTATAAGAAGTTAAAAATATTTTTGACGCGTATGTTTCTTTTCGAAATTAAATAATGTAAGTACAGTAGTTATTTTTAAGAATCATAAGCGTCAAAAATATCTTAAATTTCTCATACGTGTACTTTCTATAGTTGTTGTTGTCGTGTCCAATGAAGAGTCTCAGATGTCTCCATACATCTCTATCACAGCAGTCGCAATGTCCTCTATCTTGGGTGTGTAAAGTTCTGGGTCCATTTCAATTTTCTGTTGTTGTTGTCGTGTCCAATGAAGAGCCTCAGATGTCTCCATGCATCTCTATCACAGCAGTCGCAATGTCCTCTATCTTGGGTGTGTAAAGTTCTGGGTCCATGTCAATTTTCTGCTGTTGTTGTCGTGTCCAATGAAGAGCCTCAGATGTCTCCCTGTATCTCTATCACAGCAGTCGCAATGTCCACTATCTTGGGTGTGTAAAGTTCTGGGTCCATGTCAATTTTCTGTTGTTGATGTTGTGTCCAATGAAGAGCCTCAGATGTCTCCATACATCTCTATCACAGCAGTCGCAATGTCCTCTATCTTGGGTGTGTAAAGTTCTGGGTCCATGTCAATTTTCTGTTGTTGTTGTGGTGTCCAATGAAGAGCCTCAGATGTCTCCATACATCTCTATCACAGCAGTCGCAATGTCCTCTATCTTGGGTGCGTAAAGTTCTGGGTCCATGTCAATTTTCTGCTGTTGTTGTCGTGTCCAATGAAGAGCCTCAGATGTCTCCATACATCTCTATCACAGCAGTCGCAATGTCCTCTATCTTGGGTGTGTAAAGTTCTGGGTCCATGTCAATTTTCTGTTGTTGTTGTCGTGTCCAATGAAGAGCCTCAGATGTCTCCATACATCTCTATCACAGCAGTCGCAAAGTCCTCTATCTTGGGTGTGTAAAGTTCTGGGTCCATGTCAATTTCCTGTTGTTGTTGTCGTGTCCAATGAAGAGTCTCAGATGTCTCCATACATCTCTATCACAGCAGTCGCAATGTTCTCTATCTTAGGTGTGTAAAGCTGCTGTTCTGGGTCTATGTCAATTTTCTGTTGTTGTTGTCGTGTCCAATGAAGAGTCTCAGATGTCTCCATACATCTCTATCACAGCAGCCGTTCTCTATCATGGGTGTGTAAAGTTCTGGGTCCATGTCAATTTTCTGTTGTTGTTGTCGTGTCCAATGAAGAGCCTCAGATGTCTCCATACATCTCTATCACAGCAGTCACAATGTCCACTATCTTGGGTGTGTAAAGTTCTTGGTCCATGTCAATTTTCTGTTGTTGTTGTTGTGTCCAATAAAGAGCCCCAGATGTCTCCATGCATCTCTATCACAGCAGTAGCAATGTTCTCTATCTTGGGTGTGTAAAACTGCTGCTCTGGGTCCATGTCAATTTTCTGCGGCCATTGCTGGACATGAGAATATGTGGGTAGGTGTTAGTTCCTCACCAGGACAATTGTTGCATGTCCTGTAGGTTCTTGTGCCATCTGGATATATTGTCATTCCTTTGTAGTGTTTCCTTCTGAGTCTTGTTATTGTTTTTGTAATTCTTCTCCAAGAGTTTATGTCCCATATTTGATCTTTCCTTATCTTTTGTTGAATTATCTTGTATTTTTCCCAAAGCATCAGCAACAAATACTGGCATTATATTATGATGCATTAGCGCGGCATTTGTTATGAAATCTCTAAACTATTATAGACGCGTATGATTCTTTTAAAAATTAAACAATTTCTACTGCCCTTACCGCAATGGAAAAATTAATTGGAAGGCCTGGCTCATAGTGGTGAACCCTTCCAGCAGTTTCGCCAGTTATGTAATCTACTACTATGGTAGATAAACTGGCGAAACCGCTGGGAGGGTTCAACACTGATTAGCCAGGCCCTCCCATTAATTTTTCCATTGCAGTAGGGACAGTAGAAATTGTTTAATTTTTGAAAGAATCATACGCGTCTATAATACACTTGTAGTTTCGAAATACTGACCTTACTTTCTATAGTGAAGGAGTATGTATAATAGATGTGCGCTGTAGGAGCTGGTGACCGTCGCCATATTCGCCATCATAGCTCTGGTCATCCTCTCCAATGTCCTCTTCATGCTGGAAGGAGAGCGACACGGCTGGGGGTCGCCTGAACATGCCTTCGGTCCCACCAACTTCCGCACCTACTTCGAGGCTTTGTGGTGGGCTTACGTAAGTTCCTTCTGAATGGAACCTATGGTCACTTTAGAAAGATCATCTCTTCTGTGGTAGAAAGAGATTACACTCATGGACAAAATTTATGAAGGTGGAAAGTCTTTGATGTCGTCGGTCGTCTGTTTCTTTGGAGGAGAGACAGAGACAATTTTGTTCACACTTGGTTATCTCGTGTGTCTTCAATAAAGGTCTCTGGGTATTAAATATATTTATTGTCTGCGAGTTATTGTCTGAATCCCGATATACATGCTAAAAGGTACAACTTCCTTAAGTTTTGTCCATGAGTGTATCTTTCAGAGTTAATGTCTGAATCTCGATATACATGCTAAAAGGTACAACTAAGTTTTTTCCATTAGTGCATCTTTCAGAGTTAATGTCTGAATCCCGATATACATGCTGAAAGGTACAACTTCCTTAAGTTTTGTCCATGAGTGTATCTTTCAGAGTTAGTGCCTGAATCCCGATATACATGCTGAAAGGTACAACTTCCTTAAGTTTTGTCCATGAGTGTATCTTTCAGAGTTATTGTCTGAATCCCAATATACATACTGAAAGGTACAACTTCCTTAAGTTTTGTCCATGAGTGTATCTTTCAGAGTTATTGTCTGAATCCCGATATACATGCTAAAAGGTACAACTTCCTTAAGTTCTGTCTATGAGTGTACATCATGACTGCTCTATAAACAACAATTCTTAGCAGTCAATAGCCAAAAACATAAAATCACAGATATATTTTAACAGATAATAATAAACGAAACTTAGACGCATTCTGCGCTCCAGGAACCTGGGCTATATATATATATCGTATGAAAACAGTACAAATGTGAAATTTTACTGGAATAAGATGGATAAATTAATAAAAAAGCATCTCTATCAGTAATCTTCAGTTGCACGAAAGAAGGGATATACCTTTTTCTTAATTTATTTACAGTAGAACCTCCCTGTAAAGTACACCTAATTGCAGAGCCAAAGTGTCCTTTAGGGAGAGATGTTCTCTTACTGGAGAGTTACTAAATAGTAAGCAAGGTAATTTTGGAAATGAAAACTGTCCTTTATAAAGAGGTGTTTTCTAGCGTGAGTGTCCTCTCATGGAGGTTGTTCTACTATATATCGTGTTATATATTGTTTAGATGTTATTTATAAAGAGGTTTTGTGTATTTATTGAGAGGATCGCAAAGTGGTTGGTGAACCAGGGTCTACCGGTTGCTGCTTCCCCGTAGCTCCCCGTGGGCATGACAAGATAATTTCTATACTTACCTTGTCATGGCGAGACGCAATCGGTATACAAAACCTTCTGACTCTAGGCAGTGGAGAGACCTCGAGGTTCTAACTTCTAAAGAGATGGCAGGTTCTTGGGTACAGGAGAGTACCTAGTCCTAGTGTGGACCATCTTAAAGAAGCCAAGAATGCTTGGTTGTCTGCATGCTGGTAGAGTCAGGGGGGGGGGGTTTCCTTGTCCGTTCCCTCTGGTGTAGTTGAAATACGATGAAGTAAATCATACCCTCCTGCCAACCAGAGGTCTGTAGAGGTTTCGTTATAAGAAGGAGGGTTTAGACTTATGGGTCTCCTAGACCTGGGTGGTTAAATGATCCAAAGAATGGTAATAGAATATATTGGGTGATGTGAGAGACTGACGTAACATGGTGTGATCCAGATCACTCTGACCACGATTGGATACGGAGACAAAGTACCGCAGACGCCAGCAGGGATGGTCACTACTGCCGTGGTCACTTTGTTCTCTTTATTCCTCTATTCTCTGGCCTCGGTGAGTTCTCTCTGCCTAAATTACATATTTGATATGGCCTGGCTCATCACTGGTAAACCCTACCTGCAGTTTCGCCAGTTTTATCAGAACTCTCCATGATCTATGTGAAATGGAATATTAAAATTTGGCAAAACAGTTGGAATGGTTAACCACTGATGAGCCAAGCCCCTCTCATTCAGTAAATTCTATCATCAAGGTCTGGTAGATATATTATTTGATGATATTGCCACGTGTAAAGACAAAAACTTCAGGATGAGACAACAATTTATTTCAAGCAAGGAAAACTATGAATGGTAAACAAATGATAAGCCACGAGGGAAATTTACAGAGTAGCAAAATATAAACATAAAAATGACCACTCTGTTAATAAAATAATAAAATTAATAAATACTCTGTTACAATATATATGAAAATTAAATTCATATAAAATAATTAAGATATTAATTGAAATTTTGTTTTTTCTCTAGAGCAATATTAGAGCAGCCATCGTCTTTATTGACGATATCTGTATTATAAATGTTAATGATAATAAAAACAGGCTTTTATGTTAATTTTTATGAAGATATTAATTGAAATTGTATTTTTTATAAAGCATCCTTGGAGCAGATATCGCTTTTAGCACCAATAATGTTCCATAATGACTGATATCTGTATTATAAATGTTAATGATAATGAAAATAAACTTTTTTATTCATTTTCAATAAATCTATTAATTGGAATTGTGTTTTTATAGATCATCATTGGAGTAGCCACCGTCTTTAGAACCAATGATGTTCCATAATGACCGATATCTGTATTAGAAATCATAATGAAAACATACTTTTTCTGTCTATTATTATCCCTATATTATCCCTAGTACACGTGATACAGGCCATGATAATCATGGTAAGTAGAAGTAGTCGAATTCTTTTACTGTAAGTGTGTCACATGTCCACACATGTGAAAAGAAGATCGACTTTGCCCTTGCAAATAATGATATCCAATATTGGAGAAGCCATCGCTTTTAGAACCAATAATGTCCCATAATTTACGATATCTGTATTAGAAATCATAATTAAAACATACTTTTGTGTCCATTTTTTTATCCCTGTCACACGTGGTATAGGCCATGATAATCATAGTGGGTAGAAGAAGGCGACTGCTTTTACTGTAAATGCGCCAGATTTCTACACATGTAAAAAACAGTTGGACTTTGCATTTACAAATAATAACGTCCATTTTTTATGAAACTATTAATTGATATTGTGTTTTTTATAGAGTATCATTGGAGCAGCAATCGCTTTTAGAACCAATCAAGATAATAAAAAGAAAATCCAAGATAAAACCAGAATAGCAGCAGCAAATTTAATCAAGGTAACTTTGGACAGATATGTAAATTTTCATATAAGTTCAATATGTAAATGTGCAGAAAGTCTACATGTTGCATAAACATGTGCATAACAGAGGCAATTCGAATCTATGGCAAAAATATCTGAATCGTTGCACGACACCAGACGTTGGACTAACTCTAAAGGTTCGTATGGCTTTCATTACCTATACCAGGGGTCGCAAGCCATATGCGGCTCTTTGAATGTGAAGCTGCGGCTCTTTGGATGTGAAGCTGCGGCTCTTTGAATGTGAAGCTGCGGCTCTTTATATAGTTTCATATAGATGGAAAATTTGCCGGGAGAAAATTGATCCTTAGAAGCATAGGGCGCCTCTCCTGTCAAAATAAACGTCAAAACTTGACGCCATCTGAGGGCCATTAGCCTGAAACCATGGTCTCTAGGTGGACGCTTCTCAGTTTGCCAAAGCTGGTTTTGTGACTTTGTCACCGACCCGAGGCCGCTAGTTGCGGCGACGGTCAATAGATGGCGTCAGGTTTTGACGTTTATTTTGACGGGAAAGGCGACCTATGTTTCTATAGTTCCATACGTAAATATTATTTATGCGAGTACTATTTATTGTTGGCAAGAAAAAATTGTGGTGCCTCTTTAAAAACTTTGAAATTTTGTAAAATTACAATTTTTGATTCTTCTGAATCAAAAATTTGCCAACCCCTTGACCTATACTACACGATTGCTATAGGTATGGTTGTGTAGAAAGCCGGATCTTTCTTCCAACTCCATAAACCAGATGTCCGCAGAAGTCCATACCCATCCACAACACATCTACCCAGCTTTTTCGAAAAGAACAGTAAGATTCCTTTACATTTTCCCCATCCAAATTTTTGATTAAATTGTGGCGAAGAAATATTATTTAATTTAATTTTTTTTTTTTATTCAATGAAAATATTTGAAACAGATTCATTATTTTATATTTGTAAATCATCATTTAATTGCCTAGCTTGCTTTCTCGATATTCTCTAGCTGTAGATAGCTTGGTTAATTTGTTAATAATAGTCGACTGGTCGTGGTGACGTCATCAATAAATACTTTCACATCTCCAGATATACAAAGACTTGATTTCTACCCTACAATATATATCAACTACAAAACTTTTTTAAAATCTCTATTACTAACATTTTTCACAAAGTGATCCGCTGTCGTCCTTTTCAACGTAGATCAATCTTATAATGTTTGTTTATTTATGATGCTATGGAAACACTTGTTGAGCATGTTGATATTCCATGATTTCTTTTTTCATTATTATTAATATTATCCCTAGTACATGGGGTACAGGTCAGGATAATCATGGTGTGGGTTGTTGGTATGGTGTTGACGACTGCTTTTACTGTAAGTGCACTACATGCATCTAAACATTTGAAAAGCAGTTCAACTTTTGCACTTACAAATGTGCCAGAGCCCCGTTTGATTACTTTTACTCGCTGGTGGAGTTGTACTTTTGCAATAATGGGGGGAGGGCATTGAAGAATTTTTTTTTTTTATTAGAATAAAAAAGTGTCCAATGTGGGATTCGATCCCGTGAGTGTACAGTTGTCTGCCCGTTATACTTCCATTATACGTTGTGTCCACTGGGTACCTCCATTAGACGTTGTGCCCACTGGGGTGTTCCAGACCACCATCACCATGACTTGTCCCGTCAAGTCTCAGAGGAATTTGAGCATCCCAAGAGTTTCACGGTGTAAGTAAATATCCTTGGTAGCTTGAATGTCACCCATGGTGTCTTAGATATCTCCAGTGATGTCTTAAATCAAGCATGTCAAACTTAAATCCTAACACGAGCCAAATAAAAAAAGTAATAAGATTATGTGGGCCGCGAAAAAAGAATTGCCACTTTTCTTGAAAATTCTTATGTTCGTCAGCAATTTTTCGTTTAGTTTTACTGCCACTTGGTTTTGATGAAGACATATTGAATACAAAGGTCTGAAAAAATTAGTAATCGCTAACACAAAATAATAAAACGTTTTAATTAATATTAAAAAAAAATTAAATAATATTTTTTAACTTACCAGACACAGAATAACTGCACAAATTATTGAACGTAACTTTAAAAAAAAAAATTTTTTCTAGTACTCCGAAAGAATATTTTCTTTAAACTTTAAGGCACACAATACTTATGGCGATGTACATACGTTATGTATGTAGGTATAATATTATCAAAACTTACGACTTATGTATGGCGACCAGTGGTTCGTTATTAATAAATAAATTATGTATAATTACAATTTTTTAAAATTAGGCTACAAATTTTTATTATTATTTTTTTTAATTTATAATTTTTTAAAATTTAAATATATTGTCTGGTGGGCCGCAAATTTATTCGTTGTGGGCCGCATGAGGCCCGCGGGCCGCGAGTTTGACATGCTTGTCTTATATATCTTCAATAATGTCTTAAATAGCACCCATGGTACTCTAAACATCAGCAATATTGCCTTAAATGTTAGAGATGATATTTTAGATGTCAGCAATAGTGTCTTTGATATCAGAAATAATATTGTCGCGGCTTGACAATCCGGTTCTTGCGCGACGACGCGCTTCTTCCGTCGTAGATCACCTACCTGGGCTCCCGTTGCTCTCCCTCTGCAGCTGTACCCTGCAGAGCACCCAAGGACGTCCGAGAGCCACCACTCAAGTGGAATTCCTTTCCTCTGGCAGTATCTCTCGGCCTTACCACTTGTGGGGGGGTCACGAGAGACTTACTAGAAGAGTAGAATCAGCAATGTGGCGATGGCGAGAGGAACAACAGCAGACGGCACGGAGACTTCAAACACTACTCTTTATTGTCATTTACTACTAAACATTACATACAAATGGAATAACATACAATGGGTATTTACATTATGTCACTTCCTGGGGCCAATATGAACATCTATTTACATACATTTTTCCCAGAAAACAGGATCACAGCAGTCGGCGATTCCCACACCAGTTTCAGATTGAAACAGGCGAAAGCGCCATCTATTGGCGGAGGTTGTAGTCATTTTAAGGCCTTATACGCGACAATATCTTAAATATTAGTGAAGGTGTCTTAGACATCAGCAATAATGTCTTATATACCACAAAACCATTTCTAAGATTCCACTTCAGTGTAACATATATAAGCAGAATGATCCAATACAGTATTAGAGCTCTAAAGAAGCGGTCTGGTGGATTAAATTGGCGAAACTGCTGGGAGGATTTATCACTGATGATCCAATCCATCCCAATATATTTTCATCGCAGTAATGACAGTATAAGTTTGATTGATGTGTGCAAGAAACATTCGCGTCTTAATTTTTGTAGCCATCAGCAATAATACCTTAAATATTAGTGCTGGTGTCTTAGACATCAGCATTATGTCTTAAATATTGGTAAAGCTATCTTAGATATAAGTAATAATGTCTTAAATCTTAGTAATGGTGTCTCAGATATCACACACACACACAAAAAACTTTATTAAGACACACAGGTCTTACAGAGGATTCTCCTTGGAGTTATAAGACGGAGAAACCTATGAAAGTGGGAAATATACAAAGGGGTAAAAATGGAGAAAGATTATATACACATGGTAAATATATACAGATTATTATTTGAATGATCCTATGGAAAATAAGAATATGGATTTGGAAAAAAAAAATTTTGGAAATATGGATGGGGTGTCTCAGATATCTCCAATAATGTCTTAAATATCACCCATTGTACTTTAAACATTGATATGAAGCAATAACGCGCCATCTATATATAGCAAATGAAAACATTAAGACGGGAATGTTTCTTTTATACATAAAACAAACTTTTACTGTCCTTACTGTGATGAAAATATATTGGGAGGGCTTGGCTCATTAGTGATGAATCCTCCCAGTGGTTTCGCCAATTTAATCTACCAGACCGCTTCTCAGAGCTCTAATACTGTATTGGATCATTCTGCTTTTATATGCTACACTGAAGGATGGAATCTTAGAAATGGTTTTCAAGTAAACTATGGACATAAGCTTATAGGACAGTAGAATTACATTCAAATATTTGCTTCGAGCAATGCTCTTCAGCAAACTATAAAGACAAGGCAAGTTAGGCATAAATTAACACAAAGCAATAACGCGCCATCTATATATATAAAATAAAAGGATTTAAAAGCGCGAATGTTTCTTTTATACATAAATCAAACTTCTACTGTCCTTACTGCGATGAAATAATATTGGGAGGGCTTGGCTCATTAGTGATGAATCCTCCCAGTGGTTTCGTCAATTTAATCTACCTTCTTAGAACTCTAATACTGTATTGGATCATTCTGTTTTTATATGTTACACTGAAGGGTGGAATCTTAGAAATGGTATTTAAGTTAACTATGGACATATCACTCATTGTACTTTAAATATCAGCAATAATGTCTTAAATGTCAATGAAAGTATCTTAGACATCAGCAATAATGTCTTAAATATTAGTAATGGTATCTTGAGAATTCCAACAATCTTACCTTAAAATTCGTCACTGATAACTTCATTTTCAACAATGTCACTTTAAAATTCACCAATGGTACTTTAGTTACCCAAAAGAACTTAAATTATAGCGCATTGATATCTTAAACATCGTTAAATAGTACCATAAATTATACAATTTTACCTTAGAAATGGCCATTGGTTCCTTAATTTCAACAATGACACTTAAAATTGTATTAAAATTACAAATATAAGTTGAAGAACGATTAACGCTTGAAAGCTAGCGTTTTTTAAATAAAAAAAGATACTCATTGTGTGAATATATTTGTAATTTTAATACTTTTTTCACAACTTTAAATTGTAACAATGGTATCATGAATTGCAACAATGGCTTAAATTCCATCACCTATACACCTTATCATTAAATAGTACCATAAATTCTACAATTTTACTTTTAAAATGGCTCCATTGGTACCTTAAATGTCAACAATGAAATTTAAAAAAAAACTACAATTATATCATGAATTGCACAACAATGATATCTCAAAAATCACCACAGTAATGATATAAAGTTCAACAATAGTGACTTCAATTTAAACAATGATATCTAAAATAACGCCAATGATACACTCAAAAAAATCACCAAGTGTACCTTAAATCATCCTAAAATGCCACTTTGTATTTATTATTAAGTTGTTAACGTGATAATCCTGTTGAAGGACTGAAAAGTCCGAAAGCTTGAAAATAAAAAGTTGCACAAGAAAATTAACCCTGGCAGTTTCATTTATTTTATAATATGATTTTTTTTTACTTATTCTTTTAGTCTAAATTAGACAAGATTTTGGAGGTCGTGCTCATAAAGAAGCTCAAGAACTCTTCTTGGTTCTCTGTACAGGGATCCTTTGTCCTTTCCAATACAATTTAGTATATTTAAGACGAGTAATCCTTTCAATATATTATAACACGAATAAAATCATAAAGGATAAGTTTCTTTATTGGTAAAAACCGTTTCGAGCTTTCGGGCGCAAGCAGCCCTTCCACAGGAATTAAATTCCTTTTTTTAAATTCCTTAAATTTTAAATTACATTCCTTTAATTCCTGTAGAAGGGCTGCTTGCGCCCGAAAGCTCGAAACGGTTTTTACCAATAAAGAAACTCATCCTTTATGATTTTATTCGTGTTATAACAATTTAGTATATGTTGGGGAGTGGCCTCTTAGGTTTTGCATCTAGTTCACATGGGGAAGCTTTTGGCTCCCTTTTTATAGACTAGAGGACGCAGGTGATCAGATATAAAATGACACTGTTGAATCCACCTTTGTACCATCGGAGTCTAAATTGTCCGTGTCCAGGATGACGGGATCTCTCCAAAGTTCCATCATCTTCCTTAAAAAGATCCAAGCCTGTCTTGCTGTCGCTAAATTCAAAGTAAGTACAATCTAATTATACAACATACTATAACATGTTCAAACACTCTGTGAAACTCACTCGTACACACAGAAGCCTTTATAATATAATATAATGCGGCTTGTGATTGTAAAACGACATTTGAAAACTATCCCGCATGTGTTTCTTTTCAACGAAAAATCAAAACTTATTTTTAGGAAGAAATAACGATTATTTCTTACCTTAGAGATGAGGTATGAAAGGATGAATTGTGAAGAGTAATGATAAACGGAAAAATAATGAGAATTCCCATCCCTGGACACTTTTATTTTTCCGTTTATCAATACTCTTCACAATTCATTCTTTCATACCTCATCTCTAAGGGTAAGAAATAATCGTTATTTCTTCTTTAAAATAAGTTTTGATTTTTCGTTGAAAAGAAACACATGCGGGATGGTTTTCAAATGTCGTTTTACAGAAGCCTTTATTAAGAACTATAATCTTGTAGAAGGAATCAAAGTTTACGGCGACAAAATTTCTTTTATTTGTGCTGTATAATCGGCAAGCTTTCGGACTATGACGTCCTTTAACAGGCTACAAGTACATTATCTTCTAGTTTCTTGGAAAGCTGCCTGTTGAAGGATGTCATATTCCGAAAGCTTGCCGATTATACAGCATAAATAAAAGAAACTCATAAACTTTGATTCCTTCTTCAAGATGATGTCTGGTGATTCTTTCTCTTGTAAGACCTATTATCATATAATCAAAATAAATCTATATACACTCATGGACAAACCTTAAGGAAGTTGTAACTTTTAGTATATATATATGTCATAATATATACTCTTCCAGGAATAATAAAGCAAACCTAGAGCCAGCCCAGAGAGAGACGGGATGTAAAGTCCGGTCACTTGAAACAGCAGCGACATTCCAAGGGGCGGCAAATGAGGCCCGTCCGTCAACACGTTGGTACTTTTAAGACAGTTGGTGATTGTGTGCGACACGAACGGCCGCTCAGCGGTGGCAGGCCCCTCTCTCTCCCTCTCTCTCTCTGGTTGTCTGGGTTCCTTCTCCAACTTGAGGTGTCCTTATTTCTCTTCCCACCTTATTATATTATACCACATATATGCTCCAATGGTCCCCCGATTCTTGTAAAAGTCCAACCTCACCAGCGAGTGCAAGTAACCAAACGAGGCTCAGGCACATTTGTAAGTGTAAAGTCGAACTGTTTTTCACATATGTAGACATGTGGTGTACTTACAGTGATTATCATGGCTTCTACCAGGTGTACTAGGGATATGCAAAAAAAAGCATGTATATTGGAATCCAGATAATAACTCTGAAAGATATTACAGTGACCTTTATTGAAGACACATGATATAAATAAGTGTGAACAAAATTGCCTCTGTCTCCATTTTAAAAAAATTGACGACAGGTGACATCAAAATATGAAACTTCCTTAAAATTTGCCCATGAGTGCATATTTACATAACTATTTGCATAATTCCAAAAGTGAATAAACATTCTAATAAAAGAATTCTGGAATATTTAAAAATCAATGGATAGTTGATATTTATTCCGATAGATTGCGCAAGCCATCAGGTACTTTCAGTTACACAATAAAGAGATACCTTTTTCTTAATCTATCCACCTTATCCCATTACAATTTCACATTTGTACTGCTTTTTCAAATTCTAATAAAAGTTTTTTTTTTTTTCTTATCCCTAGTACACGTGGTACAGGCCATGATAATCATGGTGGGTAGAAGTAGGCGACTGCTTTTACTGTAAGTTTACCACATATCTACACATGTGAAAAGCAGTTCGACTTTGCACTTACAAATGTGCCAGAGCCCCGTTTGGTTACTTGCACTCGCTGGTGGGGTTAGACTTTTGCAAGAATCGGGGGCCATTGGAGCATTTTTTTTTTAATCAGAAAAAAAGTGTCTATTGCGGGAATCGAACCCGAGTCGTAGCGGTCGAAAACCAATGGTTTAAATCATCCTTCCACCTGCCTCCTCTAATAAAAGATTGAGTCATTGAAGTCACAATGTCTTGTATACAATTTGTGTTGGCATATGTAAATATGTTTTCAGAAATCAAGAGACGTACAAGCCATTGATATGAGCGAGCTGTTGGCCCAAGCACAACACGACATTGTGGCCAAGATCCGTGGTATTGAGAAACGGTAAGTTTGTTCGTTATACAAATTAATAAAAATAAATAATTCAACAGATTTCTGAAGGTTGTTTATAAAAAAAAAGAAAATGTTTTCCCTTCAAACGTTCGGGCGTGCTTATTGAAATCAAAACATTAAAAGCAATTTTATATACTAATTATCTCATGTATTTACAATTTTTAAATATATCTTTATATAATTAGAGATTTGGGGTTATATAGGTACATATTGAAAATAGAGCAATCCATATATATATTCATTATTAAATTAAAAAGACATATATTGGATCAAATATATAATTTATTTTACCAATATTTCAGTTGACTGAACACCAACCTTTTACAAGGTATTACAACGTATTTATGTCAACCACAAACTCAGCGCCACATAACGTCAATAGGATTTGAGCTTTAAAAAATATTTTTGCATGAATTCAATTTTTTGACGTTTATTTTGACCGGAGATGCTACCTTTGTCTTTGTATATAAAAAAAAGGGCATTTCCTGACCAGAAGCACATGTACTTTTTAGATGGCACAGCGCCATCTAGTGGAACAGAAATCAACTAAACATTGATTTAGCCTGTTCCTTGAAATTTGGCCAACCCAATTTCTTGATAAATCAAGAAAAGTCATCTACGAAAGCGTTTCGCGCTGTTGGCGCTCAAAATATTTTTGGTCCCAGAGGCTTCTTAAGAAACCAAGAAATGGATATTTAAGGCCAAACTTGCGTAAATACGCTGAACAAGTGAAAAAATAATGTATATATAATGAAAAGAGATTAGTCCGATAGATGGCGTTTTAAAATTAGATAGTTGTTCACATAAAAATTTCTTTAGCTAATTACCTTAATTTCCAGGATGGACAAAGCATTTGGGAAGCCTGGCATGTCATCGAGGACTCAGTCGAGCTGTTTCTCCTTCAATGAACTGGAGAAAAAGGTAAATTACATATTTTCTCTCATCATCTTTTCTTATACCATGTAAACCAATTCAATCGTAAATATAAACTTTTCCCTATTTTTTACCAATATGTTATTTCGAAATATAAATAAACATTAATATATCCTTTTTAGATTAAATTAAATAAAGTTGTGGCAATATACAAGGTGCGTTCATTAATTTCCAGGACTGGTTAAAAAATAAAAAATATAAAAAAGCTAGAGAAAAAATTTTTTTACAGAGTTGAATATTGGACATTCGACCACACCTGACTGAAAGCACGAGTCTCGTGGCGCACGCGCCGATCTAAAAATAGAACAAAACATCTTCCTTGTAAGGTTCGCATTTCTAATTTTAAAATGGCCATTTTCGAAGAGCAGAGAATCTGCATTAAGTTTTGTTTTAAATTGAAAATAAGGTGCTACTGAGACGTATGAATTGATTAAAGAAGCTTTTGGCGATGCAGCTTTATCCTGTTCAAGAACTTTTGAATGGTTTTCACGCTTCCACTGGGCGTCCAAGATCATTTCGTTGCGAGGAAAACAAGCTCAAAATAAAGGAGTTAATTAAATCTAACAGAAGAATTATCTTCAGTGACTGGACTATCTGTTTATTTGGGGATAATGAGGTGCTTAAGGGAGGCAGTGCGCCTTAAAAGACCTGAAAGATGGCAAAACAATGACTGGATACTTCACGTCGATAATGCGCGGCCGCACACAGTCCATGTTGTTTTGCAGTTCTTGGCCAAGCATTCAACCATACATATCCCTCATCCACCCTATTCCCCCGACTTAGCCCCCAATGACTTTTTCCTCTATCCTAAATTGAAAATTAACTTGAAAGGACGGAAATTTGACAACTTTGATATGATACAAGCTGAATCGAAGGCAACCTTGAGGAACCTCTCAAAAAGTGATTTTATCTCCTGCTTCGACAATTGGAAAAAAAGATGGAACGGGTGTATTGAGGCAGGAGGGGCATATTTTGAAAAATATTAAATTAGTTTTTTTATTTGTTTTATTTTTTCAAAGATACAGAGCAGTCCTGGAAATTAATGAACGCACCTTGTATATATATATATTAAGAAAAAGGCATCTCCTTATCGTGCAACTGAAAGTTGCTAATGGCTTGTGCCATCTATCGGAATAAATATCAACTATTCTCGTTGATTTTTAATTATTCCAGAATTGGCCAAATACCCATACCCGATAAGGAGATGCCTTTTTCTTAATTTATGCACCTTATCCCAGTACAATATTACATTTGTACTATTTTTTCACATATATATATGTGTTTAAACCAATAACGCGCCATCTAAATACAGGAAATGAAAAGATTAAAACACGAATGTTTCTTTTGCACATCAAACAAACTTCTACTGTCCTTACTGCGATGGTAAAATAATAGGAGGGCTTGGTTCATCATCGGCAAACCCTCTCAGCAGTTTCGCCAATTTAATCCACCAGACCGCTTCTCTTAGAGCTCTAATACTGTATTGGATCATTCTGTTTTTATATGCTGCACTGAAGGTGGAATCTTAGAAATGGTATTTAAGCAAATTATGGACATAAGCTCTTAGGACAGTAGAATTATATATAAAAGCTTATATCCATAGTTTGCTTAAATACCATTTCTGAGATTCCACTCTTCAATGCAGTATATATATAAGCAGAATGATCCAATACAATATTAGAGCTCTAAAGAGAAGCGGTCTGGTAGATTAAATTGACGAAACAGCTGTAAGGGTTTACCATTGATGAGCCACAAGCCCTCCCAATATGTTTTCATCGCAATAAGGACAGTAGAAAAGTTATATTTATTTGTGAAAAGAAACATTCGCATCTTAATGTTTTCATTTGCCTTATTAAACTAACACTAAAATTTTCAAAAATTGTTTATAACACACAAAGAATGTAATATATATTATCTCCCCCTTTCAATATAATTAATATTTAAAATCTATATATTAATAAAATGCAAATTTCATAAGTGGTGTTCGCTAAAAACTTTCGTTACAATGCATCAATTTCGACCAAATTTTCAACATTTATGTAAAACGAGATGGAGCAGGTTTTGCTTAACATCAAAATATTTTTCCTAACTTTAACATGCGTAACTTCGCTGTTATCGATTAAATACAAAATAAATCAACAGAGTTAGTTTTATTTATATATAAATACAAAAAAAAAATTCAGCAATTCATTCAACTCAATCTAAAAAAATATTCAAAACAAGCAATTTTAAAATAACACCATATGTAAAACAGTCGGCCAAGAAAACAACAACGATATTACATCTTTCTCACATATTCACACACAATCTTGATTAATAATTAAAACTAATCTTTCGTAAGGTGGAATCCTCTGGTGTATAATTAGCAGCAACCCATAAAATTCCGAGGATAAGTTTCTTTTATTTAAATTTAAATTAAATAAAAGAAACTTATCCTCGGAATTTTATGGGTTGCTGCTAATTAAAACTAATCTTTAACATTGTTTATTATACTTCATAATATATAATATTCGTTAGGCAAACTTTCACTCGGATAAAACCCGGGCGAAGCCGGGTACACATCCGCTAGTATGTAAATAATAATATGTATATAAAATAGTATTTATCATCAATTTATTATCGTGATACTCCTGTTGAAGGACTGACAAGTCCGAAAGCTTGAAAATAAATATTTGAACAAGAAACTTTACCCTGGAAGCTTTATTTATTTTATGATACAGTAGACTCTCCTATAACGCGATTAATGTGTGTCCGTGTTGTATGAAATCGCGTTATAGGAATTCGCGTTGTACGAAATAAAACTTGTATAACGCGAATGTTGTTAGGGTATTTTTTTTTTTTTTATTATTTTATAACGCGTTATACGAAAATTCGCGTTGTATAAATAAATTTGTCACAATTTTTTTATCGCGTTGTACGAAATCGCGTTGTAAAAACTCGCGTTATAGGAGAGTCTATTGTACTATAATTTTAAACCATACATTAAACAATCTAACAAATAATTGTTGTTGTTTTTTTACAGTTCGAACATCTAGATCATCGTGTGGACGACAACACTCACCATCTAGACAGTCTAAAAGATGAACTCAAGCATGATCTCGATGATATCAAACGAGACGTCAAGGAAGAGCTAGAAGATATCAGAAAAGACATGGAGACCAACCTGAGCGATGTGAAAGGAATGCTCAATAGAATCCTGTCAGCAGTAAATGCCCCTGAAACCACCACAAAAGAAGAACCAGCTGCCGCCACACCTCCAAGATCAGAGAAGAGAATCCTGTCAGCAGTAAATGCCCCTGAAACCACCACAAAAGAAGAACCAGCAGCCGCTAAACCTCCAAGATCAGAGAAGAGAAGACCAACTTTCTATTTTGGAGATAATGAATAAATAATAATCATATTCCATATTTATGTAAATAGATTCTTTATGTATTTTTTTTATATAGAATTTGTATAATATATTGACCATTATAATAAAACGTTTTTGTTGTTTTTTTACATCTATTTATATATTGCTTTGTGTTTTTTTTTATCATATATACTCTTTGAAAAAACTTAAGCAAGTCGAAAGTCTTTGATGTTGCCAGTCGTCTGTTTTATTTTTTTTTTTTTTTTTTTAAGGAGACAGAGGCAATTTTGTTCACACTTGGTTATCTCGTGTGTCTTCACAATAAAGGTCACTGTAATATCCTTCAGAGTTATTGTCTGAATCCCGATATAACATGCTAAAAGGTACAACTTCCTCAAGTTTTGTCCATGAGTGTATCTTTCAGAGTTATTGTCTGAATCCCGATATACATGTTAAAAGGTACAACTTCCTTAAGTTTTGTCCATGAGTGTATCTTTCAGAGTTATTGTCTGAATCCCGATATACATGCTATAAAGTATAACTTCCTTAAGTTTTGTCCATGAGTGTATCTTTCAGAGTTATTGTCTGAATCCCGATATACATGTAAAAAGGTACAACTTCCTTAAGTTTTGTCCATCAGTGTATCTTTCAGAGTTATTGTCTGAATCCCGATATACATGTTAAAAGGTACAACTTCCTTAAGCTTTGTCCATGAGTGTATCTTTCAGAGTTATTGTCTGAATCCCGATATACATGTTAAAAGGTACAACTTCCTTAAGTTTTGTCCATGAGTGTATCTTTCAGAGTTATTGTCTGAATCCCGATATACATGTTAAAAGGTACAACTTCCTTAAGTTTTGTCCATGAGTGTATCTTTCAGAGTTATTGTCTGAATCCCGATATACATGTTAAAAGGTACAACTTCCTTAAGTTTTGTCCATGAGTGTATCTTTCAGAGTTATTGTCTGAATCCCGATATACATGTTAAAAGGTACAACTTCCTTAAGTTTTGTCCATGAGTGTATCTTTCAGAGTTATTGTCTGAATCCCGATATACATGTTAAAAGGTACAACTTCCTTAAGTTTTGTCCATGAGTGTATCTTTCAGAGTTATTGTCTGAATCCCGATATACATGTTAAAAGGTACAACTTCCTTAAGTTTTGTCCATGAGTGTATCTTTCAGAGTTATTGTCTGAATCCCGATATACATGCTATAAGGTAAAACTTCCTTAAGTTTTGTCTATGTATATTGTATATTGATATATCTAAATCTTCAATACCACTGAATGACCAATTATGTAGCTCCATTAAAGGTAAGCAGCACAACCAAACAACAGTTGCATTATTGATGTGTCAGAATTCATTTCATGGTCGTTATCAAAGGTCTTTGTTCTCTCCGTGTTTTATCTAAATGATATAACACAATTTGGATTATCTTCTATATATATAAAAATGAATGTTTGTATGTTTGTCTGTCTGTATGTCCGCTATACAAATTCGCAGTAGTTCACTAATTCAAACCAAAATTTCCATACATATGTAAAAAAATACGGGGAAGACGATAGACTATTTTAAAAAATATATAAATCAATTATTAAAACTATATATTTTTAGTCAGAAAATGATGATGACGATATTGCTGTATCATGTTTGATTATCAGATACAAAATTATATCGGGAAAAATTCCAAAAAGCAGAGAACACGGGTGAAACCAGTTCATTATTTTGTATGCAGGAACAAAATTCTAACAGAAAAACATTCATTCGAGCAGAAAACAAAAGCCAGATCATCTTTCTATAAAAATATCGCTTCTCAGACACAAAGTTTGGAGCGGGACGTTTCACAAGAGTGACATCCACGACGCCAATTTATAATTGTAACGAATAGTATTTGAATAAAAACATTTAATCGGGTAAAACCCGGGCGTTGCCCGGGTCATTCGGCTAGTAATAAATAAAAGTTACAGTCAATATGATATAATTCTTAAAATTAAACAAACAATAGTCAATATGCAAAAAATACAAACTAACTTAATAAAATATTCTAATATCAAGCAATATGCAAAATCTCTCCTAATATTTAAATGTACATATTATTAGCATCTTAACGGCGTTTATTCGTTTTTATGTACTCCTGCAGGAAGGCAGAAATACCCGAAAGTTCGATATTGTTTTAATAAAGTGTAAAGAATCTCCAGAACTATTTTTCGCCAGGCAGTAAATACGAGGCGAAGTGACAACACCAGGCGAATTAACCGACCAATGAGCGTTCTGCATATTTTCCAAATCGCTTGCCCAACTTTTTTTTTTTTATATCTTTTTATAAGAGTGTTACTTTTTTTTTACAAAAGTATTTAGTATTAAGTATTGAGATAGAAATTCGTACTCGGGGGAATTCCCGGGCGAAGCCGGGTCATTCGTCTAGTAGATTATAAACACAAGTTTATAAAACCATATCCAAATAAATAAGTAATGTGTGACGTTTCGATAACAGCATTGTTACTATTTATTTATTTGGATTTGGTCTTATTACCTGGAGTTATCTAAAGTAAGTCGGGCTGCTACAGTATGGGCTACACATTCTTTGAATCAAAGGTAAGACGTTCGTTTATCCATCATCAATACAACGCCATCATACTCGTGACCTGGGATTAAAAAAAAAAAAGAAAACAAAACTTTTAAAAATTTGAAATTTTTTTATTGTTTTTTTTTTTTTCAGAATGGAGATGCGCTTTAAAAAAAATAATGTTTCATATAAAATAATAATTAAAAAAAAAAAGATGCGCCGCCCGGGAATCGAACCCGGGTCGCAAGAATGGGAATCTTGCATGATACCATTACACCAGCGGCGCACGGTAAGAGCTGTTAGAAAAATTAATAATATATCTTATCCCACACCGATAAAATGGTGTTTACCTTACAACTCTGAACACTCGGATTTTCCTGGAAAATCTCTTAAAGATTTCTTGAAAAAAGCCATGGTCCACCTGTGCTGTGTGAGCAGAAGAGCTTAAATTGACTGTTCCATTATATGTATGTTCCATATGTAAATATCTGTTTTTTTTTTCCTCTTTTCGTTCTCCGCTTCTCCCCCCCATCCATATTTCCATTTTTTCCCCCTCAAATCCATATTCTTATTTTCCATAGGATTATTTAAATAATAAACTGTATATATTTACCATGTGTATATAATCTTTCTCCATTTTTACCCCTTTGTATATTTCCCACTTTCATAGGTTTCTCCGTCTTGCAACCCCAAGGAGAATCCTCTGTAAGACCTATGTGTCTTAATAAAGGTTTTTGTGTGTGTGTGGAAAAAAATATATATATATCTTATTATAAAAATGCAAACTATTTTCGATGCGTATGATTCTTTTTGAATTAAAACAATTTTATACTGCCCTTACTGCAATGATAAAAATGACAATAGAAATTTGTTTTAATTCAAAAAAAAGAATCTTACGCGTCGAAAATAGTTGACATTTCTTCTAACAGATGGCGCGCAAATGCCACGTATTAATATCTTATATGTGATATCCATACAAGGGATGTTTGCATCAAGCAACAACACTAAATTCAAAGAACTATCTATATTAATAAAATGGAAATTTCATAAGTGTTGTTCGCTAAAAACTTTCGTTACAATGCATCAATTTCGACCAAATTTTCAACATTTATGTAAAACGAGATGGAGCAGGTTTTGCTTAACATCAAAATATTTTTCCCTAACATTAACATGCGTAACTTCGGTGTTATCGATTAAATACAAAAAAAAAATCAACAGAGTTAATTTTATTTATATATAAATACAAAAAAAAATCAACAGAGTTAATTTTATTTATATATAAATACAAAAAAAAATTCAACAGAGTTAATTTTTTTACATACTAGCTAATAATCTCAATCTAAAAAAATATTCAAAACAAGCAATTTTAAGATAACACCATATGTAAAACAGTCGGCCAAGAAAACAACAACGATATTACATCTTTCTCACATATTCACACACAATCTTGATTAATAATTAAAACTAATCTTTAACATTGTTTATTATACTTCATAATATATAATATTCGTTAGGCAAACTTTCACTCGGATAAAACCCGGGCGAAGCCGGGTACACATCCGCTAGTATTACATAAAAACAATTGGTGAATTACAAGGTTTGAGTAGAATTTTAAAGAAGAAAAGGAAAAGAAATTAAAATCATGCTTGATTTCACATCATACCTAGGAACAACCAATGAAGTAAATACAAATATATAGCTTGCTCCGGCGAAAAGTAATCGCACAAAAGCCATATACACAAGACCATTCTGACTCGTTGTTGGATAGGGTGAGATTTTCTACCTTCTGATTAAGAAACAGGGGTATAGAATAGGGGTCAGTAATCTTTTAAGTCGGAAGAGCCAAAAATTACAATTTACAAAATTTCAAAGAGCCGCAAAATTGTTTCTTGCCAACGATAAATAAGTACTCACATATATAAAGTTTTTGGTAAAATAAAGTTTGCTGTGAAAAGCAAGTACAAGTGGCTGAGAGATGGAATCGATGCCTAGTTCTTGTTATGTGATTAAGAAAGATTTTTTAATGTTTTTTATAAGATTAATAAAATTTGCGTTTAGAACTAAAGAGCCGCATGTGTCTCGCGAGCCGCCGTTTGCCCTCCCCTGGTATAGGACATGTACAAGAGAGTATGTGGTCTTGAGTGCATAGTCCCAAATGGCGGTGGAAAGAAAACTTGTCTGTTTCAACACTGAGTTAATGGAAGGGGGAGGTTTTTACCTGCCCAAATTCCCTCCTAGTATGGTTGAATATTAAATTGTACTCCTGTCTAACAAGGGGCTGTAGGGTTCGCTTAACTAGAAAGTTACAATATGCGATACACATTTTTTGAATCAAAGGTAAGCCGTTCGTTTATATCCATCATCAATACAACGCCCATCATACTCGTGACCTGGGATTTAAAAAAAAAAGAAAACTAAACTTTTAAATATTTGAAATTTTTTTTATTGTTTTTGTTTTCAGAATGGAGATGCGCTTTAAAAAAAATGTTTCATATAAAAAAAAATAATTAAAAAAAAAAAAGATGCGCCGCCCGGGAATCGAACCCGGGTCGCAAGAATGGGAATCTTGCATGATACCATTACACCAGCGGCGCATGGCATGAGTTGTTGGAAAAGTTAATAATATATCTTATTATTATAAAAATGCAAACTATTTTCGATGCATATGATTTTTTTTAATTAAAACAATTTTATACTACCCTTACTGCAATGATAAAAATGACAATAGAAATTTGTTTTAATTAAAAAAAAAAAAAATCATACGCGTTGAAAATAGTTCGATCCAAGAATGCTTTTATAGTAAACATACAACATGTCTACACAAATCGTATGATACTATGATACTCATGATGGTTGGAGAGTTGTGTCTACACAAGTAGTATCATTAAATAAATTAGTATAAGATTAACAATCAATATCTTTCATTGTTTAAAAAAATATTGTGGCATGCATGGCCTTAGAAGAATAGTTCTAAAAGTGGCCAATAGGTGGCGCCATGAAGTTATGCGGCGTTTCTCCCTCTTGGCTCTGTTGTTGGTCCTGTTCCTTCGCCATCCCCTGTAGTGGATGGTTCTGTGTGTGATTCCTCCTCCGGCCTCGTCCTGCCACCTCTGTTGTGTAAAGTACTGGTTGTGTAATATTGCGACCATTTATAAATGTAGATAAAATGTTTTAATAAACAGCTTGTTCTTCGGCGTTGTGCGGTCGTGACTCTCTTCCCGACAACACATTGCTGCGCCTCTGGTCAGTCCTGACTGTCCCCCCACCCGTGGTAAGGCTGACGGATACTGTCAGAGGTTAGGAGAGTTTCACGTGTTGGCGTGGCTCCCAGGTGGTAGTGAAAGAAAGACAAACGGTCCAAAGGGTCAGCCACAGTAAGGAAGTGTTGCGAAAGGTCGAGCACGCAACATTTGGTGTCAGAAGTGGGATCCTTATTGGTGGACTGACCGGTAGTATCTGGTGGAGAGTCGGGGTTGAGGCTCTGGAAGGAACCAGATAGTTGGCACCTTGTTTGTATGCCTGTGGAGACCAGAGGACAGAAAATGGCCTCAGAAGAACTTTTGAAGCAGTTCATGAGCCTTTGGAGGCAAGAAAGGAAGCAGGAAAAGGAGGAGAAAGAACGGAGACGAGAACAAGAAAGGAAGCAAGAAAAGGAGGAGAAAGAACGGAGACGAGAACAAGAAAGGAAGCAAAAGGAGGAGAGAGAACGGAGACGAGAACAAGAAAGGGAAGAGAAGCGAAGAGAAGAAAAGGGGGAGAAGCTGAAGCGTGAGAAGGAGGAGGAAGAGCGGAGACGAGAAGAAAAGGAGGAGAAGCTGAAGCGTAAAAAGGAGGAGGAAGAGCGGAGACGAGAACGGGAAAAGGAGGAGAGGCTGAAGCGACGAGAAAGATGGGAGAAATGGGCCAAAATGCTGTCGGGGATAGGGGTGGAAACACAGGGCCAGCACAAGGATGTGGACAAGAGGATCAAGAGCCTGGAGTCCGGGGTGATTTCCCTGCAGGGGGAACCGAGTACAGCAGAGCGTGCGGGACGCAGCGCAGAGGCAGAGAGAGACGACCTGGCAGAAGAGGCCAACAGCAGGGCTAGTCGTGTGACCATGCTCCAGGATGACAAGCGCAGGCTGGAGAACGCCGGGTCCCTGCTGGAGGGACAGGCCAAGGCGGAGGGGCTAGCGGAGAGGGCCCATCGCGCCCAGAGCTCCGTGGACCTGCTCACCGCAGAGGTGGCAGCAGAGAGAGCCTCCTGCGGGAAGCTGGAGAACGCCGGGTCCCTGCTGGAGAGGCGGGACAGGGAGCTGCGGGCCAAGCTGCAAGAGCGGGAGACCTCTCAGGGAGCCCGTACCAAGGCCACCATTGCCGGCCTAGAGAGCCAGACCTGCCAGCTGGAGGAACAGCTGGAGGCGGAGGACAAGGAGAGACAAGCTCTCGCCAAGGCCAACAGGAGGCTGGACAAGAAGGTCAAGGAGATGTCCATGCAGCTGGAGGAACAGCTGGAGGCGGAGGGCAAGGAGAAACAAGCTCTCGCCAAGGCCAACAAGAAGCTGGACAAGAAGGTCAAGGAGATGTCCATGCAGCTGGAGGAACAGCTGGAGGCGGAGGGCAAGGAGAAACAAGCTCTCGCCAAGGCCAACAGGAAGCTGGACAAGAAGGTCAAGGAGATGTCCATGCAGCTGGAGGAACAGCTGGAGGCGGAGGGCAAGGAGAGACAAGCTCTCGCCAAGGCCAACAGGAGGCTGGACAAGAAGGTCAAGGAGATGTCCATGCAGCTGGAGGAACAGCTGGAGGCGGAGGGCAAGGAGAGACAAGCTCTCGCCAAGGCCAACAGGAGGCTGGACAAGAAGGTCAAGGAGATGTCCATGCAGCTGGAGGAACAGCTGGAGGCGGAGGGCAAGGAGAGACAAGCTCTCGCCAAGGCCAACAGGAGGCTGGACAAGAAGGTCAAGGAGATGTCCATGCAGCTGGAGGAACAGCTGGAGGCGGAGGGCAAGGAGAGACAAGCTCTCGCCAAGGCCAACAGGAAGCTGGACAAGAAGGTCAAGGAGATGTCCATGCGGCTGGAGGATGAACACAGGCAGTCAGAACAGTACAGGGGAAAAGATCATGATGCAAATGAAGCGAAAAATATGGATGAAGTACATCGTACAGAGTCAAGGGTGGAAGGAAGGCTAGATGTAGAACGGTGTACTGATCCAAAGGAAGAAGGAAAGCTAGATGCAGGAAAGGGATACTTGTTGCCTGATCGCCCTGTATTTGGTTGTGAGTCCGGGGCTACGCCGATACGGCCAGTGTTTGACGACGCTTCCAGTCGAAGACACAGCGGACTCTCCTTGAGACGATATTTAATAGAGATACCCAATCTTCTGAAGAGAATTTCTGAGATAGGAATAGAGCTTCGGAGAAATAAGTACGGAGTTTTGGCCGACCTGAGAAGATACTTCCGGTTGATGGCCATTAAGAGCAATGATTGGGACTACCTCAGATTTATTTGGAAAAAAAAAAGAAGATGGACAACTGATGGTTTTTTTTTTTTTTTTTTGCGGGAAATCGTTGGAGACGATTTTAGTTGGGTGCCCCATACCTCAAGGATCCGGGGAAAAAAAAAGAAATAGTTGAATGAAGATGCAGAACCAAGGGTCGTCCATTTGAGCCGGTTGGCACTCTTCCAGGGAGGGCAATCAGAGTGGACCTGATCGGGACGATCAGGTTTGATTGGGGGGCAGTGTGGCATGCATGGCCTTAGAAGAATAGTTCTAAAAGTGGCCAATAGGTGGCGCCATGAAGTTATGCGGCGTTTCTCCCTCTTGGCTCTGTTGTTGGTCCTGTTCCTTCGCCATCCCCTGTAGTGGATGGTTCTGTGTGTGATTCCTCCTCCGGCCTCGTCCTGCCACCTCTGTTGTGTAAAGTACTGGTTGTGTAATATTGCGACCATTTATAAATGTAGATAAAATGTTTTAATAAACAGCTTGTTCTTCGGCGTTGTGCGGTCGTGACTCTCTTCCCGACAACACATTGCTGCGCCTCTGGTCAGTCCTGACTGTCCCCCCACCCGTGGTAAGGCTGACGGATACTGTCAGAGGTTAGGAGAGTTTCACGTGTTGGCGTGGCTCCCAGGTGGTAGTGAAAGAAAGACAAACGGTCCAAAGGGTCAGCCACAGTAAGGAAGTGTTGCGAAAGGTCGAGCACGCAACAATATATTATTTTTACTCTCATAGCTTTTGATAAGCCTGTAGAAAGCGTCTTTGCTCGAAAGCTCGTTTAGATATTTATTGTCAATTTTTTTTTCTTATTTAAACTCATGAACAAATGGACAAATCTTTGTTGTTGCCGGTGATCATTTTTTTTTATTTAAGGAGACAGAGGCTGTTCACACTTTATTATCTCGTGTATCTTCAATAAAGATCACTGTGTATCAAATAAATTACAGAGTTATTATCTGAATCCCGGTATACATGCTAAAAGGTACAACTTCCTTAAGTTTTGTCCATGAGTGTATCTTTCAGAGTTATTGTCTGTATCCCGATATACATGCTAAAAGGTACAACTTCCTTAAGTTTTGTCCATGAGTGTATCTTTCAGAGTTATTGTCTGAATCCCGATATACATGCTAAAAGGTACAACTTCCTTAAGTTTTGTCCATGAGTGTATCTTTCAGAGTTATTGTCTGAATCCCGATATACATGCTAAAAGATACAACTTCCTTAAGTTTTGTCCATGAGTGTATCTTTCAGAGTTATTGTCTGAATCCCGATATACATGCTAAAAGGTACAACTTCCTTAAGTTTTGTCCATGAGTGTATCTTTCAGAGTTATTGTCTGAATCCCGATATACATGCTAAAAGGTACAACTTCCTTAAGTTTTGTCCATGAGTGTATCTTTCAGAGTTATTGTCTGAATCCCAATATACATGATAAAAGGTACAACTTCCTTAAGTTCTGTCCATGAGTGTATCTTTCAGAGTTATTGTTTTGATCGGTGATTCTAAAATAAGCCTTCAATTGAAAATCGATATACTGAAAACCTATCTAGAAACTAACTTACTAACTCTGAACGAAAACAAGTCAAGAATAATGGTTTTCCGTAATGGAGGAAAGGTGGCGCGTTCAGAAAGATGGTATTGGGGTCAAAGTCCTTTAAGTGTTACATCAAAATATACGTACCTGGGCTACCCGCTCACCCCTTCGATTTCTTTCACTCAAGTGGCCTTAAATTATAGAGGCAGGACCATGGCCGCGATGGGTGCTGTGGGGGAGATTATTCTGAAGTCCAAGCTCAAATCCTTCCATGCAAGTATGAGATTGTTGGATTCTATGATCTTGACTGTCCTACTCGATGCGGCTCCAATCTGGGCACATGATCAAGCCTTAATCTTAGATAGAATCCAGGATACCTTTCTCAGACGTTTTCTGTGCCTTCCAAGCTATACGCCGGGCTATATTTTGAGGGCCGAAACAGGAAGAAACTCTCTTGATATCACAGTGAAAAAACTAACTTTAAAATTCTGGACTAGAATTCTGAAAATGAACGGCAGCAGGCTACCTTCAATTTGTTTGGCACATTTGTGGGACATTTCAATTTCTTCAAAACAGAATATCGGACTGGTAAAAAGTATAACAGAGCTACTTAATAACACCGGCTTCTCATGGCTTGTTGGAAGTACAGACTTCAATATTCTACAAAGATACATCCCCCTAATTATTAGAACGGCAACCGATCAGTCCTTGCAGCTGGATTATGTAAGAATAAGAAAATCAGTACTCTACTCTCACTATAAATACTTTCATTCATCACCTACAATGGAATGCTATCTGAATGACAATATCCCCCTAACCTTAAAGAGAATCATTGTACAAGTAAGAAGCCTTTTTGTAGTACAGAGAATTAATCATGTTTCACTATTGAAAACCAAGACCATAAAATGCACCTTATGCAACGGTGAATTTAGTCTCGATTTTCCACACTACATGTTCTACTGTACGGCAATGGGAGAAGAAAGAGAAATTCTTCGTCAAGAGACCGGCTATAATAGCAATTCGCCTTATGTTTTAATGGCAAAAGTCGTAAAATCCAGACCCTTTGCATTCGCTTTTTATAAATACTGGAAATGAGCTCAATCAAAATATTTAGCACAGATACCGGATCCAACTCGATAATTGGTCGAGGTCAATACCCAATATTTGTATATAACTATGATGCTAATTTGTTATTTATTTATTTTGTCCTACCGGGAATATCCTGTATGGCACGTGTGCCCAATAAAGGCTATTGTTGTTGTTGTTGTTGTATCTTTCAGAGTTATTGTCTGAATCCCGATATACATGCTGAAAGGTACAACTACCTTAAGTTCTGTCCATGAGTGTATCTTTCAGAGTTATTGTCTGAATCCCAATATACATGATAAAAGGTACAACTTCCTTAAGTTCTGTCCATGAGTGTATCTTTCAGAGTTATTGTCTGAATACCGATATACACGCTAAAAGTTACAACTTCCTTAAGTTTTGTCCATGAGTGTATCTTTCAGAGCTGTTGTCTGAATCCCGATATACATGCTAAAAGTTACAACTTCCTTAAGTTTTGTCTATGAATGTATCTTTCAGAGTTATTGTCTCAATCCCGATATACATGCTAAAGGTACAACTTCCTTAAGTTTTGTCCATGAGTGTATCTTTCAGAGTTATTGTCTGAATCCCGATATACATGCTAAAAGATACAACTTCCTTGAATTTTTTCCATGAATGTATATTGTGATAGCGGTTATAAAATAATTTGGATATAATATCTTATATATACCTCTATAGAGGTTATATACAAAAGTAGGTCTAGTTATACACAGGTAGACAAAGTAATAATTGTAATCAAAACAAAGCATGACAAAGATTTTTTTTAAATGACGTAGCAAAAATATTAAAATGTCGCAATAATTTTATTATTACAAAAAGGTGCCTATCTTTATTAACCTTCAAAGTGATATGTATGTTCTCAAAGAATAAATGCGAAGTGGAAACCTTTAAAATCCAATCAACACAATAAACTCCCTCATTCTCTTTTTCTTTCTCTATTTGCATGGCCTTTATCAACCAAACAACAGCGTTTCCCCCGCGTTCACCATTCGTTTTATACAAACTCCACACTTTACCACCTGTCTTACTGTAATTATCTATAAAGGTTTATGATACTATGTGTATATGTGTGTATATATTTTTAAATTTAATGATGTAACTGTAAATAAAATTCTAAGAATATCTCTATATGTAAATAATATTTTTGAATCTTTCTAAGTCGCTTTCTGTGTATCTTTCCATGTTGAATATTTTCTTTGTTATATTTGTATGTACATTTAGCGCAAGTGTCCCTAGGGGGACATAGCGTTTTGAGTTGAAATAAATAAATAAAATAAAAAATACTAGGTTATTTATTTTGAAAATACTCCCTTTGAAAATTAAATGACTTATAACCCGTCAAAGGATTCTATGGCTATTTTCCCCCGAGGATATCACGGGATTTTGGAACAACGACCCTTCAAATTGCTACTTCTGCAATGCTGTCATCCAAGACAATTTGGTTCATTATCTATTCCATTGCTCATTTCTACAGGAAAAAAGACTGGAAATTCGCGAAATTTCGGGGCTAACTCACTATAATGAACAACATGTATATAAAAGTTTTACTACTCTCCTGCTGGATAAAACATTTGTTTATAAATATTTAAATTTTTTCAAGGCGATTGATAAAATGAGGGAAGAAGTGCTCAACTCCACAGACAACGGCTGTTTGCTCCCCCTCCCCTCTAAATTGCCTTTTCCTCCTCACTCATGTACATATATAACCTTTATGGAGAATCCCCTTGTAAGACAATAATGTTTTAATGAAGGTTTTTGTTGTTGTTGTATTTTGATAATATAGAAATCCAGAAATATATCTTTAATTAAAATAGAATATATTGAATCAAATATAATATATTTACTCATACAGTAGAACCTCCCTTTAGCGAACACCTCTCTACATAGGACAGTTTTCATTTGCAAAATTACCATTTTTACTATTTAGCAACTTTCCGGTAAGAGGACACTTCTCCTTAAAGGACACTTTGGCTCTACAATTAGGTGTTGTCCTTTACAGGGAGGTAGTTCTACTGTATTTCTGAAATATTGGTAAATAAATTATATTTTGATACAATATATGACTTTTTAATTAAAGGTTATATATACAATAAAATAATCCCTTGTATCAATTTGAGTCAAAAGACGATCCATTAATTAAGATTATATAAAAGGGCGTACCTGGATATGTAAAGAAAAAAACAAAACAATTTTTTTTTCTCAAAATATTTCGAGAGATTGTTCCCTCTTTATCAAGAAACTATGCAATAAATTGATAAAGAGGGAGCAATCTCTCGAAATATTTTGAGAAAAAAAAATTGTTTTGTTTTTTCTTTACAGATAAATTTTTTCTTTACGCCCTTTTATATAACCTTGTATCAATATTGAGTAAACTTAACCAGGCCTCCAGGGAAAAGTATCTTTTCAAAACATTTTTATTCTCTAGCTTTCGGGTACGGATGTCCTTCTACAGGTGACAACTTGGTTTTCTGGAGACCTGATTAATTTTACTCAAAGGTTACAAGGTTTTTACATGGTTATATGGTGTAAGATGTGATGGATAGAATCCTGGGACACAACGAATGGTTGTAACTAGGTTTATAGAATGGATAGAAATAGTTGACTTAATATATTACCATTTAGATTAGCAATGCGTCGTTTAATAAATATTATTGGACAAATTTCTCAATTCCTGGTCTGGATATGCCAGTTTTATTTTTGATATATATATATATATATCGAAAAAAAACTGGCATATCCAGACCAGGAGCACATGTGCTTTACAGAAGGCAGAGCGCCATCTGGTGGAACAGAAATCAACTAAACATTGATTTAGCCTGTTCCCTGATATTTGGCCAACCCAATTTCTTTATAAATCAAGAAAAGTCATCCACGAACGTGTTTCGCGCTTTTTGGCGCTCGTCAGCGTGGAGTAGGCTGTACCACTGCGACAAAAAGATTTTTTGGTCCCAGTAGCTTCTTGGAAAACCAAAAAATGGGTATTTAAGGCCAAACTTGCGTAAATACGCTTAACACATGAAAAACGAAAGAAAAAAATAAAAGATAAAAAGATCAGGTGTTGAAATAAAAATTTGGCCTTAAATACCCATTTCTTGGTTTTTCAAGAAGCTACTGGGACCAAAAAATCCTTTTGGTCGCAGTGGTACATCCTACTCCACGCTGACGAGCGCCAAAAAGCGCGAACGCGTTCGTGGATGGTTGGCCAAATATCATGGAACAGGCTAAATCAATGTTTAGTTGATTTCTGTTCCACCAGATGGCGCTCTGCCTTCTGTAAAGCACATGTGCTCCTGGTCAGGATATGCCATTTTTATTTTTGATTTCAACACCTGATCTTATTATCTTCTTTTTTTCTTTCGTTTTTTCATATATATATATATATATATATATATGAAATATAGCAGTTGTACATACTCGTGAATTGATACGCGAGCTTATCAAAGCAATCTTGTTCCCGAAAAAGTTTGGCGAGTTGCCACACGAAATATCGGAAATAAAACTTTATGATTCAAAATAGGCATTTTTAAATAATATAATATATGGATTGCTCTATTTTCAAACATATATATATTAATTAAAAAGGCATATATTGTATTAAAATGATATATAAATGATATAATGATATAAAATGATATATAAAGGCATATATTGGATTATATATGCCTTTATAAATCATTTTGATCCAATATATGCCTTTCTATATCATTATATCATTTATATATTATTTTAATTCAATATATGCCTTTATATAGGTTTTTAACTTTTAATTAGACAATATTAATTTATATTTAGACATTTTTCATTTTAATTTAGACACATGGACTTTACTATATAAAGTCCATGTGTCTAAATTAAAATGAAAAATGTCTAAATCTAAATTTTAAATGTCTAATTAAAAGTTAAAAACCTATATATCATTTTATCATTTATAGAGTCTTTTTGAAAATAGAGCAATCCATAAATAAATCTTTAATTTAAAAGGCATATATTGGATCAAAATATCATTTATTTGATCCAATATATGCCTTTTAAATTAAAGATTTATTTATGGATTGCTCTATTTTCAAAAAGACTTTATATTTTGCAATACATTTCTTCATTTTTTTTTCTCTCTCTTGATATATGTTCCTGATAATTCTAACTAAAATATATTTTGGTATTTTTTATTTTGACATTTCTTTAATTTTATAATAAACTTTTGTTTATATTTTTTATTGCATTTCTTCGCCATTTATAATATAAATGTTTATATTTTGTTTTCAATATATGTATAATAAAACATTTTAAAATATAAATTTTATTATAAAAATTGTATTTGAAAGTTTTAAAACTTATTTCCCTTATAATTTTGATTATCACTCGCACACATAAGAGTTTTTAAATTAAAATTCATTATTATTTTGTTTATTTCTTATAATATATATATCACATCTACATTTATTTTAAAAATACTGTATATATATTTCTTACGTGAAAAATATTATTGTATTTTAAATATTTGTGTGCTTTTTTTTTAGAATTTTATAAAATATACATTTATACATAACTAAAAAAATTGAAAGCGATGAATTTAAAGTTCACACAATATAAATTATTGTTCTTTAAGAATTATATTTATATTTTCTATGAGCTGAATATTGATTTTTTTTTTTTTTTTTATCGTTTGGGATTAGTCAACTCTGTCTCATGACTCATTATCTTTTTTTAAAAAATCTTTTGTTTGTTTGTGTTTTTGATTACTTTTGAAAGATAAGAACTGGTCGTCTGAAAAGCAGTGGGGTAAGTTTTTTTTCCTTTTATTTTTTAGCATGTGTGTGTTGTTTTCCCTCAATTTAACCGGTTCATCTCAATATAACGTTTTTAAAATTATTTAAGATATTAAATATGTTAGCTATATCCATAAGATTCTAAGGCGTTATAAAATTGCAAGTTTTTGACACTGGCTTTTTTTATATGGTTAAAACCTTACTCTTTTAACAATAAGGAAACGCATAGAAGGGCCGGCATTTCAGTGGTCAACTTTCCCAGCATTTTTTGGCCAGTTTAATCACCTAAAATAATAAAAAAAAAGCATTCATTTATTTTATATTTACCCCATTTTATTTCCTTGGACAACAAATATCGACGTATTACACTAATTGTCAATTAGGCTTTTTACGTATATATTATTGCATTATTATCATTAAATATATATATTTTTCTCTTTGCAGGTTCCATGACGAATCATTGTACAAGTTTTAATAAAGGTTTACATGTTTTTATGTATTTAAAAAAAAGTTTAAAATGAGCAATAAATAAAATGTGACATCTTCAGTTCCAGTTCAAAAGTAACTTTATTAGGTACCACTCAAAAATAGCCAACAACATAGCTTATGATATTTACAGTGGAAGATAATATGTACATCACATTTACATTATATTTACATATTTACAAGGTTGGGGCCTTGTGATGTGGTGGGATCTTGGATTTCGGATGTTTATTCTTCTGTGAAATAGGCTGTTTTCCTAGTTTCTTATTTTTGACTACTTGTCAAAAGATGGCGAAACGCGGTTTCTAACCAAGGACATAGATCCTGAGTCTAAAATCTTTCACAGCTGAGCTATTTCACCGTATTAACATCCTATATAAAATATCTAAATACTATTTATATATAAACAGTTATTTTTCATGTCGTGTATATCTTCAAATGTATAAAATGAGGAATATATAGTTAAACCTGTCTATAGCGCCTCCCTCTCTATAGCGTCCGATTTTGAATACGTAGTACGATGCGATTTACATTAAAAGTGACCTGTCTATAGCACCCCTTCTCTATAGCACCCTATTTTGGTGAGTCCCAAGAGGGGGCGCCTAGACAGGTTTAACTGTATATTATATATATATATTGCGTATGATATTGTTTTTTACAGCACAATACAACAATGTTGGCAAGTTTCTCTAGAGTGGAATGTCGAGGTGACGAATCCACTCCAGGGCCTCCTCTCTGTATATTATAATTACGGTCATAGGTTAATAAGGTCTTATAGCATTCTCTTACTGACCAGTGCATCCTGTTTTTTTAATTTCTTTAGAACTTAATAATCCAGAATGCTTATGCACACCGTTTCCTTAAATATCTTCATCGATTTCTCTAAAATACTTTTATTTTATATATATATATAAGTTAGATAATAAAAAGGCATATATTGGATTTAATAAAAGATTTATTTGCCAAAATTTCAGTTGGCTGAAACGCCAAACCTTTATCAAGGCATTACATTTTTGTATAAACAAAATCAGCGCCGCATTTGTTTATATCTGTTCAATCTGTTGTGCGTAACCCGAACTCCTGAACCCATGTACAGAAGTCGCCAACACACACTGTCCGGGTTGGTCTTCAAACTTCTTGTCTCGTTACGGTAGACATCCAACTGCTTAGATGTCACCTGACCCATTTGTCTTTAAGGAAGTTCCTTAATGTCTTTGCATTCAATCCGTTGACGTTAAACAGTACCTGTGGGTAACCCGGACTCCTGTAGCCACGTACAGAAGTCGCTAACTACTTCAGACTTAGTGTCTCGTTGTTACGGTGGTCATCCAGCTGATCAGATGTCACCCGAGCCAGTTGTCTTTAAGGAAGTTCCTTAATGTCTTTGCATTCAATCCGTTGACGTTAAACAGTACCTGTGGGTAACCCGGACTCCTGTAGCCACGTACAGAAGTCGCTAACTACTTCAGACTTAGTGTCTCGTTGTTACGGTGGGCATCCAGCTGATCAGATGTCACCCGAGCCAGTTGTCTTTAAGGAAGTTCCTTAATGTCTTTGCATTCAATCCGTTGACGTTAAACAGTACCTGTGGGTAACCCGGACTCCTGTAGCCACGTACAGAAGTCGCTAACTACTTCAGACTTAGTGTCTCGTTGTTACGGTGGTCATCCAGCTGCTTAGATGTCACTCAACCCAGTTGTCTTCAAGGAAGTTCCTTAATGTCTTTGCGTTCAATCCTTTGACGTTAAACAGTACCTGTGGGTAACCCGGATTTCTGAACCCACGTACAGAAGTCGCCAATTGTCCGGGTCAGTCTTCAAACCTCTTGTCTCGTTAGGGTAGACATCCAGCTGATCAAATGTCACCCGACCCATTTGTCTTTAAGGAAGTTGACAACCGAGGAGAATTGCGGTCTGGAATCTCTCAGGATGTCAATAGGATCATCTGAAGAGATGATTGATAGTTTTCCCCTTGCCCTACTCATCTTTCCTTGGTGGCTAGCCTGGGATATTTGCACCAGTGTTTTGCGTTCGGTTTGCTTGATTGATCTAATTGCAAGATGGAACATACTATTTTTGGCCAATTATACTTATCAAAAGCAAGCAACAGTTTGGTTTTCTTCTTGACAGTGCGAACTTGGGTCGTGGTTAGAGATTCTGGAAACATCCGTTTTACCGAAGTCCTGTCAACCTTGTTGAGGTGGATTCACAAAAAGTTTTGGAAACATAAAGATGTGAATTCTGAGAATTTTCTAAAGTACAGTCTTCTTATTTCTTATCTCCACTCAATCATATTAGGGTATCAAGCTTATAGAGCTTGTTAATGGTGTCTGCTGGGGATGTCTTCTTCTTTCTTATCCCCACTCAATCATATTAAGGTATCAAGCTTGTAGAGCTTGTTGATGGTGTCTGCTGGGGATGAGTCTTCTTTCTTATCTCCACTCAATCATATTAGGGTACCAAGCTTGTAGAGCTTATTGATGGTGTCTGCTGGGGATGTCTTCTTCTTTCTTATCTCCACTCAATCATATTAAGGTATCAAGCTTGTAGAGCTTATTGATGGTGTCTGCTGGGAATGAGTCTTCTTCTTTCTTATCTCCACTCAATCATATTAGGTTATCAAAGCTTGTAGAGCTTTTTGATGGTGTCTTCTGGGGATGAGTCTTCTTCTTTCTTATTCATATTAGGATATCAAGTTGTGACCCTTGATGGTGTCTGTTTGACAACCATCATGACTAAAGTACAGTAAAAAAAAACCTTCTATAGTGAACCCCAATGGCACTGAACTTTTGGTTCATTATAGCCACGATTTTGGCCATTTCTTTTACTTATCAAAAATTTTAGACAATTGACAATTAAAATAATTGTATTGACATCTTGTCAATACATCCAAAAGTGCACAGTCTGTACTATAATTAAAGGACAGTCATAAAAGCAGAAATGGTTACCTTTTAATAATGATCACTTTGTTTTAAATCGCTAAATTGACCCATTTCATTGCATTAATGCTGAATAATAAAAGAAGTGATTCGATGATAGGTTCTTCTTATCATTAGCATACACATGTACCTCTATTTCTAATTCAAAAATCAAGACAAATCCTTAACAAAGCTTTATTAAAATTATATAGTAAAATATATAAAATTATTTTAAAACATCTTTATCACATTATATAATACAAAGTTTATTTGAAAAATTGTCTCTAATACCTTGTTGTTTGAAACAAATCTTTGAGAATTGCCCCTTTTAAATAAATTTAATTAGTATTTTATGAAAATTAGAAACTATTTTAGACGTGTAATATTCTTTTTAAAATTAAACAATTTCTACTGCCCTTACTGCAATGGAAAAATTAATGGGAGGGCCTGGCTCATCAGTGGTGAACCCTCCCAGCGGTTTCGCCAGTTTAATCTATCATACCGCTGTTATATTGCATTTTTTCTTTAGAAATTGTTTAATTTCAAAAATAATCTTACACGTCTAAAATAGTTTCTAATTTTCATAACAGATTGCGTGCTAGTACATCGTAGTATTTTCTTCCATACTCCTGCTTCCACATATTCTTCTGAAGTCTAGACTTCGTTTTGTTTTAAACCTGTCATGCAAACCATTTCTGCCTTTATAATCACTATAGTTCATGGCATAAAAAAAAAGTTTTGTTGCATCATTGGCCTGTTTATTTGGACTTTTTTTTTTTAGAGAGCCTAGGTTAAACTAGCTCTCTCTTCAGATAAAGAACAAAGGGCAAGCTTACACGTACGATCGAGGCAAAAGTTAGGGTTGATTCTTCTTTGTAGTAATTTTTAATATCTTTCTATTTTATATATTGTAATAGTCTTTGTTTACGGGATAATTGGCCAATGGTCAGCCATTTTTAATGCAAAGCTATTCTATTTAATAAAAAGTATGCCTATACATTTTTTTAAATAACAAGCAGCAAAAAAAAAAGAACGTAAATATAAACAATCTTTCTATTTTATATATTGTAATAGAATTTTCTTTTTTTAACACGTTCTGCAATTTTGTGCCTGCGTTGTTTCACTTTGAAAATCTTTGATAATGGCTTTTTCTTTTAGCAATAGCCTTTTTTTTTTAAAGAACCCCTTTTTATTTGCATTTTTTTTTTTATGTTTCAAATTAAAAAAAAAAAATAGTCTTTGTTTACGGGATAATTGGCCAATGGTCAGCCATTTTTAATGCAAAGCTATTCTATTTAATAAAAAGTATGCCTATACATTTTTTTAAATAACACGCAGCAAAAAAATAACGTAAATATAAACAAACAATACCACTAAATTTATTGTTTTGAAATCGCGATATGTAAGCTGAAACATGCTCAAAATTTTGTTATTTTAAAATCTATTAATAACAATTTTAAGTCTGTTATATAAGCCTAGTATCCTTTTCTCCATGAAAATGATGTATGGCGAGTCCTTACATGACGCAAATGTCCTAATAAAGCTGTTGTTGTTGTTGATATAAGCCTAGTATTTTAAATAGATTTTATTATTTTAGGACCCAAATTAGGTTTGTTATAGGGGTATTTCGTTATTTTAAAAATCGCAAAGTTTGTTATAATGGTGGTATTTTCAATGGAATTGGGAATTGCCGTAGGTTCGTTATAAGGGAAGATTCGCTATATCCCGGATTCGTATTTGCGGGATTTTACTGTATATTGTGGAGTGGCTGGCCGGTTTTGTATAGGTTTGTAAGCAGAAGCAGTAGAAGAAGCAGAAGTATAATTTAAAAATCAAGACAAATATCCTAGGCAAAGCTTTATTAAAATTATATAATAAAATATATAAAATTATTTTAAAACATCTTTGTCATATTATATAATACAAAGTTTATTTGAAAAATTGTACCTAATACCTTGTTGTTTGAAACCAATCTTTGAGCATTACCCCTTTTATATAAAGTTAATTAGTGTTTTTCTTATGAAAATTAGAAACTATTTTAGACGTGTAAAATTCTTTTTGAAATTAAACAATTTTAACTGCCCTTACTGCAATGGAAAAATTAATGGGAGGGCCTGGCTCATCAGTGGTGAACACTCCAAGCGGTTTCGCCAGTTTAATCTATCATACCGCTGTTATATTGCATTTTTTCTTACTCGTAAGAGAATCTTACTCGTCTAAAATAGTTTCTAATTTTCATAACAGATGGCGTACTAGTACATCGTAGTATTTTTCTTCCATACTTCTGTTTCCACATATTCTTCTGAAGTCTAGACTTGGTTTTGTTTTGAACCTGTCATGCAAACCATTTCTGCCTTTAAAATCACCATAATTCATGGCATAAAAAAAATATATATATTTTTTTGCATCATTGGCCTGTTTATTTCGACTTTTTTTTTTTTTTTTTTTAAGCCTTGGTTATAAAGTAGTTAGATATAGAACACTTCTAAAAGGGCTTCCTAACATGTGATCGCAGCAAAAGTTGATTCCACTTTGTAACAATTTATAAAAGCCTTCTATTTTATCTCTCATAATAGAAAATTTACATTTTATTATTTTAACACGTTCTGCACTTTTGTGCTTACGTTGTTCAAGTTTGAAAAGCTTTAATAATGACTTTTTTTTTTTCTTCTAGCAATAGCCTTTTTTTCAAGGACGCCTTTTTCTTTGCTTTTTGTTACAAATTTTAAAAATTTTAGTCTTTGTTTACGGGATAATAGACCAATAGTTATGGTCTTCTATCCCCAACTTTTTTTTTTAATGCAAAGCTATTCTATTTAATAAAAAGTATGTGTATACATTTTTTAAATAACACGCAGCAAAAAAATAAAATATAAACAAACAATACCACTAAATTTATTGTTTTGAAATCGCGATTTGTAAGCTGAAACATGCTCAAAATTTTGTTATTTTAAAATCTATTAATTCAATTTTAAGTTCGTTATAAGTATTTTAAATAGGATTTTATTATTTTAGGACCTAAATTAGGTTCGTTATAGGAGTAGTTCGTTATTTTTTAAATCGAAAAGTTTGTTATAAAACGATGGTATTTTCAATAGAATAGAATCGGGAATTGCCGTAGGTTCGTTATAAGGGAAGGTTCGCTATATCCCGGGTTCGTATTAGCGGGGTTTTAAAGTATCTTATGGAGTGGCCATAGGTTTGTAAGCAGAATCTTTCTAACGAAATTTTACTTTTCTATATATTATGGTGAGTATGTCGTTGTCGTGTCCAATGAAGAGCCTCAGATGTCTCCATACATCTCTATCACAGCAGTCGCCATGTCCTCTATCTTGGGTGTGTAAAGTTCTGAGTCCATGTCAATTTTCTGTTGTTGTCGTGTCCAATGAAGAACCTCAGATGTCTCCATACATCTCTATCACAGCAGTCGCCATGTCCTCTATCTTGGGTGTGTAAAGTTCTGGGTCCATGTCAATTTTCTGTTGTTGTCGTGTCCAATGAAGAGCCTCAGATGTCTCCATACTTCTCTTATCACAGCAGTCGCAATGTCCTCTATCTTGGGTGTGTAAAGTTTTGGGTCCATGTCAATTTTCTGTTGTTGTTGTCGTGTCCAATGAAGAGCCTCAGATGTGTCCATGCATTTCTATCACAGTAGTCACAATGTTCTCTATCTTGGGTATTTAAAATTCTGGGTCCATGTCAATTTTCTGTTGTTGTTATTGTTGTCGTGTCCAATTAAGAGCCTCAGATGTCTCCATGCATCTCTATCACAGTAATGTTCTCTATCTTGGGTGTGTAAAGTACTGGGTCCATGTCAATTTTCTACGGCCATTGCTGGGCATGAGAATATGTGAGTAGGTGTTAGTTCCAAACAAGGACAATTGTTATATGTCCTGTAGATTCTTGTGCCATCTGGATGTATTGTCATTCCTTTTTAATGTTTACTTCTGAGTCTTGTTTTTGTAATTCTTCTCTCGGCGTTTATGTCGCATATTTAACCTTTCCTTGTCTTTTGTTGGATTATCTTGGAGATGAGTATGTTCAATATATATATAAAGATACGCTTTGCTACTATGATTTGCATTTTATTCTTGTAGCGGAATGAATCTGCGTTATTTCATTTGTATTATAAAGTCTTTTTATACATTTTATATCTGATTGTTTGCTCGGAGTCTATAGAATTTTTATAAAACTGAAACTAGAAAAGAACTTCTGTGAATGTTTTTTTTTTTCAAATCGATTTATCCTAAAAAAAACGTTATATATTATCGGCAAAATTTGTCTTCTTTTTTTTTTCTACAGAGTTTTCATTGTTTTCTACCCTCATCCAAAACTTACAGGAATTTGCATATAAAAATGAAAGCAGACGAATACCTATAACCTATATTACATCAAAATAATAACCCTATATTTACATATAGGGTTAGAAGACCAATATATCAATTTATTTGGGTTAGACGACCAACCTATCAATTTTAGCCAATTAACCGTAAATAAATACAAATACATATATACATATTTCCCATATAGCTTTGTAAATGTGAAATTCTTTCTCCCATTTCTTTTCTGATAAAGCACAATTTGGATTATCTATATATATAAAATTTTACACATATAAATTTACTGGCAATGCGTTTCTTTTAAATATTATCAAATATTATCTCTACAGACCTTACTGCAATGATATGAGTTATTGAATGAGAGGGCTTGGCTCATCAGTAGTGAACCCTCTCAGCGGTTTCGCCAAATTAATCTCTAGAGATGTTTGTATGTTTGTTTGTTTGTTTGTATGTCCGGTATACAAATTCGCAGTAGTTCACTAATTCAAACCAAAATTTCCATACATAGGTAAAAAAATACGGGGAAGACGATAGGCTATTTAAAAAAATATATAAATCAATTATTAAAACTATATTCAAATTATTCTACTTAGCTCACGAACAGCTCCCTCTATCAAAGATTAGATTAAATTATGCTGATGCAAACAAATAGATAATGCTAATAACAAACAATTATAAAAAAATCTTTAAATATATATCACTCGGGTAGATATGCACACGGGTCAATCCCGGGGCGAAGCCCGGGTCACCCATCTAGTAGATTATAAGCACAAGGTAATAAGACCAAATCCAAATAAATAAATAGTGTGTGACGTTTCGGTAACAACGTTGTTACCATCTTCAGACAAAAGTGCTGAATGAAAAAAGCTCCCCGGCGGGGAATCGAACTCTAGTCATTCAGTACCTTTATCTGATGATGGTAACAACGTTGTTACCGAAACGTCACACACTATTTTTTATTACGTCCCTCCTTCCTATACTTCAAATATGGAGATAATCCGGGTTACAAAATTCTACTGTAGTTTGAAAATATTAAATTACACTCATGGACAAAACTTAAGGAAGTTGTACCTTTTAGCATGTATATCCGGATTCGGACAATAACTCTGAAAGATACACTCATGGACAAAACTTAAGGAAGTTGTACCTTTTAGCATGTATATCGGGATTCAGACAATAACTCTGAAAGATACACTCATGGACAAAACTTAAGGAAGTTGTACCTTTTAGCATGTATATCAGGATTCCGACAATAACTCTGAAAGATACACTCATGGACAAAACTTAAGGAAGTTGTACCTTTTAGCATGTATATCGGGATTCAGACAATAACTCTGAAAGATACACTCATGGACAAAACTTAAGGAAGTTGTACCTTTTAACATGTATATCGGGATTTAGACAATAACTCTGAAAGATACACTCATGGACAAAACTTAAGGAAGTTGTACCTTTTAACATGTATATCGGGATTTAGACAATAACTCTGAAAGATACACTCATGGACAAAACTTAAGGAAGTTGTACCTTTTACCATGTATATCGGGATTCAGACAATAACTCTGAAATATACACTCATGGACAAAACTTAAGGAAGTTGTACCTTTTAACAGGTATATCGGGATTCAGACAATAACTCTGAAAGATACACTCATGGACAAAACTTAAGGAAGTTGTACCTTTTAACATGTATATCGAGATTTAGACAATAACTCTGAAAGATACACTCATGGACAAAACTTAAGGAAGTTGTACCTTTTAACATGTATATCGGGATTTAGACAATAACTCTGAAATATACACTCATGGACAAAACTTAAGGAAGTTGTACCTTTTAGCATGTATATCGGGATTCAGACAATAATTCTGAAAGATACACTCATGGACAAAACTTAAGGAAGTTGTACCTTTTAGCATGTATATCGGGATTCAGACAATAACTCTGAAAGATACACTCATGGACAAAACTTAAGGAAGTTGTACCTTTTAGCGTGTATATCAGGATTCAGACAATAACTCTGAAAGATATTACAGTTACCTTTATTGAAGACACACAAGAAAACCAAGCGTGAGCAAAATTGCTTCTGTCTCCTTAAAAAAAAAAAAAGCAGACGACCGTCGACATAAGTCTTTCCAATTCTTTTAGTTTTGTCTATAAGTATATATAATAATTATTAGCTCTGTATCATTATTATATTTTTAAAAGACAATTTTCTATAACCAAACACACACTAAGCGAACGAATCAAAATATATATTGGGATGGTTTAGCTCATTCATTGTGAGCCTCTCCCTTCCAGAACATTCACCAATTTATCTTTGTCAATATTTACCTAAAAAACTGATTATCTAGTTTTACTATCAGCAATTTTTATCTTGATAAGAGACAGAGGTAATGTCTGATCAAGGAAAAGTCGGCCTTTGCCGGTCCCAAGCCCGGATGAAAAAGGAGGAGGGGGAGCAGTAACAAGCTCGCTAAAAAAAAACCTGGGCTCAGTTGGCCTGGCTGATAGTACCCTGTAAGGGCTCCTAATCCAGGGATACAGGATGAGCAGCGTTTGTGGCTTAGGAGTGGCTGTACATGGCGTCTGTTCCTCATGTCAGAGGCGGCCATTTTTTATATTTTTTTTTGGAGCTAAGACGGCCTGCCACTGAGTAGTGCTCCCAGTTTTAATGACAAAGGTAGACGCATTCTACCTCACCCAGTGTGGAGATAAGAAAGAAGAAGAAAGAAAAAGAGGAAAAGCAATGTCGGGCCCGGTCAGTACTTGGGAGGGTGACCACATGGGAACACTGTAGTCCAGGAGTTGGCAAACTGCGGCTTGAGAGCCACATGCGGCTCTTTGGATGTGAAGCTCTTTATATAGTTCCATACGTAAATATTATTTATGTGAGTACTATTTATTGTTAAGAAAAAAAATGTGACTCTTTAAAAACTTAGAAATTTGTAATTTGTAATTTTTGACTCTTCGATCTCAAAAGTTTGCAGACCCCTGCTGTAGGCTATTACCTTTTACTGTTTAACATAGCTGACTTCCAAGTAGTTGACCCGGGTGCGATTCCCGCCCGTCGCATTTTTATTATTATTAATATTATTATTATTATTATTTGGGCTCGAAAATCATACAATTTGGTTAGTCGCCCGTAAAACCATATTCTTTCTGACCAAGTAAAATGTGGAACTGCCTTTTTAATTTTTTTTTTTTAAGGAAATAGTTTATCTCTTCACATCAAATCAAATAGACGTATTCTTTCAATAATTTATTAAAATTTGTAAAGCTTTCGGAGAGAAGAATCCTTTTCTCAAACCTTAAGACAAGATAAAATGAAATAGAATAAAGATAAAAGTTAAAAGCAAACTATTAACTGTATGTAGACCTCTGGGAAAACCCCAGGACTATAATAGAAAAGCTGAGACAATGGAACCTAATGGAGATCGTTTAAACGACTTAAGGAATAAACAACAGCAACTAACTGTATGTAAAACCCAGATTCCTAGAGCCATGTACAGATATCGCCAACTATCCGAGAAACTAAAAACTAAATAAACTAAAATCTAGGTTTAAAACTCTCTAAGTCTCTCGCTAAACACACAACGACATGTTAATTAGGACTCTAAACACAAAACTGGCGAAACCACTGGTAGGATTCAACATTGATGAGCAAGGTCCTTTCATTATTTTAATCATTACAGTAAGGGCAGTAGAACATTCTTTTATTACAAAAATACAAATTCGGATTCTAAATACTTTACATGTCAGTGCTTTCTTCTGTCTATGCCGTTGGCAAAATAAATTTGGCTCTTCCGCCATTTGAGGACGATATCTCCTCAAAGACAAGAGAATGTCTTTCTCTATTACAAGAATGAAGTCAAAAACTTATCTCAGCTTTCATCCAGTACTCTTTGTGTTAATCACCCCATTAGGTTGTTGTCTGTTCTCTACCGGAGTTGTATTCACACTGGGAGGTACAAATAGCGGTTGTCTATCCATTGGGATTGAAACCAAATGGCATTTCTCATCCAGTACTTTTAGAAAGCATTGGGAGATATGTCCTCAGGTAATTAGCTAAGTTGTATAAAGCTATAGATACCTGATAATTATATATAATACATTGTTGTCTCTTCTTCTTTCCTATCTCCACTCAATCATATCAGGGTATCAAGGTTGTAGAGCTTGTTGATAGTGTCTGTTAGGGATAAGTAGAGTTAATCAATAATACATTGTTGTATATTCCTTTTTCATTTGTTCTAATATAAATTTCTGTCAATTCTACTAATTATTGTTTTTTTTTAAGAAAAGTAACCAAGTGTTACCAGGCCGGTTTGTTTCTTGTAAGATTCAATAGGGCAGTACAGTTGAAAGAGGGCAGTTCAATAAGTGCAGCCGTCTGGAATCACTGTAGTTGGAATGCTGGGTAGATGACATGCTTTACGGTTTGATCTTGGCAATGTGGACCAACTTATTTACATAACAGAACAGAGAGGTAATAAGAGAAAGATGATGAGTAAAACAAATATGTAAATAATATATTATGATGCATTAGCATGCCATCTGTTATGAAAATTCGAAACTATTATAAACGCGTATGATTCTTTTTAAAAATTAAACAATTTCTCTACTGACCTTACTGCAGTGAAAAACTAATGAGATAGCCTGGCTCATCAGTGGTGAACCCTCCCAGCGGTTTCGCCATTTTAATCTCCCATTGGATAAACATATGATAGATTAAACTGGCAAAATCGCTGGGAGGGTTTATTACTGATGCCAGGCCCTCTCATTAATTTTTAATTGCAGTAAGGGCAGTATAAATTGTTTAATTTTTAAAAAGAATCATACGCGTTTATAATAGTTTCGAATTTACATAAATAATATCTTGGAATGGGTATTTTAGATGAACTATGGACATAAGCTTTGAGGACAGCAGAATTACATGTAATTATAAATATATAATATATTTTATAATGACGGGAGAGGCGCCCTAAGCTTCTATATTTATAATTATATGTAATTCTACTGTCCTCAAAGCTTATGTCCACAGTTCATCTAAAATACCCATTCCAAGAGTCTAGCATCAGTATCACTATAAAAGGAAGTTCCAAAAATGCAATAAATAATATCTGTTGATTAATTTTAAAATACCCAGCTACATATATTTAAAACTAGCGGATGTGTACCCGGCTTCGCCCGGGTTTTATCTGAGTGAAAGTTTGCCTAACGAATATTATTGAAAATAATTTTCCGGAACATAGACTATTATGATAATAATGATAATAATATTCATTACATTATATTTTTTATTATATATTTATATAATACGAATGGCCCGGGCAACGCCCGGGTTTTACCCGAGTGCGTATATATTTTAAAAACGTTTTAATTCAAATACTATTCGTTACAATTATAAATTGGCGCCATGGATGTCACTCTTGTGAAACGTCCCGTTCCAAACTGTGTGTTTTTAAAATGTTTTAATTAAAATACTATTCGTTACAATTATAAATTTGAACGATAGGCTCATTATTTCTTTATACCGTTATTATACCGTTATATTATATATATTATATTATATATATATTACACGTTATTTGTTTTCTTGGCCGACTGTTTTACATATGGTGTTATCTTAAAATTGCTTGTTTTGAATATTTTTTAGATTGAGATTATTAGCTAGTATGTAAAAAAATTAACTCTGTTGAAATTTAATTTTGTATTTATATATAAATAAAATTAACTCTGTTGATTTTTTTTGTATTTAATCGATAACAGCGAAGTTACGCATGTTAATGTTAGGGAAAAATATTTTGATGTTAAGCAAAACCTGCTCCATCTCGTTTTACATAAATGTTGAAAATTTGGTCGAAATTGATGCATTGTAACGAAAGTTTTTGGTGAACAACACTTATGAAATTTGCATTTTATTAATATAGATATCGTTTGATTCTCAAAATGTTCTGTGATTGGTTAATGCTAGTGTTTTGTGATTGGTTGGTTCTAACAGTCGTATTTGTGATTGGTTCCAGGTCAAAATGATCGCCCAAGTAATGATAAACAGAAGACTTGTACAAGTGACAACCCGAGCTCTGTTACTCCAACCTAAACTAGCTGTGGTATGTTCATGATATACAACTATTGCAACAGTTTTGTTGGAATGTTGTTGTGTTGCAGAAACCAACTAGGCCTCTGCTACTTCAACCTCAATCTAAACTAGGAGTGGTATGTATCCTTTAAAAATTTTTTATTAAAACAATCTACTATCTAGATAGAAAGTTTTACTAATTTGTAATCCTACTTCTTTGTAAACATCCAATTGAAACCTATATTTTACACTCTAATGGACAAAACTTAAAGAAGTGGAAAGTCTTTGATATCGCCGTTCGTCTTTTTTTTTTAGAAGGATCATAGACAAATTTGCTCACACTTGGTTATCACGTGTGTCTTCAATAAAGGTCACTGTATATCAAATATCAAGTATCAATAAAATATCAAAAGTTTTCTACTTTACCAGCTTAAACATCTTTTTTAGAAAATTAGACCGATTTCCTCGTAGGATCCAGAGGAAAAACACAGCCACATCAAACAATAGTTTAACTCCTGACATTTCAGTAACTTGATGTCATTCTCTTCAAACCTGATAGAATCAGGTATTGAACACCCTATTGAAAAGATGGATGACTTATTAGTGTTAAGGAGATTACTTAGTAGGAGATATGGGAAATACAAATAGAAAACATGATGATCACAAAGCAATTTATTTTGATCATAACAATACAACAACAACAAAAGCCTTTATTGAGGACCTCTCGTCCTATAAAGGATTCGCCAGTTTACAGAGTAATTGAAGAGAAGAGAACTAATAATACAGAGAGAAACCTATATGTAGTAGGTATAGTATTTTCTACACTGGGACTATATACAACAGCAGCAACAAGCCTTTTACAGGAATCAAAGTCCCATACAGGATTCGTCATTCTAATCCTGACAAAGATTATTTACATATAATTCTTTACATTAATTAGTTTATGTATATAGCTTCCTTTTCTCTTCAGCCGTCTTCCAAAATTTGAACAACGCAAACGCTCCAGCTCTGTTTCTCACTACCTCATTCAACAGGAGCTCCAAAGAGAGTCCATCAAGGCTTATTTCACTGAGGAGCACTTCTCGTTCGTCTTTCAGCCCCATACATGAGAGTTGATCATAACAATACAGTAGAACTAATTCCCTGTAAAAGACAACACCTAATTTCAGAGTCAAAGTGTCCTTTAGGGAGAGATGTTCTCCTCTTACTGGAGAGTTGATAAATTGTAAAGAGAATTACAGAAAGTCACTGACACGTTGGGGGTTAAACTATTGGTTGATGTGTTTCTTTCAAACCGACTTCTAGCCAACAAATGATCTTCCTCGTAGGATAATTACGAAATCGAAACCACTTCTCTACTGATGAAGGCCATAGCCCGAAACCATAGTATATAGATTGTTTTTTGTTTTTTTTTGTCATGTTTACTCCAATAGTAAAACTCCTGTATCCCTGGAGTCCTTACAGGATACTATCAGCTGGGCCAGCTGAGCCCAGGTTTTTTAGTGAGCTTTTTACTGCTCCCCCTCCTTCCTTTTTCATCCGGGCTTGGGACCGGCAAAGGCGGAGTTACTAAAAGTGTTAATAAAGGTATTGATTGATTTAATTACCATTTATGTGGGATTCAAGGTTCTGCCTCCATAGTAACCCTAGACCGTGTGAATGCAGCAGAGACGGTCTCTCATATTAACGGAAATTTTGTCTGGAGGAAAATCTATAAAATCAAAGGTTGCTTCTCACGTCAAAATAAACATCAAAACTATAGACGCCATCTGGTGTTGTAACTTTGTCACCTACCTGAAACCGCATTTTTGCGACGACGGTCAATAAATGACATCTAGTTTTGACGTCTATTTTGACGGGAGAGGTGACTTTAGCTTCTATAAAATCTTATAATTAACACTAAAAGTAATTTGAGCTATTTTTTGACGCGTATGATTATTTTAAAAATAAATCAATTTTCTACTGCCCCCTTACTGAAATGATAAAATAATGGGAGGGCCTGACTCATCAGTAGTGAACCCACCCAGCGGTTTCGCCAGTTTATTTTATCATTGTAGGTAAGTGCAGTAGAAAATTGATTTATTTTAAAAAGAATCATACGCGTCAAAAATAGTTAAAATTTATCATAACACATGGCGGGGTAATGTATCGTATAAACAATGAAAGTGTTAATCTTCTTCTTTCTTATCTCCACACTGGGTGAAGTAGAATGCCTTTGTCATTAAGACTGGGAGCACTACTCAGTGGCAGGCCACTGACTTAGCTACAAAATAAATGGCCACCTCTGGCATGAGGAACAGACGTCATGTACAGCTGCTTCTAACATGGAGTACAAACGCTGCTCATCCTGTATCCCTGGAGTCCTTACAGGGTACTATCAGCCGGGTCAGCTGAACCCAGGTTTTTTAGTGAGCTTGTTACTGCTCCCCCTCCTCCTTTTTCATCCAGGCTTGGGACCGGCAAGGGCGAAGTTACTAAAAGTGTTAATAAAGGTATTGATTGGTTGAATTACCATTTATGTGTGATTCCATCTCTGCCTCCATAGTGACCCTAGAACGTGTGAATGCAGCAGAGACGGTCTCTCAATACCAATCCCTACCAAGAAGGTCCGGATGGGAAGCCATTGAAGGGATGGAGAAAGCTTTTGGCTGGTCGTGGATTCTCCAAGTAAGTTTATTAACTACTTTCTAATGGACTACATCTACAGCCAGAGTGTAGAGTTATATTTGTCTACACTTTGTACATTTACAGCCAGAATGTAGACCCTTATATGTCTACTGAACTACATTTACAGCCATCAAGCATTCTTTCTCTGTGTCTACCTTGTACATTTACAGCCAGAATATAGACTTTCCATATCTACCTTGTACATTTACCGCCCTCAAATATCCTTTCTCTGTTTCTACCTTGTATATTTACAGCCAGAATGTAGACTTTCCATGTGTCTACCTGGTACATTTACAGCCAGAGTGTAGACTTTTCCATGTCTACCTTGTGCATTTACAGCCAGAATGTAGACTTTTATATGTCTACTGAACTACAGTTACAGCCAGAATGCAGAATTTTGTCTACACTTTGTACATTTACCGCCATCAAATATTCTTTCTCTGTGTCTACCTTGTGTTTCTACTTTTTAAATTACAACCACACACATATTAAGCAGTTTTATTTCGAACTTGTATATATTCCCAACCACTTGTTTCTATATGTTTCCTGTCCAACCGAACTCTAAGACAAATTTCTCCATGTAAAACTTCGCGTATACAGAATCATACCTCTTGTTCACACATAATCTTAACACATTTTGTGTCCTCAATATTGGAGCGAAAAAAAAAAACAATTCTTTGTATATCTTAAAATATAAAAGTATTTATTAATTACGTCAGCACGACAATTCGACAATTATTAAAAATATTAATATATATAGTCACGACCGTCTTTCCTCATTCCTCATCGGCAGGCCGCATCTGTCACGGATGCGCGCGCATCATCATTATGATCATTATCATTATCTAATGATAATTATTATTATTATTAATATTAATATAGTCACGACCGTCTTTCCTCATTCCTCATCGGCTAGCCGCCTCTGTCACGGATGCGCGCGCACAGGGAGGTCACGTGCTCGCCGGCTCCCTCGAGCCGGATTTGAACCAGCGACCTAAGGATCACCGTTGTAACATCTACAGTCGGGTAAAACACGGGCGTTGCCCGGGTCATTCGGCTAGTATATATAAAGCTAGAGAGAGAGATATTTAGAACCCAAGTTCATGGAGCGCAGAACGCCAACTACCCGGGTTGACTGCTAAAAAATATTCAACAGCCAAGCTATGGGACATAAATGGTGGTTTCATAAACACAATACTGGTTTGTTACAACTACTACAATAGGAAGGATACAGAGAAGATTAGCATGGTCCCTGTGATACCAGTTCGGCGGTACAACTACTACAATAGGAAGGATACAGAGAAGATTAGCATGGTCCCCGTGATACCAGTTCGGCAGTGCAACTACTACAATAGGAAGGATACAGAGAAGATTAGCATGGCCCCTGTGATACCAGTTCGTCGGTACAACTACCACAATAGGAAGGATACAGAGAAGATTAGCATGGCCCCTGTGATACCAGTTCACCGGTACAACTACTACAATAGGAAGGATACAGAGAAGATTAGCATGGCCCCTGTGATACCAGTTCGGCGGTACAACTACTACAATAGGAAGGATACAGAGAAGATTAGCATGGCCCCTGTGATACCAGTTCGGCGGTACAACTACTACAATAGGAAGGATACAGAGAAGATTAGCATGGCCCCTGTGATACCAGTTCACCGGTACAACTACTACAATAGGAAGGATACAGAGAAGATTAGCATGGCCCCTGTGATACCAGTTCGGCGGTACAACTACCACAATAGGAAGGATACAGAGAAGATTAGCATGGTCCCTGTGATACCAGTTCGGCGGTACAACTACTACAATAAGAAGGATACAGAAGAGATTAGCATGGTCCCTGTGATACCAGTTCGGCGGTACAACTACTACAATAGGAAGGATACAGAGAAGATTAGCATGGCTCCTGTGATACCAGTTCGAAGGTACAACTACGACAATAAGAAGGATACAGTGAAGATTAGCATGGTCCCTGTGATACCAGTTCGGCGGTACAACTACTACAATAGGAAGGATACAGAGAAGATTAGCATGGCCCCTGTGATACCATTTCGGCGGTACAACTACTACAATAGGAAGGATACAGAGAAGATTAGCATGGCCCCTGTGATACCAGTTCGGCGGTACAACTACCACAATAGGAAGGATACAGAGAAGATTAGCATGGTCCCTGTGATACCAGTTCGGCGGTACAACTACCACAATAGGAAGGATACAGAGAAGATTAGCATGGTCCCTGTGATACCAGTTCGGCGGTACAACTACTACAATAGGAAGGATACAGAGAAGATTAGCATGACCCCTGTGATACCAGTTCGGCGGTACAACTACTACAATAGGAAGGATACAGAGAAGATTAGCATGGTCCCTGTGATACCAGTTCGGCGGTACAACTACCACAATAGGAAGGATACAGAGAAGATTAGCATGGTCCCTGTGATACCAGTTCGGCGGTACAACTACTACAATAGGAAGGATACAGAGAAGATTAGCATGACCCCTGTGATACCAGTTCGGCGGTACAACTACTACAATAGGAAGGATACAGAGAAGATTAGCATGACCCCTGTGATACCAGTTCAGCGGTACAATTAGTACGATAGGAAGGATACAGAGAAGATTAGTATGGCCCCTGTGATACCAATTCAGCGGTACAATTAGTACAATAGGAACGATACTGAGAAGATTAGCATGGTCCCTGTGATACCAGCTCGGCGGTACAACTACTAAAATAGGAAGGATACAGAGAAGATTAGTATGGCCCCTGTGATACCAGTTCAGCGGTACAATTAGTACGATAGGAAGGATACAGAGAAGATTAGTATGGCCCCTGTGATACCAGTTCAGCGGTACAACTACTACAATAGGAACGATACTGAGAAGATTAGCATGGTCCCTGTGACACCAGTTCGGCGGTACAACTACTACAATAGGAAGGATACAGAGAAGATTAGCATGACCCCTGTGATACCAGTTCGACGGTACAACTACTACAATAGGAACGATACTGAGAAGATTAGCATGGTCCCTGTGATACCAGTTCGGCGGTACAACTACTACAATAGGAAGGATACAGAGAAGATTAGCATGGCTCCTGTGATACCAGTTCGGCGGTACAACTACTACAATAAGAAGGATACAGAGAAGATTAGCATGGTCCCTGTGATACCAGTTCGGCGGTACAACTACTACAATAGGAAGGATACAAAGAAGATTAGCATGGCCCATGTGATACCAGTTCGGCGGTACAACTACTACAATAGGAAGGATACAGAGAAGATTAGCATGGCCCCTGTGATACCAGTTCGACGGTAAAACTACTACAATAGGAAGGATACAGAGAAGATCATCATGATCCCTGTGATACCAGTTCGGCGGTACAACTACTACAATAGGAAGGATACAGAGAAGATCATCATGGTCCCTGTGATACCAGTTCGGCGGTACAACTACTGCATTAGGAAGGATACAGAGAAGATTAGAATGGCCCCTGTGATACCAGTTCGGCGGTACAACTACTACAATAGGAAGGATACAGAGAAGATAACATGGTCCTGTGCAAGGATGACATGCAAAATCGTGAAGCGTTCATAAATACACATTTCTTTCGTGTATTTTCAGACATTAATTAATTAAAGATTATAATTAAATACTAAAATAAATTATTTATTCGCCATAATTCCATCTAATATGTAAATTTGACGTGGTTTTCAGCCCTGATCCTGATAAGGTCTTCACCCTCAACTTAATTCTACGACCTGATGTAAGTACCATAAAATACTAACCAACTAGAAAATAAACTTAATTGAAGAAAACACTCTCGGGGTAAAATTAACTTACACAAGGAAACCCTCCTTCTGAAAAGCCTATTTATATATTACCATTTGTATAATTAAACATTTTCGAAAAACAAACAAGATGTGCCATCTTGGATAAAAAAAATTAATAAATTGAGTCTTTTTTTTTTCACTAAACATAATCATAATTTGATGAGCAAAACATCTTTAATTGGTGTGACAGATTATTCCTCTGATGGGATTGGCTGTAGTCGCCGTAGCAATTGCCATCTCATACTGTATCCGTAATGTGTTACTCAAGAGGGACTTGATGTAAGTACAACTTTTTTCTTCTTAAAAAACTCCTTTAACCTACACACACATAACTTTCTAAAAACAGTAAAACCTATTTGTAACAGATATAGCGATATAAATAAAATTAACTTAAAAAAAAAAAACATATTCTGACACTCAAATGAGCATTTTTAGATGACAGAATGTCATCTAGTGGAATAAATATCAACTAAACATTGATTAAGGTTTGTTGTTGATGTTATATGTCCATTGAAAATCTTCAGATATCTCCATGCATCTCTATCACAGCATGCTCTTCATTGGAAAATTGGTACCTTGCCATGTTAGTCACTTTGGTAACAATCAGAAATTGGTCAAATATTCCAAGGGTCCAAGGGGGGACGGTAGATAGACAGGTTTATTCCATTAAATTTAGAGGAGAACGGCCTGGATGTTGGGCAGTATAGATTTGGACAACTGCAGTAGGTGTCAGCCTTCTTCCTAAGGCCCTTCTCAAAGAAGAAGAGGCGTGACATCTTCTTTACAGATGATAAGGCTAAGAATATCACACAGATGGGAATTTCGTGTGCATCACGACAAGTACCTCTGAGGGTCTTTACAGATCAGACGATTATTCCTGGGATTTACCTTTTGGTCCACGTCAAAGTTCTTCTAATCAGAGAATAACTCAGCATGCCACAAGTCATGTTTTAGGTTGTTGAGGAGGACAGCAGCCTTTTCTTTTCTGTTATCCTTCATATTCTCAGTTAGCAACAGGCCTTGAAACCAAGGTCCTCGTGGATATTTCTTACAATTGCCATAGAGTCAACGTCCATTTCCTTGGCTGTGGTACTCTCATGCTATTCCCAGAGTTTCCATCAATCTTCCTGACATTGACAGATGCTTCACCTCTAACCCTGTCTGATCGACACGAGTACATTTTCCTTAAAGTCCTTCCCTCTTTATTACTGTTGGGCTCACCAAACTGCTTCTTGGCATGAAAAACAGTGGTTTCAGGAAACTTAAATAAAAATCACTATCTCTTTAGGGCTCCCCTTCGGCACGCAGAGCAACAATGAGGCTGCTCGATTTTCGAATTCTACATTGCACACACACATGTACTATTATATTTTACATGAATATTGCTACGATATTAAAAGAAAAATCAATTTTTTCTAAAGTAGTTTTTGTTTTATGGACTGCCAAATTTACTTAATACACCCTATGTATATATACTTGTAGACAAAATAGTCCACTAGTAGTTGCAATTGTGATTGTTCCATTTATTTATGTTACTAGCCGAATGACCCTGGCAACGCCAGGGTTTTACCCGATTAAATGTTTTTATTCAAATACTATTAGTTACAATTATAAATTGGCGCCGTGGATGTCACTCTTGTGAAACGTCCCGCTCCAAACTTTGTGTCTGAGAAGCGATATTTTTATAGAGAGATGATCTGGCTTTGTGTCTTCTGCTCGAATGAATTTTTTCTGTTAGAATTTTGTTCCTGCATACTAAAAATGAACTGGCTTCACCCGTGGTCCCTGCTTTTTGGAATTTTCCCGATATAATTCCCGATATAAACATGATGCAGCAATATTGTCATAATCATTTTCTGACTAAAAAACAACTATTTTTGCCCAGAACCTGTCAATTTCATTTTTTATTGGCTACAATTCCGATAAATATCTTTTCCAGGTGTTTCTCTATGTCCTGTCAAAACGTTTTACATGTACATTAGGTCAGCTGATATTACTTCCCATCTTAACCGCTAGAGGCGCTGCTTGCGAGCGAAAAGGCAAATTTGCAACGCAATTTGCTAATAACTCAAAGAATATTCGGGATAGAGACCTGATATTTTCACTATAAGTTTTTCCAGATTCTACTATATATACTGTTAAAATTTCAGTCATATTAGTTACGTATTGTGGACGTGTATAGCCGACATAGGAACAAACACACATACATACATACACTGACTTTTATATATATAGGGATTCATTCAGAGAGAGAGAGAGAGAGAGTACCTATGTATCTTGAACATGTACACAAAAGGTCAAATTATTATATTTTCGCCTTTCAAATTATCCATCAATATTTACCAAATAAATTATTTGTCTCTATTATAACTCCATTTAGACATTTAAAACATCAAATTTACATATACTTATGCTTGGATATATACAGAATCAGTGAAGAGGACAAGAATTTGCCTAGATTTTTTAGACACCCTGCTACGCATCCACAAAAGGTAATATATATATTTTTTTTTTGATACCATATTTATGTTCTAAAGTTTTTGTTGTGCAGCTTTTAGTAATTAACAGATACAAGTTGAAAGTAGATAACGAGCTAGAACGTTTAAGAAGGGAGATTTATGATATTCCTCAGCATTATGACTTTATGACTGAAGAAGAGAGAATAGAATATGATAAGAAAAAACGTCTAAGAGAATTAGAAGAAAGCAAAAATCCCAAGAAATGGCATGAGAAAGCCTATGAAAACTTGCTCAAGTTGTTTTGAATTAAATTTGCAGATCAACAAAATTGTCTAATATTTTTAAATTCTTCATATCTCTCAACTTTTTTGAAATAATAATAAACCACAAAAATACTTAAAAAAAAATTTTTTTTTTTCATTTATCTTTGAATGTTTTTTTTTTTTTTTTGTCCTTTTCGATACCACTAGTTTGCCGTTTGTGTGTCTCTTCGTGGGGTTTTTCTCCTATTTGTGAGTATTTTAATATATTTAAGCATTAATTCCCTATCTTCTACCTTGCACTTTATTTAATTAATTCAAAATATTAAAGTATATCTAATAATAAAATATATTTTGAGCTACGATTTGAAACCTTTGTCGGATTCTTCCTTGCTTATTTACCTTTTTCCATTTGCAAATTGTAATTTTTTTTTTAAAGCATTAGGTTACAAACAAATAAAAATAGTTTACAAAATATTATTTTTAAAATAAAAATACCAATTGAGAGAACATAAAATAAAAAAAACTTATTTTAATATTACTAGTACAAATGTAAACATGTTTTTTTTTTTAAAGGAATCTTTTGCTTAACAAAAAGAAAAATCGTCTTCTTTTAATACAAAATATTCAGACACATTTTAAAAATATATATAAAACCGTATTAATAAAATATTAAAGGACACAAATATATATTTTATGGGATTATAAAAAAAAAAACATTTTATCCATTATAATGTTTAGCAATTCAAAACGGCATCAAACACACTAATATAATAAAATAAGGGATTCAGATTTAAAATGAAATATGGGAATTGAAATTTCTCTATTAAAAATCTCTATGTAATTTTGTGAATGAAGGTCTTAAGAAAAGGTCTTGAGTTGAGAACATGTGGCTCATGGTAATGAGGGGGGGTAAAGCAGGAAAAGGTTTCAGAACCAGTTTCTATGTTTACCAACTCAACTATTTACATGATTAAGTTAGGATTAGTAAACATGGGAACTGGTTTTAAGACCTTCTTAAACACAAGATCAAGTTTTAAGACCTTCTATTAGATTATTTCTAGATGAAATTTATATTTCTGCAACAAAATGTATAGTTTTTATTATAAATAACAGTGCTGATACACAATTCTTCTTCTTTCTTATCTCCACTCAATCACACTAAGGTGTTAAGCTTGTAAAGCTTGTTGATGGTGTCTGCCGGGGAAGAGTAGAGCTCATCAATGGATCAGTCAATACAGTCAACAATATGTCTTGGGGTTGTAAGCTGAGAATTGCACTTAGTACATGATACACAATAAAATGTTTCAGTAACAGCTTTGTTACCATCATCAGATCAAAAAGTACTGAACGAGGGAAAATATCATAACAGCATGTTCATTCAGTACTTATTTTGTCTGATTGTAATAACAGTACTGATACACAATGAAATGTTTTAGATGTTTCAGTAACAGCTTTGTTACCATCATCAGATCAAAAGTACTGAATGAGGGAAAATATCACAGCAAGTTCATTCAGTACTTATTTTGTCTGATTATAATAACAGCGCTGATACACAATGAAATGTTTTAGATGTTTCAGTAACAACTTTGTTACCATCATCAGATCAAAAAGTACTGAATGAGGGAAAATATCACAGCATGTTCATTCAGTACTTATTTTGTCTGATTATAATAACAGCGCTGATACACAATGAAATGTTTTAGATGTTTCAGTAACAGTGTTGTTACCATCATCAGATCAAAAAGTACTGAATGAGGGAAAAATATCACAGCATGTTCATTCAGTACTTATTTTGTCTGATTATAATAACAGCCCTGATACACAATTTTATTAATTTGGTCTTGATAAAGTACAATTTGGATTATAGAATTATAACTAATAAGACCAAATCCAATGGATTTGGATGGTCTGTGGGGGCCGAGAGATTTCCTTCCAGCCTGCTGGGATGACAGACCACAACAAACATACAAGCGGGGCCTGGAAATAGGAGATGTCCACCGCCGCGCGGCAGATCGGTGGAAGCCAATGAGATCCCAATAGACATTCTAGGGCGTTGTCTTTTTAGGTCTTCCTCTAAAAATGTAGATAATAAGTAATACCAATAAAACACTAACTTTGAAATACTTATCTGAGCCATCGCTGGACTAATAAATCGACACACTGCAGGTCTTGTAGTTGATTTGTTCTCTCCTCGGTTCAAAATCACTTTATTAGGTACCGCTCAACAAGAGCAACCTAGTTAATGATAATTGAAACAGTGAATAATATGTGAAGGTTATTCACATATTAAACAAAATGTTAATGCAGGATTCAATCCCGGTTCATGACTGTCGGGAATTGAGGGTGTTATCCACTCGTACACCGACTCTTTTTGTTCTCTCCTTACCCTGAGACACTATAGAACAAAGTTTTTTTAATACAGTAGAATTTCCCTTTAACAGACACCCAGCTAGAAGACACCTCTCCACAAAGGACAGTTTTCATTTGTAAAATTACCATTTTTACTATTTAGAAACTCTCCGGTAAGAGGATAACTCTCCCTAAAGGACACTTTGGCTCTGCAATTAGGTGTTGTCCTTTACAGGGAAGTTCTACTGTAGCAACTCTCCGGTAAGAGGACAACTCTCCCCAAAGGATACTTTGGCTCTGCAATTAGGTGTTGTCCTTTACAGAGAGGTTCTACTGTATTTATCAACTCTCCAGTAAGAGGACACCTCTTCCTAAAGGAAACTTTGGCTCTGCAATAAGGTGTTGTCCTTTACAGAGAGGTTCTACTGTATTTATCAACTCTCCGGTAAGAGGATACCTCTTCCTAAAGGAAACTTTGGCTCTGCAATTAGGTGCCCTTTACAGAGAGGTTCTACTGTAGCAACTCTCCGGTAAGAGAGCACCTCTCTCTAAAGAACACTTTGGCTCTGCAATTAGGTGTTGTCCTTTACAGAGAGGTTCTACTGTATTTATCAACTCTCCAGTAAGAGGACACCTCTCTCTAAAGAACACTTTGGCTCTGCAATTAGGTGTTGTCCTTTACAGAGAGGTTCTACTGTATTTATCAACTCTCCAGTAAGAGAACACCTCTCTCTAAAGAACACTTTGGCTCTGCAATTAGGTGTTGTCCTTTACAGAGAGGTTCTACTGTATTTATCAACTCTCCAGTAAGAGGATACCTCTCTCTAAAGAACACTTTGGCTCTGCAATTAGGTGTTGTCCTTTACAGAGAGGTTCTACTGTATTTATCAACTCTCCAGTAAGAGGATACCTCTCTCTAAAGAACACTTTGGCTCTGCAATTAGGTGTTGTCCTTTACAGAGAGGTTCTACTGTATTTATCAACTCTCCAGTAAGAGAACACCTCTCTCTAAAGAACACTTTGGCTCTGCAATTAGGTGTTGTCCTTTACAGAGAGGTTCTACTGTATTTATCAACTCTCCAGTAAGAGGATACCTCTCTCTAAAGAACACTTTGGCTCTGCAATTAGGTGTTGTCCTTTACAGAGAGGTTCTACTGTATTTATCAACTCTCCAGTAAGAGAACACCTCTCTCTAAAGAACACTTTGGCTCTGCAATTAGGTGTTGTCCTTTACAGAGAGGTTCTACTGTATTTATCAACTCTCCAGTAAGAGGATACCTCTCTCTAAAGAACACTTTGGCTCTGCAATTAGGTGTTGTCCTTTACAGAGAGGTTCTACTGTATTTATCAACTCTCCAGTAAGAGAACACCTCTCTCTAAAGAACACTTTGGCTCTGCAATTAGGTGTTGTCCTTTACAGAGAGGTTCTACTGTATTTATCAACTCTCCAGTAAGAGGATACCTCTCTCTAAAGAACACTTTGGCTCTGCAATTAGGTGTTGTCCTTTACAGAGAGGTTCTAATGTACATTTAAAATGTCAAAACTAAAGTTAAAAATTGAAAGATTATGATACAAATAATTCATTGACAGACACTAAAAGGCTATCCATTATCCAAACTTGTTTATGGCACCAACAACACTACACCACCGCTCATAAAGCAAGTGCCAGACTTTCCATAATTTTCATTATCCATTCTGACCAAAATCTATCCGTGAACTTCACACAGTGAAGTTCACGGATAGATTTTGGTCAGAATGGATAAAATAAAAAAAGTGTCAAGGGATGGGAATCGAACCCACGACCTTCCGCTTACCGGGCAGATGCCATGACCACTAGGCCACATGACCACAATTTATAATTGTAACAAATAGTATTTGAATCAAAACATTCAATCGGGTAAAACACGGGCGTTGCCCGGGTCATTCGGCTAGTTTATATATAACTGTTATCAATAAGGCACTCAATTCTGATTATAAACATAAGGTAATAAGGCCTAACCCAAATAAATAGTATGTAATGTTTCGGTAACATCATTGTTACCATCTTCAGACAAAAGTACTGAATGAGAAGATATACCACAGCAAGTTTTAAATAGTCACTGTTATCAAGTGTGTAAAATTTAAACATGCTGTGATATTATTCTTATTTAGTATTTTTGTCTGAAGATGGTAACAACGCTGTTACCGAAACGTCACACACTATTTATATATTTGGATTTGGTCTTATTACCTTCTGTTTATAATCTATAATCCAAATTGTGCCTTATCATTATTACATTTGTAACAAAAAGAATCACATTAAAATGTTGTAGTTTCTTTCCCCTTATGTAAAGATTACACAAATTCCATGAGGTCTTGCTCCTCGAGCTGTTTTATGATAAGCAGCGGCCTCTCCCAAAGGTCACATTAAAATGTAGTAAATTGATATAAAATATTTGGAGTTTTTTTTTTTTTTAAAGGAAATCTTGACTTTAAAAATGTTTTTATGGTTGTCGCAATCAGGTGATTATGAGGTTGCCGATGTGATAGTAATGAAAGAGTTTATATTGTAAAGCTGTCACCAAATGTCACCTTGCTGAAAAGGAGAAAACCTTATAAAAAGACTTGCTACGACAAAGAAATGTAAGAAGAGGGGAATCTCGACCCCCCCATGAAGAAATGGGCCATCCCAACTGATAATACCTGTGCCTGTTTATTTTTGAAACTGGTGCTGGGGGAGGTGCAACTTGGATTCTATTGACCCGGTAATTTTTTTTTTTTTTTTGGTCTTTAAATTTTTTTTCTTACTTTTATTAATGGAATTGTGTTTTTTGGCTGTCTATATAGTCGAACTTCACACGCACTATAGCAAGGTCACTTTGGTGCCAAGATTTTATATTAACAGTAGAACCTCCCTGTAAAGGACAACACCTAATTGTAGAGTCAAAGTATCCTTCAGGGAGAGGTGTCTTCTTACCAGAGAGTTGCTAAATAGTAAAAATGGTAATTTTGCAAATGAAAACTGTCCTTTAAAGAGAGGTCCACTAAAGGATGGTTCTACTGTATAAAAAAAGTAGAAATTCGAGAAGCAAAGATTTTCTGGTAAAATTTCTTCCAAGAAAATCTTCGCCTCACGGTATTTTTCTACTTATCCAGGCTATTTTTCCAACTTATTGAGCCAAGATTTAATGTTGTTATAACACCATGTTGTGTTATCATAACCAGGATTAAAATAATTAGAACTAAAAAAACCTGAAACCACCTTAGAATTACCTTGGTTATATATAACCCAGTTGCTATGTGTATTATATAAAAGAGGCCGCTATTATACCGGTTTATAAAGGTTTCACTGTTAACTAGAAAATACATAGGGATTGAAGTAAACATGGATTCAACATCTAAAGATATAATTCTAACAACAACAAAAGCCTTTATTGAGGAACTCTCATCCTATACAGGATTCGCCAGTTTACAGAGTAAGAGAAGAGAACTAAGAATGCAGAGAGAAACCCACATGTAGTAGGTATAGTATTTTCTACACTGTGACTATATACAACAGCAGCAACTTTACTGGTCTACGTCATTCTAATTCTGACATAGATTATTTGCATATAATTATTTACATCAATTAGATTATGTCTAAAGATATAATTCTTTGATTTCCATTTAGCTTCATGTCAATAATATATCTTCTTTGAATTCACACATAGGAGTTAACAATTTCATTTTCATTAAAATATTGGTAGATTTTCAATTTGTTGTGCTAACCATTTTGCAACCCTTGTGCTAACCATTAGCACAACAATTAAAAATCTACCAATATTTTAATGAAAATGAAATTGTTAACTCCTATGTGATTTCAAAGAAGATATTATTGACATGAAGCTAAATGGAAATCAAAGAATTATATCTTTAGATGTTGAATCCATGTTTACTTCAATCCCTATACCCACAATTATGGATGCATTAAACCATACATATATTCATATAATTGAAAGGTGTGGCAAATCCAAGAATCTTAATTATTTGGGATGTCTGTCTGTAACAGTGTTGTTGCCATCTTCAGACAAAAGTACTGAATGTTACAAATATTACAGCATGGTCTTAAATTGTTTATACAGTGGACCCTCGGTTTGCGAGCATAATCCGTTCCAGAGCCATGCTCGTACTCCAAAACGCTCGTAGTGCGAAACTAATTTCTTATTTTTAATAATTGAAACTCGGGCAATTCTTCTTGCTATGAACAATTGCACAGTTTCCCACATTTTACATATTTCCCGAATCTGATCTGAAGGGAGGGATCCCAGTGAATTTTCATCCATCACGATTACGGGCAACCATCACGAGTTGCTCGTAATGCGAAATTTTGCTCGTACTGCGAAAAGCTCGTACTCCAAGGTGCTCGTAAACCGAGGGTCCACTGTACTGTTTATTTATTGAGTAAACAATAACGGAATTTGTTTATATTGTAGCAAAGTATTTATTATATTTTATGTACAGATTATAAATTTTTGATATTTATCTTTTGCTACTCTGAAAACTTGCCTCATTGCTTATCTTGTATCTTATACAGTAAAACCTCCCTTTAGCAGACACCCTGCTAGTAGACACCTCTCTATAAAGGACAGTTTTCATTTGCAAAATTACCATTTTTACTATTTAGTAACTCTCGGGTAAGAGGACACTTTGGCTCTGCAATTAGGTGTTGTCCTTTACAGGGAGTTTGTTCTAGTGTAAATGTTTATTTTTGTTCTTGCCTTAAATAAATTTCTACGTCAGCCTGAAGTTTGGCTTTCCTAATTTTCTACCTGACAATATCCATTTGGATATACAATAAAAACCTCTTAGAGGACACCTCTCTACAAAGGGCTTTATTTTCAGTTCCAAAATTATTATTTTTTACTAGTTAGCAACATTCCATTAAGAGGACATCTCTCTCTCCCTAAAGGACACTTTGCCTCTGCAATTAGGTGTTGTCCTTTACAGAGAACTAGTTCTACTCTAGATATCAACTGTATTTATATTATCGTTAATATGCAAATATATTTTATCTTAAAGATAGAGGCTGCCTGGCCGGCATTCACATTTCTTCAAATAAAAGACACTTCGGCCAGTAAAAATCTTAGAATAATTTCTAACGCTTTGCCAAATGTTTTAATTTTTGTTCGCTCCTGATGAGGACAAAATATTTTTGTCGAGACAATAAAAAAGATTTACTGACCAAAGTGTCTATTAATGGAACAAATATATTTTGTTTAAAATTAATATTTACCCACTCTCTTGCATTCTAATTGTATTTCATTGTTATCTTCCATTTACTTTTACTACAGGTTAGGAAAGGGCAAGACACACGAAAGTTCTCCCAATAAAATATATAAATCAAAAAACTTGTGGTCAGTCATTTATATACTTTTTTTAATCAATATGTATTTATGCAATCTTATGGTCCTTAAAACTTCCGCATGTGTATAGTTTACCAAAATACTTCTTCCCAGAATTCCACTATCATGAGTAGGTACAATTTGGATTATAGAGTAAAAACACAAAGAAACTAGACCAAATCCAAATAAATAAATAGTGTGTGATTGATAAGGCACAATTTGGATTATAGATTATAAACACAAGGTAATAAGACCAAATCCAAATAAATAAATAGTGTGTGACGTTTCGGTAACAGCATTGTTACCATCTTCAGACAAAAGTACTGAATGAGAAATTTAATTGGGTTTTTTCCACTTTTAATTTTAAGAATAATATATTCTGTGTTTCTCAGATAAATATCTTCTTCTTATCTGTTATCTTGTTTACACACTTGATAACAGTAACTATTTAAAAACATACTGTGGTAAAATTTCTCATTCAGTACTTTTGTCTGAAGATGGTAACAACGCCGTTACCGAAACGTCACACACTATTTATTTATTTGGATTTGGTTTTATTACCTTGTGTAAATAGTGTGTGATATTACAGTAACAGTGTTGTTACTGAAATGTTACACATTTATTTATTTATTTGGATTTGATCTTGTTACCCCTTGTGAATTCCAGTATCAGATATATGCAGATAAAAAGCCCAATAATTCTATATACAGTTACGAGCGTCATGGCCTCTGTCACGGTTTGCCGGCGCCCTCCTAATGGTCGGCTACGATCACGCCACCTTTGCCGCCCCCCCCCCCCCCCCCCCCCCCATCATTTGGTGCCGCCAATGCGCGAGACACTTCTGTCGCCGTTTGCTTTTGGTTCAGTGGTAGAATGCTCGCCTGCCACGCGGGCGCCCCGGGTTCGATTCCCGGCCGATGGTTTGGGGCGGGACATTTCACAAGAGTGACATCTACGGCACCAATTTATAATTGTAACGAATAGTATTTGAATAAAAGCATTTAATCGGGTAAACCCCGGGCGTTGCCCGGGTCATTCGGCTAGTATTATTATAACAAGGTAGGGTGTCATAAATAAGGTCATACTGTTGTTAATGTCCATCAAATTGAGTTTGACTTAGGTGACTATATGAACAAATAACATTCTCCCATTTGATCTTTTACTGTAACCATTACTGTAGGTCATCTTGTGGCATTCTGGTAGCTTCCTTGATCCCTTCTAGCCAGCTCATTGGAGGTCTTTCTCTCTTCCTTCTTCATTCAATTTTTCCCAACATCTGTTCTAAGACATTTGCTCTCATTAGGTGTCTGAAATTGGCCAGTCATTGTTTATATATTTGGGGGATTCCAGGAATCCACCAGGATTAATTCCATTGAATATTGATAAAGTACAATTTGGATTATAGATTATAGCTACAAAGTAATAAGACCAAATAAATTTATAGTTGATAAAGCACAATTTGGATTATAGATTATAAACACAAGGTAATAAGACCAAATCCAAATAAATAAATAGTGTGTGATGTTTCGGTAACAGCATTGTTACCATCTTCAGACAAAAGTACTGAATGAGAAATTTTACCACAGCATGTTTTAAATAGTTAATAAACACAAGGTAATAAGACCAAACACACTATGTATTTATTTGGATTTGGTCTTATTACCTTGTGTTTAAATTTATAGTGTGCGACGTTTCAGTAACAATGCTGTTACCTCGCATACTATTAATTTATTTGGATTTGGTCATATTTTCTTCATTGAATATTGAAATATTTGACCTTTTATATCTGTCCATGGCACTCTTTAGTAGTTTTCTCCATGTCCACATTTCAAAAGCTTCAATTTTCTTTCTTTCTTTTCTTCTCTGAGAGTCCAGCTCTCACATCCGCAAGTCACCACAGGAAATACCAATCTTTGTCTTGAGAGAAATTCCTTTTTATCTTTCGTATAATCTTGTTCCAATTTAATCATTGCATTCCTTCCAAGTGCTATATTCTTCTTTTTACTTCTTCCAAGCAACTTACATCCCCATCTTATTCTTTTTTAAAATTAAATTACCATCCCTCTTATTATCCCTAGTATACGTGGTACCAGGCCATGATAATCATGGTGGGTAGAAGTAGGTGACTGCTTTTACTGTAAGTGCACCACATGTCTACACATGTGAAAATCAGTTCGACTTTTACACTTACAAATGTACCAGAGCCCCGTTTGTTTACTTACACTCGCTGGTGGGGTTGGACTTTGGCAAGAATCGGGGACCAATAGAAAAAAGTGCCCAAAGCAGGATTTGATTCCCAGTCGAAAACCAACATTTTATACCATCCTTCTACCGACCCCCCTCCCCTTATCTTAGCAAATCCTAGAGCCTAATGTAATTCATAGCCAAGTTACAAATGTGGATTTATCAACTGAGTGTGTATTTGCTTTTAAAACTGTTTTAGTACACTAGAGAACCTGCATGAGAGGACACTCACGCTAGAGGATATCACACTATAAAGTACAGTTTCCATCACCAAAATTATCATTATTAGTGATAAAGCACAATTTGGATTATAGATTATAAACACAAAGTAATAAGAACAAATCCAAATAAATAAATTGTGTGTGACATTTCGGTAACAGCGATGTTACCATCTTCAGACAAAAGCACTGAATGAGAAAAATACTACAGCATGTTTTAAATAGGTACTGTTATCAAGTGTTTAATTAAAAATGCATATATTGGATCAAAATTAAATATTTTTTTATGGACTGTTCTTATTTTCAAAACTTATTATCAAGTGGGTAAACAAGATAGCAAATAATTTGTTTACACACTTTATAACTATTCAAAACAGGCTGTGATATATTTTCTCATTCAGTGCTTTTTTCTGATGATGGTAACAACGCTGTTACCAAAACGTCACACACAATTTATTTGGTCTTATTACCTTGTGTTTATTATTATTACAATTTAAGCAACTCTTTGGTAAGAGGACACCTCTCTCTAAAGGAACACTTTAGCTCTGCAATTGGGTGTTGTCCTTTACATGGAGGTAATTCTACTGTATTTTGATAAGGCACAATTTGGATTATCAACATATATAGTCACGACCGTCTTTCCTCAATTCCTCATCGCTGTCACGGATGCGCGCGCATCATCATTATGATCATTATCATTATCTAATGATAATAATAATTATTATATTATTATTATTATTAATTAATCAACATATATAGTCACGACCCCCCCCCCCCCCGTCTTTCCTCAATTCCACATCGGCCGCTGTCACGGATGCGCGTGCATCATCATTATGATCATTATCTTCTATAGAAGCTTCTATCTTTATAATTATGTATATTTACAAAAAGTCAATTCGCTCGCGCCTCTAGCGGTGAAAATGAGGGGTAATACCAGCTGACCTAATGTACATGTAAAGTTTGGAGCGGGACGTTTCACAAGAGTGACATCCACGGCTCCAATTTATAATTGTAACAAATAGTATTTGAATAAAAACATTCAATCGGGTAAAACACGGGCGTTGCCCGGGTCATTCGGCTAGTAGATTATAAACACAAGATAATAAGACCTATTGGAAATATTAACGAATCACTCGTTAAAGCAGAGTGCCAATTGATTTATTGGAAATATAAATTTAGAGAAAATCAAAAGAGAGATAGAAGTTGTAAACAGCCAGCAGCAGCAGGCAAGGCAGGGGTAGGTAGGTAGTGACGTCACATGGTATCAGGTGCCGCCGCCGGGCTGTACACGTGTCAAGGTCGACTTGGGATGAAAACAGCGACTCTATAAATTTCACAATTTCTAACACTCCCTCTTGAAATTTATAACGTTCAAGTTTTCTAGGAGCCGCCTGAAGTGTTTCGGTCCCAAAGGTTTCGTCAGGAGGTCAGCCGTCTGCTGAAGAGTGCTGACATATCTTGTGATCAGTTCACCATCTTCCTGTTTAGTACGAATGTAGTGATATCGTACATCAATGTGCTTCGTTCTCTTATGGAACTCGGGATTCTGCACTAGCTTTATGGCTGCTTGATTATCCATGTTGAGTACTGTGGGTCTGTCCATCTTAATCCCGATATCCTTAAGAAGTCTGCGTAGCCAGACCATTTCTTTAGTAGCAGCACAGGCAGCAATATATTCACTTTCTGTTGTCGAGAGGGCAACTGTCGATTGCTTTTGGCTTGACCATGAAACAGCACCATGGTTTAACATGAAGATGTAACCTGTAGTACTTTTCCTTGAATCAATGTCCCTAGCATAATCGCTATCTGAGTAACCTGTTAACTCTTGATGGTTAGCGTACAATATTCCTAATTGTGGTGTTGCTTTCAAGTAGCGAAATACATTTTTAATTGCTGTCCAGTGTGTCTGTCCTGGGTTGTCAAGGTATTTACTCAACTGTGATGTTGCAAAAGCTATGTCCGGTCTAGAAACAGTAGAGGCAAACATTAGTGAGCCTACGGCTTCTCTGTAAGGAAAATTTGGTGAATTTCCATTTTTATCTAAGTCTGGGCAATCAGCTTTAGTTAGGACTGTACTCGGGTCCATGGGTACTGCTGCGGGTTTGCAATCAATCATGTTGAATTTATCTAAAATCTTGTTTATGTATGAAGATTGGTGGATATAGATCTTCGATCTATCCTCTGATTGTTCAATCTGAAGTCCTACGAAATAATCTGCATCTCTAGACGTTATATTGAACTCGTGAGATAGTTCCTGGACGATAGAATCGATATCGTCCTTGTTCCGAGACATGAGAAGTCCATCATCGACGTAAAGAGCAAGGATCATTTGAGTGTCGTTAATAGTTCCGGTGAAAACACATTGATCTGCATTAGATTGGAAAAAATTGTGTTTCTCTAAGAAGGATTTAAACTTCCTATTCCAATTTCTGGACGATTGTTTCAGTCCATATAGACTCTTTTGTAGTTTACAAACAAAATTGTGTCCTTGAGAGAAACCTTCTGGTTGTTCTAAGTATATGACTTCGTCTAAGTCACCATATAAAAATGCAGTCTTTACGTCAAATTGTTTTAAGAACATTCTTTCTGATGCCGCGTTTGCTAGTAACACTCGAAGTGAATCATATCTGACAACAGGACTGAAGGTGTCGAAATAGTCTACGTTCTTCCTTTGTGTGTAACCCTTAGCTACAAGTCTAGCCTTAAATTTAGGTGCCGTAGAGTTGGGATGGGATTTTAGCTTATAAACCCATTTACTTCCTATTGGCTTATATCCGTCTGGTAAGGTTTCGAGTGACCATGTGTTATTAGATTCTAACGCTTTTATTTCTTCTCTCATTGCATCCAACCATTTTTCGGCATTTGGACTTTCCATAGCATCTTTATAGGTTGAAGGCTCATCAACAAAATGGTAGTTACAAGAATCTGCTTTCTTTTTAGATCGAGTTATCATCGGGTGGAATCCCGACGGCGTGGGAAACCGTAGCGCTGTAGGTGATTCATCCTCGGTTGTTTGTGCTGGCGGATCAAGGTCAATGTTAACTGGGATGAAATTTTCTCCCTCTAGTTCGCAATGTCGGAGCTTTGTCTCGTTAAAAGTAACATCTTTAGAGATAGAAATCTTTCTAGTAGAAGGGTTCCAGAGTCGAAAGTTAGTGCAGGTTTTATTGTACCCTAAGAAAATCATCTTTTGTGATTTCTTATCCCATTTCCTTCTACGTTCTTTAGGTGTATGCAACCATGCTTCACAGCCGAAAATCTTTAGATTATATAAACTAACTTTTCTTCCGAAAAAGAGTTCATAGGGTGTGGTATTGGGAGCTTGTTTAGTGAATGTTCGGTTCAGAATGAAGGTTGCAGTATTGCAAGCTTCTGCCCAAAGTTCTTCGGGAAGACTTCGTGTGCACAGCATCGATCGAGCTGCTTCGACAATAGTTCTATTGTCTCGTTCTACGCGCCCTATCTGTTCGTGAATATATGGAGCTGACAATTCATGCACTATTCCGAACTTTCTGCAAGTATTTGTGAAATCTTTACTGGTATATTCTAGTGCATTATCGGTTCTAATCACTTTAATTTTATTGCCTGTTTGATTATAACTGAATCTAGCAAAGTTTTCAAATTTGTTTAAAATATCGGATTTGTGTCTAATGAAATCTATATGGCGAAAGCCACTGGAATAATCTTTGAATAAAATGAAATAAAGTGATCCTCCTATTGATTGTGTTGGCATAGGGCTGCAGATATCACTTAGAATGAACTCACCAGGATTGTACTCCTTTGTTTCAGACAAATGACTAGGCTTTCTGTGAGCTTTTCCTTCTTGGCAGCCTTGACAGAAGAAGTCGTCTTCTTTTATGTCCTCGGGTTGCAAACCGTTGATCAATCCTTTCTTGGCCATTTCTCGAATAGTGGTGAGTGAGATGTGTGCTAGTCTTTCGTGCCACAGTTGGAGGTTGTTGATCTTTGCAGAAAATCCTTGTGAAGATGAAGTAACTCGGAACATCATCTTGTAGAGCCCATCTTGGCGTTGTCCAACTGCTTTCAGATCTTTTCTTGAGTAGATGCGCAGCTCATCCTTGTCGATGTCTACTCGGTATCCCTTTTCAGTGCACACTCCCAGGCTGAACAAATTTTTCTTGAGCTTCGAAGAGTAGAGCACATTCCTGATTGATGTTGTAATCCATTCTCCATTCACCAGGGCAAGGATCTCAATGTCACCTGTACCTTCTGCAAGGACAGAAGTGTTGTCTCCAAGGTATATTCTATGATCGTTGTGGATCGGAGTGAAGGACTTGAACCAATCACGTCGGAAGGTCATGCTGCAGCTTGCTCCGCTGTCTGCCCACCATATGTCGCAATCATTCCACTTTAGGATGGTATCAGCGTTGAAACCTTTATGATCATAATCTCCTGCTTGGTTCTTCCGCTTCTCGTTTTTCTTCTGCTGGTCGGCAATCCGTTTTCGACATTCCCGTGACCAATGACCAATCTTGTGACAATAATGGCATTCAGTCTTTTTCTTTAGTTCTGATATCTTTCCTGAATCAGTCTTCTTTATGTTATCTTCTTTGATTCTTGGTTTAGTCTGTTGGTAGAATGCTGTACCTTGCGAGGAATCGGCCTGCTGGTTTCTACATTCTTCAATCAGAAGACGTGCTGATAAGTTCTCTAGAGTCTGCGTAATCGGCGCTTGAGACTCCCATGCTGGAATGAAATACCGCATGCTCGAAGGAAGAGAGTTTATTATCTTTGCCACTTTCTGGTCATCTGTAATCGTTCCTCCTGCATCCTGAATTCTTGCACTAAGATTTTCAATCTTGGCGATATAGCTGCTGACATCCTCTGATGACGACATTCGGGCGTCAAAAAATTGTTGCCACAACATGCCAATTGCGATCTCTGATCTCTGTTCGTGGATGGACATGAGCCTTGTCCACATTTGAGCGGCAGTTTTACAGGACATCAAAGGTTCTAGAAATCTTAATTCAAGTGCCTGTGATATAAGCATTCGGGCTTTGATATCTTTGGCGTGCCATGCATCCTGTATAGCAGAGGTAGCGTCATATTTACCACGAGTTAGGCTTAGCAGTTTCACTTTAGGTTTGCTTCTTCAAATTTGGGGCGTAGTCAGGACCCATAACCTATTGGAAATATTAACGAATCACTCGTTAAAGCAGAGTGCCAATTGATTTATTGGAAATATAAGTTTAGAGAAAATCAAAAGAGAGATAGAAGTTGTAAACAGCCAGCAGCAGCAGGCAAGGCAGGGGTAGGTAGGTAGTGACGTCACATGGTATCAGGTGCCGCCGCCGGGCTGTACACGTGTCAAGGTCGACTTGGGATGAAAACAGCGACTCTATAAATTTCACAATTTCTAACAAGACCAAATCCAAATAAATAAATAGTGAGTGGCGTTTTGGTAACAGCGTTGTTACTATCTTCAGACAAAAGTACTGAATGAGAAATTTTACCACAGCATGGTTTAAATAAGTACTTTTTATCTGCTATCTTGTTTACACACTTGATAAAAGTAACTATTTGAAACATGCAGTGTTATAATTTTTCTCATTCTGTACTTTTCAGACAAAAGAATAAAATGATGGTAACAATGCTGTTGCTGAAACATCATACACTATTTATTTATTTGGTCTTATTACCTTGTGTATAGTCAAGTCAGTAACAAAGGATTTATCACAACCAAGTGTGTATTTGCTTTTAAAACTTTTAGTACAGTAGAACCTCCCTGAGAGGACACTTGCGCTAGAGGATACCTCTCTATAAAGGATCGTTTTCATCATCAAAATTATTATTACAGTAGAACCTCCATGAGAGGACACGCTAGAGGACACTTCTCTATAAAGGACAGTTTTCATTTGTAAAATTATCATTTTTACTATTTAGCAACTCTCCAGTAAGAGGATATCTCTCCCTAAAGGACACTTTGGCTCTACAATTAGGTGTTGTCCTTTACACAGAGGTAGTTCTACTGCATTTTGATAAGGCACAATTTGGATTATAAACACAAGATAATAAGACCAAATCCAAATAAATAAATAGTATGTGATGTTTCTGTAACAGCATTATTACCATCTTCAGACAAAAGAATAAAATGATGAGTAACAACACTGTTACTCTTCTTCTTTCTTATCTCTACTCAATTATATTAAGGTATCAAGCTTGTAAAGCTTGTTGATGGTGTCTGCCGGGGAAGAGTAGAGCTCATCAATAGATGAGTCAATACAGTCAATAATGTGTTTTGGGGTTGCAGGTTGAGAAACGCTGTTACTGAAACATCACATACTATTAATTTATTTGGAATTGGTCTTATTACATTGTGTCTACTGTACTTTGAAATTTTAACAAAAGTATTGTGTTGCAGACAAGATGGGCTATGATCTAAAGAAGATGATGGAGGGGAGAGGGTTGATCAAGTAAGTTGACTGGGGTTGTGAAACTCTCCATTTTTGTTTATACATAAAATGGGCATATCTATATCTGTAGAAAAATAGTACAAATGTGATATTGTACTGGGATAAGGTGGTGCATAAATTAAGATAAAGGCATCTCTTTAACGTGAAACTGAAAGTTGCTGATGGCTTGCGCCATCATCGGAATAAATATCAACTATTCTCGTTGATTTTTTAATTATTTCAGAATTGACCAAATACCCATTCTTGATTTAATAATAAAAATCAATGAGAATAGTTAAAATTTATTCCGATTGATGGCGTAAGCCATCAGCAACTTTCAGTTGCACGATAAGGAGATGCCCTTTTTCTTTATATCTATATCTGTTAAAGAAGGAGCAATCCCTCGAAATATTTTGAGTAAAAAACAATTTTTTTTTTTTTACTTTAACAGATACAGGTACTATTTTATATGATCATTCCCTTGAAGAGAATGGCAGGAAGTCAATAAAATATCAGGAGTTAAATAAACTATTGGTTTATGTGGCTGTGTTTTTCTCCAAACAAAATTCAAACCAACAAATGATCTTCAAAAAAATATATATATGTTGTATCCGTCATGGTCGAATGGAAGGGCGTGACCGTTGTGCATGTAAGCTTCGAAAAAAAAACTTGTTCCACACCCGCACGCGCTGGCTCTCCCGTTTATTTTGTACAGATTTATAGATGGAATAATTTGTATTTACATTTTAACATACTTTTTATGGTGAAAATAAATTATACATATTGGGAATTATACAAATTATATGACATATATATATATATATATCCAGATACGCCCTTTTTATTATTTTCATATATTCAATGGATTGTCTTTTTGTCCTCAATCTAAAATTTTTGTTGCTAGTTAAATTGTTGTGAATAAAAGCTGAGTCAAATATCTTTTCTTTTTAGAAACTTAAGAAAATATTTCTTTTCTGATTATTATTATTATATAAAAGTTGCTTATTGGCATGCATTGTTTTCAGAATTGTTGATTTTTTTTTTAATTTTACAGAATATATATTGGTAATCTTTTTTTTTTTTTTTTTTTTCTAGAGAAAAGACTGCAGCCAATACTTTGTGTTGTGGAAGATGTTTGGTTCACATTGTTGTTGTTTTCTGTTTACAGCAGCCACCCTGAGAAAGTCATAACCCTTCATAACATGCTGAGACCTGATGTAAGAGATTCCACCTTTTTTTTTTTTTTTGAGACCATCTCTTCCAAATTCTTTATATTCATTCCTTTTTGTTGTTTATTCATCTCTGAGAACACATTTTTCTGCTCTCAAAGTATTCCATCTTTTCCTTTTTTGATTTATATAGATCCTCCATTAAAAAAAAGTGAAAAATTTTCTTTCTTTCTTTATTTTAAAATTATTCCAATCTTTTATCTCTGTTTCTCTTATAATTGTCATATTTTATATATATATATACTGCCCACCATGATTATGGCCATATGTACTATAGGGATAATTAGGATCAACAATATTTCATCATGCTAATTGTGTCCTCTCCAATACAGAGAATTTGACCATCATTTTATCCTCGAGAGATGTCAAAGAGGATGGCTCTTATAAGCTGGTGACACCAATTTTCTTCTTGTTTGGTATATTCAATAGGTGTTGATGAATACTCCTTCTATCTGCCTAGAAAATATGAATTTTTATCCCTTTTTCTTGGTTGTTTCAATTCTGGAATGTTACTAATTTGTTGTGAGAGGATGTTGGTTTGGAACTATTGTGTATTGACAACAGAGTATTGTTGTCATTGACTTGTTGTGTAGTTATTTATCATCCTCATACATGTATATATAAATGAGACCAAATATAAAGAGCTATCTTATGTCACCTGCTTGCTTCTCCTAGATCCTACATGCCATCCAGGATATAACAATGAACTTTTGGTAATGGGACACACATGTATGCTGACCATCACTCCTCATCTAGTTACCTTTCCTTGACTCCTTCTAGCCAGCTCATTGGAGGTCACCCTTCAATTTTTCCCAACAATATCTTTTATAATCATTAGGTGTTTTGAAGTAAGTCAGTCTTTGATTAACATTTCTCGGGATTCTAGGGAGTGATCTACCAGAATGAATTTCACTATGTATTCTCCTTTTTTGTAAATTATTTTTTAAAATACAAGGTAATAAGACCAAATAAATAAATAGTGTGTGATATTTCAGCAACAGCGTTGTTACCATCTTCAGACAAAAGTACTGAATGATCAGTAACATTTACAGAAATCATTCAGTACTTTTGTCTGAAGATGGTAACAATGCTGTTACTGAAACATCACACACTATTTATTTGGTCTTATTACCTTGTGTTTATAATCTATAATCCAAATTGTGTCTTATCATTAGTATTTAAAATGTTCATTGTTTTGGTGACTTTAAGATTTAGATACACTTTCCTCCTCCAATGTCCGCTACCTGAAGGATCTTCCTCAACACCAGTCAGCTCCCTGGGTTGACATGCTTCTCTGGCACTGTCTTGTAGGATCATATTCACAATGGCGAAGACAACTTGCTGTTTCTTTTCGTACAGCTGATGTCACCAGACAGTCTGTTCTCACCTGTCTCTTCCTCAGCTGACCCCTTCTTTAATCCCACAGTCCTCCCCTGGACCAGTAGTACTTTCTTGTCAACTACCACACATCATCTTGGCTCTTGTCATGGGGAAGTCAGATGTCACAATATATTGGAAACCTAATACAGTAGAAACTGCCTTTAGCGGACACCTCGCTAGCGGACACATCTCTACAAAGGACAGTTTTCATTTACAAAATTACCATTTTTCACTATTTAGCAACTCTCCGGTAAGAGGACACCTCTCTACAAAGGACAGTTTTCATTTACAAAATTACCATTTTTTTACTATTTAGCAACTCTCCAGTAAGAGGACACCTCTCTACAAAGGACAGTTTTCATTTACAAAATTACCTTTTTTTACTATTAGCAACTCTCCGGTAAGAGGACACCTCTCTACAAAGGACAGTTTTCATTTACAAAATTACCTTTTTTTACTATTAGCAACTCTCCGGTAAGAGGACACCTCTCTACAAAGGACAGTGTTCATTTGCAAAATTACCTTTTTTTACTATTAGCAACTCTCCGGTAAGAGGACACCTCTCTACAAAGGACAGTTTTCATTTACAAAATTACCTTTTTTTACTATTAGCAACTCTCCGGTAAGAGGACATCTCTCTACAAAGGACAGTTTTCATTTACAAAATTACCTTTTTTTACTATTAGCAACTCTCCGGTAAGAGGACACCTCTCTACAAAGGACAGTTTTCATTTACAAAATTACCTTTTTTTACTATTAGCAACTCTCCGGTAAGAGGACACCTCTCTACAAAGGACAGTTTTCATTTACAAAATTACCTTTTTTTACTATTAGCAACTCTCCGGTAAGAGGACACCTCTCTACAAAGGACAGTGTTCATTTGCAAAATTACCTTTTTTTTACTATTTAGCAACTCTCCAGTAAGAGGACACCTCTCTACAAAGGACAGTTTTCATTTACAAAATTACCTTTTTTTTACTATTTAGCAACTCTCCAGTAAGAGGACACCTCTCTACAAAGGACAGTGTTCATTTGCAAAATTACCTTTTTTTTACTATTTAGCAACTCTCCAGTAAGAGGACACCTCTCTACAAAGGACAGTTTTCATTTACAAAATTACCTTTTTTTACTATTTAGCAACTCTCCGGTAAGAGGTCACCTTCTACAAAGGACAGTTTTCATTTTACAAAATTACCTTTTTTTACTATTTAGCAACTCTCCGGTAAGAGGTCACCTTCTACAAAGGACAGTTTTCATTTTACAAAATTACCTTTTTTTACTATTTAGCAACTCTCCGGTAAGAGGTCACCTTCTACAAAGGACAGTTTTCATTTTACAAAATTACCTTTTTTTACTATTTAGCAACTCTCCGGTAAGAGGTCACCTTCTACAAAGGACAGTTTTCATTTTACAAAATTACCTTTTTTTACTATTTAGCAACTCTCCGGTAAGAGGACACCTCTCTACAAAGGACAGTTTTCATTTGAAAAATTACCATTTTTTACTATTTAACAAACTGAAACTACAACAATTTTCTTGTATTATAATCTATACTATACAAATTTGTTACCTTATCAAATTACCTTGGAATGGTAATCAGGATTTACATATTAGTCAGAAATGTTGTGGAGCACAAAATGAACCAAAGTTTGTTGTTGTTTCTTATCCCCCTTGTGTAAAGATTACATGTTGTTTCTTATCCCCCTTGTGTAAAGATTACATGTTGTTGTTTCTTATCCCCCTTGTGTAAAGATTACATGTTGTTGTTGTTCTTTCTTATCCCCCTTGTGTAAAAATTACATGTTGTTGTTGTTGTTTCTTATCCCCCTTGTGTAAAGATTACATGTTGTTGTTGTTCTTTCTTATCCCCCTTGTGTAAAGATTACATGTTGTTGTTGTCTCTTATCCCCCTTGTGTAAAGATTACATGTTGTTGTTTCTTATCCCCCTTGTGTAAAGATTACATGTTGTTGTTGTTGTTTCTTATCCCCCTTGTGTAAAGATTACATGTTGTTGTTGTTGTCTCTTATCCCCCTTGTGTAAAGATTACATGTTGTTGTTTCTTATCCCCCTTGTGTAAAGATTACATGTTGTTGTTTCTTATCCCCCTTGTGTAAAGATTACATGTTGTTGTTGTTGTCTCTTATCCCCCTTGTGTAAAGATTACATGTTGTTGTTGTTGTTTCTTATCCCCCTTGTGTAAAGATTACATGTTGTTGTTGTTCTTTCTTATCTCCCTTGTGTAAAGATTACATGTTGTTGTTGTTCTTTCTTATCTCCCTTGTGTAAAGATTACATGTTGTTGTTTCTTATCCCCCTTGTGTAAAGATTACATGTTGTTGTTTCTTATCCCCCTTGTGTAAAGATTACATGTTGTTGTTTCTTATCCCCCTTGTGTAAAGATTACATGTTGTTGTTGTTGTCTCTTATCCCCCTTGTATAAAGATTACATGTTGTTGTTTCTTATCCCCCTTGTGTAAAGATTACATGTTGTTGTTTCTTATCCCCCTTGTGTAAAGATTACACAAATCCCATGAGTTCATGCTCCTAGAGCTTTTATGATAAGCAGTGGCCTCTCCCAAAGGTCCTGTTTAGTACATCTAATGCAAGCCAAAATGTGTTCTGGAGCTGCAGGTGCCAAGCTACATTTTGGGCAAGTGGGGTAGATTTTGTTGTTATTTTCTATCTCCAATGGAACCAAAGTTTCTGAAGGCAATGTGAAGTCTTTATCAAACGTTGACTGTTTCAGATTATCCCCTTGATGGCCCTTTCCGCAGTGGCCATTGTCGGTACCATCGCCTACTGCGTGAGGAATGTGACCAAGAAAAGAGATCTTATGTAAATATATTTTTTGGTAAAAACTTGTGATTTGCATAGAAAGGTAGAAAAATGCATCCTTATGATGACTTTGTTACTTTCTTCTTCAGAGCTAACGGTATAACTTGACACTGATATGGCACAAAATTTGGACTAAAGATTTAGAACTAACTGGTTCTGGTTCAAATCACATTAATAGGTACCGCTCAGCAAGAGCAACCTAGTTCGTGATAATTGAACAATGAATAATATGTGAAGGCCATTCACATATTAAACAATTTTTAAAGCGGGATTCAATCCCGGTTCATGACTGTCGGGAATCGAGCGTGTTACCCTCTCATCCACCGACTTATTGTCGGGAATCGAGCATGTTACCCTCTCATCCACCGACTTATTGTCGGGAATCGAGTGTGTTACCCTCTCATCCACCGACTTATTGTCGGGAATTGAGGGTGTTACCCTCTCATCCACCGACTTATTGTCGGGAATCGAGTGTGTTACCCTCTCATCCACCGACTTATTGTCGGGAATCGAGCGTGTTACCCTCTCATCCACCGACTTATTGTCTGGAATCGAGCGTGTTACCCTCTCATCCACCGACTTATTGTCGGGAATCGAGCGTGTTACCCTCTCATCCACCGACTTATTGTCGGGAATCGAGCGTGTCACCCTCTCATCCACCGACTATATATTAGAACTAACTTTTTCCTCAAGACAAACACTATCCAAATAAATAAATAAGTGTATGATATTTCGGTAACAGCGTTGTTACCATCCTCAGACAAAAAAAAACACACACTATTTATTTATTTTAGATTTGGTCTTATTACAGACTGTCTGAGGATGGTAACAACGCTGTTACCAAACTATCACACACTTTTTTATTTATTTGGATAGTGCTGTCTTGATGAACAGTATTTGCACAAGTTTTTGTAACCTAAAAGTATCAAGCCCACATTCAAATAATGAAAAAAAGTACATTTTTTTAGCAAGCAAGCTTTTATATCTGAGTTTTGAGGGTATTGACATTTTATTCAGAGTACAGTAGAACCTCCCGCTAGTAGACACCTATCCACAAAGGACAGTTTTCATTTGCAAAATTATCATTTTTACTAGTTAGCAACTCTCCAGTAAGAGGACACCTCTCCCTAAAGGACACTTTTTGGCTCTGTAATTAGGTGTTGTCCTTTACAGGGAGGTTCTACTGTACCAACAAGGTAATAAGACCAAATCCAAATAAATTAGACTGTTGCAAAAATCGGAATTTTTTAATTATAAAAAAGTGCTCAATGCGAGATTCAATCCCGGGTAGTAGCGGTCCAAAACCAATGGTTTAGGCCATCCTTCCCCCAACCCCCCGCGCCACTACAGTAACTTACTAACCACCAAATCAGGAAGTCCCTTCTAATCCCTCTTATCTAAGAACAGTATCAACAGGAGAATCTTTTTTTGCTTATCCCTAGTATACGTAGTACAAGCCATGAAAATCATGGTGGGTAGAAGTAGGTGACTGCTTTTACTGTAAGTGCTCTGGTCATCTACGGACAATGACTTTCCATAATGGTTGCAGGGTTTTCCCACTATGTACTAAGTGTAAATCTCAGCCTGCAACCCCAAGACATATTATTGACTGTATTGACTCATCCATTGATGAGCTCTACTCTTCCCCGGCAGACACCATCAAAAGTCTCAAGCTTTACAAGCTTGATACCTTAATATGATTGAGTGGAGATAAGAAAGAAGAAGACTGTAAATGCACCACATGTCTACACATGTGAAAAGCAGTTTGACCTTGTACTTACAAATGTGCCAGAGCCCCATACAGGAGAATCTAAATTTCAGAACAGTTCCTTTATAACCTACAGCATTGTCTAACATTACAGAAACACACATCAACCTCCTGCAGCATTTCGCTCTTAGCTTAATTCTCCCTGTTGATGAGCAATAGCTCAAAAACTTGCGGTTTACTTAATAAAAACTTGTTTACAATAGACAAAGGCATCTCCTGATATCGTGCAAATAAAAAGTTTCTGATGGTTTGTGCCATCTGTTAGAATCTCCCAACGATTAGTTGATATTTATTCTGATAGATGACGCAAGCTATCAGCAACTTTTATTTGCACGATTAAGAGATGCTCTTATAATTCATCAACCTGATCTCAGTACAATTTCACACTTTTGTACTGTAGTAGAACCTCCATGAGAGGATACTCATGCTAGGAACACCTCTCTATAAAGGACAGTTTTCATTTGCGAAATTGCCATTTTTACTATTTATTAGCTCTCCGGTAAGAGGACACTTCTCCCTAAAGGACACTTTTGGCTTTGCAATTAGATGTTGTCCTTTACAGGGAGATTTTACTGTATTTTTTCCTTTCTCATTGCCAAAAGTTTTTATCATCATTATTGTAATATTATATCGCACGTAATTTCTTCCGTTTTGATAATTAGCAGTGGAGAAAGATAAGTCTTGAAGATAGAGGTTGCAGGCATCCATAGTTTTTAAAATTTAAGAGACACTTTGCCCAAAAAAGGTTTGTATTTTCTTGACAAATTTTTTTGTCCTCTCGTCAAAAACAAAATTTAAAAATGAAAGCATTTATAATGCCTTGCCAAATCTTTTAATTTTTTTTTGTTTTTTCTGCTAATGAGGACAAAAGGTTTTTGTTGAAACGTCGATAAAACACAAACCTTTTTCTGGGCGAAGTGTCTCTCTTATTCTAATAAAAGAAAATAAGACCTAATCCAAATAATTTATTAGTGTGTGACGTTTCGGCAACAACATTGTCACCATCATCAGACAAAAGAATAAATGAGAAAAAATATTACAGCAAGTTCTCATTTATTCTTTTGTCTGATGATGGTAACAATGCTGTTGCCGAAACGTCACACACTAATAAATTATTTGGATTAGGTCTTATTTTCTTTTATTATAATCTATAATCCAAATTGTGCTTTATCATGTCTCTTATTCTTTAATAATAAGAAATGTTACAATCTTAGAGTTATTACAAGGTGGTCCCAAAAGTTCGTAAACACTTGTAAAAAATTGAAATACCAATATTATTCGCTGTTATGTATGTCTTTGTATTATGTATAAAGATATTGTATTATTATGTATTCACCGTAATAAGAAAAACACAAACTTTTGTGACAACTTTATAATTTTCCTCAATGTATAAAGTATAGTGTAGTTATTATGATGCATTAGCTCATTGTCTGATATAAGAAATTTAAACTGATTTTTGAGGCGTATGCATTTTTTAAAATAAAATAATTTTCTACTACCCTTACTCTTCTCTGTAGTGATAAAATATATATTTACTCATACAGTAGAGAACCTCCCTTTAGCGGACACCTCTCCATAAAGGACAGTTTTCATTTGAAAAATTACCATTTTTACTATTTAACAACTCTCTGGTAAGAGGACACTTCTCCCTAAAGGACATTTTGGCTCTGTAATTAGGTGTTGTCTTTTTACAGGGAGGTAGTTCTACTGTATATGCATATATAATATATATTTCTCTACTGTTATCAAAACTTTTATCTCCTTAGTTCATAAAAAAAAAATCTTTCCAAGAGTTTAGTATCAATATAAAAGCAAATCAGCCCAATGTACAATATTTACAGCGGTATGGTAGATTAAACTGGCGAAACTGTTGGGAGGGTTTACTACTGATGAGCCAGGCCCTCATTCATGTTATTGTTGTTGCTTATTCCTCAAGTTGTTTAAACGATCTCCATTAGGTTCCATTGTCTCAGCTTTTCTATTATAGTTCTGGGGTTTTCCCAGAGGTCTTTTTTGGAGGATTTGATACAATTCAATAGATGTTCAGGACTGGCAGGAAGCCCCCATTCATTTTTGATTACAGCAAGGACAGCAATGATAATGCACAATTTGGATTATAGATCATAAACACAGGTAATAAGACCAAATACAAATAAATAGTGTGTGACATTTCGGTAACAGCGTTGTTACCGAAACTTCACACAATATTTATTTGGATTTGGTCTTATTACCTTGTCAGTAAGGACAGTAGAAAATTGTTTTATTTAAAAAAGAATCGTACGCTTCAAAAGTAGTAAGTTATATAAGTGTCAATATCAACCACTGGGTATGTCTGCAGTGTGACCTCGAAGGACAAGCAGCTTCCCCGTTACTACCGCTACGAAGTGTCTACCCCCCAGAAGGTAGGTGACAGTACAGTGGGTGTGAGACACGGACTAAACCAACAGTTTCTCACAGTTCCTGGTGATCAACCGCTACGGATTGAAGCCCAACATGGAGCTGGAGAAACTGCGTAGGGAGATCTACGACCCTGAACTCTTTGCTGACAAGCTCGCCCACGAGTAATCCTGATTCATAACATCTTGAAATGAATAAATATCTTTGAAACACCGTTCTAATATATGTGATGGTTGATTATTTGGTGATAGAGAGACACAAGTTCACATTGGAACCTCTTACAAATAATATCTAAACCACACTAAGGTTTGTTTATGTGTAATAAGACCAAATCAGTAAATAGTGCGACGTTTGAGTAACAGTTACAAGAAATATAAGACCTAATCCATATAAATTAATAGTGTGTGACGTTTCAGTAACAGTGTTGTTACTATCATTAGACTAAAGAATAAACACAAGGTAAAATAGACCAAATCCAAATAAATAGTGTGCGACGTTTTGGTAACAGCATTGTTACCATCATCAGACAGGTTCAGTACTTTTGTCTAAAGATGGTAACAATGCTGTTACCAAAACGTCACACACTTTATTTATTTGGATTTGGTCTTATTACCTTGTGTTTATAATCTATAATCCAAATTGTGCCTTATCACAAAAGAATAAATATTTATTCATACATTTATGCTGGTACCGAAACCCCACACACTATTAAATTATTTAGGTCTTATTTTCTTGTATCTATAATCCAAATTGTGCTTTATCAGTAGCAGAGTTGTTACCATTATCAGATAAATAAAGTATTGTATCATTCGGTAACGCTTCTATTGAAATGTCACACACTATTTATTTGGTCTTATTATCTTGTGTTTCTTATCTATAATGCAAATTGTACCCTATCACTTCAAAAATACATATATAATTAAAATTTATTTATACAGACCTGCAATCAATAAAAATTGAAGAAGGTAGGGTACTCAGTGGTGAATTCTCACAGTGGTTTCACCATTTTAATTTTCAGACAGCTTCACTATTGTATTGCTGAAACTGCTGGGAGGGTTTAACACTGATGAGTCATACCCTGCCTTTTTCAATTTCTATCCACAATGTACCATCTACAGGACCAAAGAGGCCTCATCAGACCATCTCTTGGAATGCATGGAAGCCTAAAGACAGGATCTATATTCCAACCCTACCAAGATTGTGAATGTGATCTATGAATTAAGTCTCCATGACCTTGTATAATTATACAATGGGATAATATTAAAAAAATTATTGCAAGATAAGGGCTGTAGAAATATATATATATTTTTAATTATCCCTAGTACACGTGGTACAGGCCATGATAATCATGGTGGGTAGTTAGCGACTGCTTTTACTGTAAGTGCACCACATGTCTAAAAATATGAAAAGCAGTTAGACTTTGCACTTACAAATATGCCAGAGCCCAGTTTGGTTACTTGCACTCGCTGGTGGGGTTGGACTTTTATAAGAATCGGGGGCCATTGGAGCATTTTTTTTTTTTTATCAGAAAAAAGTGCCCAATGCGGGAATCGAACCCGGGTCGTAGCGGTCAAAAACCAACGGTTTTGACCATCCTTCCACCGACCCCCCTGTATAACTATATAAAATGGGATAATTAAAAATAAGGTTATTGCAGGATAAGGGCTGTAGAAAAATTTTAATCACATATATTTTAGAAGTTCAAACTAAGCACAGCTGGTACAATGGAATGGACCCAGAAGGAGCTCTGTGAACCTCAGACAGCATCAAACAACAAGATTTAGAACAGGTCAGTAATCGGTGGAAGGCTGGTTAAACCGTTTGGTTTTCGACCACTACGACCCGGGATCGATTCTCACATTGGGCACTTTTTCTGATTTAAAAAAAAAATGCTCCAGTGGCCACCGATTCTTACAAAAGTCCAACCCCACCAGCGAGTGCAAGTAACCAAACAGGGCTCTGGCACATTTGTAAGTGCAAGTTGAACTGCTTTTCACATGTGGTGCACTTAGGGATAATAATAATAATAAAAAAGATTTAGAACAGGCCATCTCAAGTCATTGAAGATAGAAAATAACAAAATCTACCCCACTTTCTCAAAATGTAGCTTGGCACCTGCAGTTCCAGAACACATCTTCTTTCTTATCTCCACTCAATCATATCAGGGTATCAAGCTTGTAGAGCTTATTGATGGTGTCTGCTGGGGATGAGTAGAGCTTATCAATGGAAGAGTCAATATGATGTGGTTTAGGGGTGCAGATTGAGAATTACACTTAGTACATAGTGGGAAAACCTCGCAACCATTCTGGAAAGTCATTGTCCATAGATCACCAGACTTAAGTCTGGAAATCAAAGACTTGTTCTCTTGGGAGGACAGAACCAGTGTTTGTCCCTCCTGCTCTGTACCAGTCATGTGCAGCATCAGATTTCCATTCCTGCAGGCATTGGGTTTTAATGGTACGGAGGAGGTCTCTTTCATCTAGTTGGGTGGTAGATTCTCTGGCCTCAGATAGGCCAAGAGCTCCAGGCTTTCCCAGAGTCTGCTAGCTCATTTCCAGGAATTCCAACATGAGCTGGAAGCCACTGTGACAGAGCTGTTGGCTGGGAGTCTGTTCACAGATTTAGCGATGTCTTAAGAAGAGGTTCTTGACTGGAGAAGCAGGTTTGAAGGGTATAAATGGCTGCTCTTGAGTCAGAGTAGATTTAATTTTTCTTGGTGAGTTGATGTTTTTGAGAGTATTATCTATTGCAGAGAGTTCTGATGGTGGGAAAGGGAGATTTTTTTCAAGGATTTCAACTTTGTAAAGAGCAATTTCACTGCCTCCAGAACACATTTTGGCTTGCATTAGATGCACTAAACAGGACCTTTGGTAAAGGCTGCTGTTTATCATCAGAGCTCAAGGAGCCTGGGTTCATGGAATTTGTGTAACCTTTGCACACAAGGGGATAAGAAACAACAACAAAACAGAATATAGATGGAAATTTAGCCGGGAGGATATTGATCTAAAGAGACAAGGGTTGCCTCTCCCGTCAAAACTAGAAGCCATCTATTGACCGTCACCGCAAACTAGCAACCTCTGGTCGGTGACAAAGCCACAACATCAGCTTTGGCAAACAGAGAAGCGTCCACCTAGAGAACATGGTTTCTGGCTAATGGCCCTCATCAGCCTAGAGCGGACTTTATTCCAGGAGATCCACACGGGATCTACTGGAATATTGACAATCTACCAAAGAGGTGTTTAACTGGCAAAGTGGCTGGGCCAAATCTATGGCTAAAATATAGATGGAAATTTTGCCGTGAGGATATTGATTTTTAGAACAAAACAGAAGTAGTGTTAAAAATGTTTTTAATTTTCAGCAATAGATGTTAACAATGAAATAGAATGTTGATTCAAATGATGTTGTTAAATCAAGGTTCAACTGTATGTATTTCTTACAGTAGTCTCCCGCGATAGACTGCCTAAAAACATGGTTGAACCCCGTCCCTCCTGGAGGTATGTTAGACTGTAGAGTCTCCCATGAGACCATATACACTCTGTACCTTTTAGCATGTACAGTAGAACCTCCCTGTAAAGGACACCTAATTGCAGAGCCAAAGTGTCCCTTTTTAGTGAATTTAAATAAAAGCTTTCTTAAAAAAAATGTATTTTTATTTATTAATTATTCAGTTAGTTTTTAGTAATGAATTTACAAAACTTGGAATCAAAAGTTCACTCGGAATTGGCCTTAAATAGAGGAAAGCCTGCTCATGGCGAATTGGTCAATTCCTTGTAAGAGGCGTAACATAAGACTTGAAATATAGAAATTTGTTCATTCCTGGCCCCTCTGACCACCCAGAAGTCTGAAAATTTGTACACTTGCATTGTTCATTGGACTGAGTGAGTGTTAAAAGTTTCATACTTCTATGTGATCTGGAAGCATATTAAAATTTCGAAAGGCAATTTGAAAATATGTCCGTTCCTGGCCATTCTGACAACTGAGAAGTCTGAAAATTTGTCAACTTGCATTGTCATCAGGTTCTAATAAGTGTACTAAATTTCAGATTTCTATGTGCTCTAGAGGTATACCAAAAATCAATTACAAGATTTGTGGACAGACAGACATGGAGGCAAGTTAAATAAAATCTTTGAAAATACAGTAGAACCTCCATGAGGAGACACCTCTCTACAAAGGACAGTTTTCATTGCCAAAATTACCATTTTTACATACTAGCATCTCTCTGATAAGAGGAGACCTCTCTACAAAGGACAGTTTTCATTGCCAAAATTACCATTTTTACATACTAGCATCTCTCTGATAAGAGGAGACCTTTCTACAAAGGACAGTTTTCATTGCCAAAATTACCATTTTTACCAATTAGCAAATCTCCGATAAGAGGAGACCTTTCTACAAAGGACAGTTTTTATTGCCAAAATTACCATTTTTACCAATTAGCAAATCTCCGATAAGAGGAGACCTTTCTACAAAGGACAGTTTTCATTGCCAAAATTACCATTTTTACATACTAGCATCTCTCTGATAAGAGGAGACCTCTCTACAAAGGACAGTTTTCATTGCCAAAATTACCATTTTTACATACTAGCATCTCTCTGATAAGAGGAGACCTCTCTACAAAGGACAGTTTTCATTGCCAAAATTACCATTTTTACATACTAGCATCTCTCTGATAAGAGGAGACCTTTCTACAAAGGACAGTTTTCATTGCCAAAATTACCATTTTTACATACTAGCATCTCTCTGATAAGAGGAGACCTTTCTACAAAGGACAGTTTTCATTGCCAAAATTACCATTTTTACCAATTAGCAAATCTCCGATAAGAGGAGACCTTTCTACAAAGGACAGTTTTTATTGCCAAAATTACCATTTTTACCAATTAGCAAATCTCCGATAAGAGGGCACCTCTTTACAAAGGACAGTTTTCATTGCCAAAATGGCCATCTTTATATATTAGCAAATCTCCAGTAAGAGGATACCTCTCTACAAAATTAAAATTTTTACCCATAAACAGCTCTATGGCAATTTTATTGATTCTTCTAACCAATTGTTACAGAAATAAAAATTAGGATTAAATAAAAGACACATAGTTGCAGAACAAAATTGTCCTTCATGAAGAGGTGTTCTCTTACCAGAGAGTTGCCAAATAGTAAAAATGGTTATATTGCAAATGAAAACTGTCCTTTGCAGAGAGGTGTCCTCTAGCAGGAGTGTCCTCTCATGAAGGTTCTACTGTATATAATAAAGGAGTAAATAAAGGGTAGATAAAAATGTAGGAAATATATACAGTTATATATGTACAAATTTCTTAAGCAAGGGAGGCTTCTCCACCTTGAGAGAGTTCTCCTACAGACAAGGAGAAGCTAGAGAGATCAATATAAAAGATTCTACAAACAAACACAACCTCTCTCAGATGTTTTGACCTTAAGTTATAAATTTTGCTGTCTGGGATCCACATTTTTGATAAAGCACAATTTGGATTATAGATTATAATAAAAGAAGACCAAATCCAAATAATTTATTAGTGTGTGACGTTTCGGCAACAACATTGTCACCATCATCAGACAAAAGAATAAATGAGAAAAAATATTGCAGCAAGTGTCTGATGATGGTGACAATTTTGTTGCTGAAATGTCACATACTAATAAATTATTTGGATTAGGTCTTATTTTCTTTTATTATAATCCATATTTTTGTTAGACTACTATTAATCTATAAAAGCAAAGGGCGCCTCTCCCATCAAAATAAAAGTCAAAACCAGATGCCATCTATTGACCATCGCCGCAAACTAGCGGCCTCAGGTTGGTGACAAAGCCACAACACCAGCTTTGGTAAACTAAAACATGCTCACCTAGAGATCATGGTTTTAGGCTAATGGCTCTTTCAGTCCAAAGCAGGCTTTATTTCATGAGATATAAGTATTAAAGGTATTTATATTGTTACATCATGATTAATGGCGTATTTCTTTATATTAGTTTTAATATATTTGAAATTTAAATTATATATTTATTTATTTTTATATAAAATATTCTATGATATTTATTTAAAACAGATTATTAATTTATCATCATTTGTATTTAGGTACACTGTGACTTCACTGCTCTCTTTGATGTGAGAAAATAAAGGAAGGATTCTGGTGGCTACTTAAAGAAGACTTATCTCGTTATTCCCTTTTATAAATTTCTAGGATGGTTGAAACACGCTCTGGTAAGATGCAGGACCCAGCACAGGAGAGAATCCAGGCTGAAGAGTCTGCCAAGCCGCAACCTGGTGCAACAATTGGTAGAGATGCTAGTTCCGACCCAGTTGTCCTGAATCCCAACATCGACATCCCCAAGTATGATGGAACGGAAGACCCTCGCCCATGGATTGAATCTCTTGAAGAAATTGGCTTCTTGTACCATTGGGCAGACTACATTATCTCTCGTTATGCCGCCATGAACATGACGGGAAGCGCTAAAACCTGGTTGAATTTACACAAAGCTAGTTTCACGAGCTGGGAAAATATTAAAATCCGCCTCATTCAGGATTTTTCTTTGGACGCGAATAAAGAAGAACTTAGAATGAAGCTCAACAGAATGCAACACTGGAATGAACCAGCAATCAGGTTCGCGGAAGACATTCTAGTGTTGTGCAACAAGGTTGACCCCGCAATGGAAGAAGAAACAAAAATTGAACATGTTATTGGAGGACTGAAAAAAGAGTACTCATTCGCGCTCTACCTGAACCCTCCTAAAACGACCGATGACCTTCTTGTCGTGTGCAAGAAAATGGATTCTTTTGAAAAGAAGTATCGGGAACGTGTGGAGAAATCCAGAAACCTATATAACGGTCCACGCTATTCTAGACCCCAACAACAATCGAGGTACGTGCCGCCGACTGCCGCACGAAACTACCAGACCACTTCCAGGCCCCAAGCCCCTGTTCCCAATAATTACAAGAACGACTCCCCTCCTACCCCCAGACAGTATCGAAACAACTTTCCCCAGCCCTCTACCCCTAGACGTCCTTATAATCCTAACTTTGTGCCGAAACCAAACCTTCAGAGAAACACTTACAATAAAAGCCAAGAAGTGAGCAAAAATAGGACGGAAGATGGAAGACCAATCTGCTTTAAATGTAACAAGCCAGGGCACGTGGCCCGTTATTGTAGGGTCAAGTTTATAAGAATCCTAGAAGAGGATCCAGCAGATACCCAAGAGAAGGTCGAAGAAAAATGCCAAATGAATGAAATATCAGAGAAATCAGGACCTCGGCTTTATGCTGATGTATGTCATAGCACACAGACAAATATTCCTACCCGGAATAGATATTCCGTGTTGGAAGATTTAAACTAAGCGTCGCGCCTGAATCTGTCAATCAAAGCAAGTCGACCATAAACGGAATCAAGAAGTTGGACCCTAAATACAAATTAAAAATTAATGTGGACAAGATAGGGACTTTTGAAGCTTTGGTTGATACAGGTGCTGACCTCTCAGTGGTCGACCTCAGAACGGCCCTCGATACAGGCCATGGTATAAGTAAACTCGCAAAAATTTGTGCAGGACCCGATGGAAAAAAATTGGACATGGTAGGAAGTATATTTTTAAATATAAAAATTGATGACGAAACATTATCACACAACTTTGTGATATTGAAAACGCATTTACGGACATTAATTCTTGGGAGAGATTTCCTTAAGAAAATGAACGCAAAAATAGATTGTAAGCAAGAAACTATAAAATATGATTTGACGAATAATCATGACGAAATCAATTGGGATCTCCCAGATCTACAAGGGATCTAATAAGATGCAGCAATTGCTGCAAGCACCCATATTTTAAGAATGGAAATTTAGATCATAGACCAAATACCCAAGCGTGCCCGATCTACGAAAGAGAGATTAAAAACACGATGCAGCGTACCGACTACTCAACAATTAAAGAAGAGGAGAACAAGAATTAAAACACCATTTGAATGCATATGAATGAAAGAAACATAGCTACTGATAGAATTAAAATTATTCAACAAAATGCTAGGAAAAGCAATACCTGCATGAGTGAACTATGTTCATCCAAAAAATTCATAAACACAGACTTAATTCTGATTCAGGAGCCTTATAAAATAAAAGAAGATATAATTTTTCCAGGAAACAATATAATATATCATCAGGAGAACAGTCCAAATATAAATACAGCAATAATTGTTAGAAACAATGCGTTACAAATTAAACTAATAAAAGAATTCACTAACTCCTTCGCCACAACCATTTCTATACAAACAGAAAGTAAGAAAATTGCTATATCAAATATTTATATTCACCCCAATTCTATGAGAAAGGAGCACGAAACATTCTTCAGATCACTAACTGAAGCATTTATAAACACGCCCCTAATTATAAGTGGTGACTTTAACGCCAGATCGCCATTATGGTATGATGCCACAAAAAATTACAACGGGCATAGATTGATCCCCATCATTGACGAAACGAACTTAATCATACATAATAATAAATCCACTACATGTCGAAATGCTAGTGTGATTGATCTTACCCTGACTAACAAACAAGCAATAGCAGCTATCAGAGACTGGTACACAGAACAAATATCGCAGACCTCTGATCATGTAGCAATAATCTATAAAGTACATACAACTGATAATTTCACCACAGCTACTAATTATTCCACATGGAAATTCAGTGAAGAAAAGGCGAACTGGTCAAATTTTGGCCAGAATTTCAATAAAATAGATCAAAATAATATTGAAAACCTTTTAGATACAGCAAATACAAGGAAAGATGTCGATAGCGCGGTAAAAGAACTTTCGAACACGCTCATTGAAGCAGCGTATAACACTCTTAAACTAAGAAAAAACAAACAAATAAAAAACAACATAAACAGATGGTGGAACGCGGACTTGACACGCCTTGAGAGCTATTGTAAATACCTCCGTAACTCCTATTATCGGGCAAAAATTCCCTCTATCCACATTCAACAACAGTATAAAAGTGCAAGAAACAAATACGTCAGGGAAATAAATAAGGCTAAAAGAAGGTCTTGGAGGTTTTTCTTAGAGGACATCAAATCAAAAAACCCATATGGAAATTTATACAGGGTATACAAAAATATTAAAAACGGTTCTAACAGAAAGGGAATTTTGGAAATCTTAGAAGTGAATAAAGATGAAGAACGATTCCAGAAGATACAGTAGAACTTTTGAACAACCTTTTCCCCGATGATAGAGATAATGAAGACACAACCTTCCACAAAAACATAAGGAACTATACTCTAGGATTTCATAATAAAGAAAATATAATAATAACGCCCAATGAAGTAAATGGAATAATTGATGAACTAAACTCAAAGAAAACGCCTGGAATTGATAATATTTCTAACAATATGATAAAACATACTAAACAACTAATAGTTCCAATACTGGTGAAACTTTTTCAAAAATGCTTAGATTTAAATTATTATCCGAATGAATGGAAAAAATCTGAAGTAATAATTATTCCCAAACCAGGTAAAACAGACATGAAAATTTATAAAAGCTACAGACCCATTTGTCTCAACTCAAACATTTCCAAAATATTTGAAAAATAATTAACAACAAACTAATAAAATTTTATGAAGACTCGAATCTGCTTAACAATCGTCAACATGGATTTAGAAGATCAAGATCTACTATCTCTGCATTAAATGAAATTGTCAAAATAGCTCTAGAACATAAAAACAAAGAATATACAGCTATAATTGCAGTTGATATAAGTGGAGCGTTCGACAATGCATGGTGGCCGATGGTGCTGAAAAGACTAGATGAGGACAACGTTCAAGCCTCAATAATAAAACTACTACAGTCTTTTCTTAATAATAAAAGAGTGAGATTTAGATACTCATCAAATGAAACCCATAAAAAATTAAGCAAGGGATGTCCCCCCACAGGGTGGGACTATTTTCCCTACAATATGGAATATTATTCTAAACGATTTATTGAATAACTATTCAGAATCAAACAGTGAAATCATTGCTTATGCGGATGATATAACTGTGCTATGTTGGGGAAACAACTTGACAGAACTTGGGAATACAACAGGAAAGGTCATGGGGAGAATATTAGACTGGTGTGGGAACAATAAGTTGACCGTATCTGAAGAAAAAACGAAAATCTTATACTTGTTTAATAGCAAAATAGCTGCAAAAATTCCTAACACTATCACTGCCAATCGGGTGGAAAAACTGAAGATTATGGGAATAACTTTTAAAAATCATAGAAATAAAAACAAATTGGATTTTGTGCCCCATATTGATGAGATTATTACTAAAACAAATAGAGCTAGTGGATACCTAATTGGATTAACCGGGAAAGCATGGGGACACTGGACAGTAAAAAAGAAGAATAGAACTCTAAAAGACACTGTTTCGAAGTTCACTAACTTATGGTTCCACGATCTGGTACAACTTTATACCCAAAAAAGTCAAAGATAAATTAAACTCTCTGCAGTACAAAATTTTGAAGCACAGTACACAGGTTTATAATTCAACATCTTCAAACTGTACTCATATTGTTGCTAGAACACCAAAGCTCACGGATTTTATTGAAACAAATATACTAAAAATAATTATTGGATACAAAAAATCAGATCCAACTAAAAGAAAAATTATATCTAATTTTATAAACCAGAAATTTGAGGAATACTATGGAGGTGCCAATGATAATTTCAAGGGATTCTTTGATACTTCAAGAATTCCTAACTATGTTCAACCCAACTTCTATAACGTTCAATTTTTCACTGGACATGGTGACTTCAACACATATTTGTTTAGAATTGGCAAAATTGGTTCACCTGCATGCACTTGTGGAAACGAACAACAAGCCCCTGAACATCTTCTGATAAACTGTCCATTAACTTCTGATCTAAGGGAAGAAAACCAACTTTACCTGACTAATACAAAACAAGCTGCTTGCAATAAAGACCAATATATCAAGTTTGATAGATTCTGTAGGATGTATATTTTGAGGCGAAAGTGTTGACTGTACATATTTCAAGCTACTACTTATAATTACTATATGTAAAATTTGACATTGAACGTTTAATTTTAATGATTTCCAATGTTCAATTGTATTAATTGTATATAATTTAAAATATACACGCAATTATCCAAATTGTGGATATGGCGTGTCTCTCCCAACTGTTAAATAAATAAATAAATAGATCTAATAGAATCTTCACAATCTGTCAAAAAGATGTTTAGTTGGCAAAGTGGCAAGGCCAAAATCTATGGCGGGAGAGGCAACCTTTACTTTTATATATTAATTTCCTCCCAGAAAAATTTCTATTTGCTATTAGTGATACAGTTGAAAATCTCCATGAGAAGACACCTCCTCTACAAAGAACAGTTTTAAACATCAAAATTACCTTTTTTTTTTACCCATTAGCTGCTTTCTGTTAAGAGGACACCTCTCTCTCTAAAGGACACTTTGGTTCTGCAAGTTGGTGTTATCCTTTACACAGTCTCCACTATTAAAATATACAAGTATCAGAGTCATCAATCAACCAACAATTCTGCCACTGTTTGCTTTTGTGAATGGAATAAATACCCAGATATGGCCATTTTTATAAGCCTCGGTGATTCAGTGGTAGAATGCTCGCCTGCCACGCGGGCGGCCCGGGTTCGATTCCCGGCCGATGCATTTTTTTTTTTTTTACAATTTTTAAAACTCATTTATATTATTATTAAAATATACAAGTATCAGAGTCATCAATCAACCAACAATTCTGCCACTGTTTGCTTTTGTGAATGGAATAAATACCCAGATATGGCCATTTTTATAAGCCTCGGTGATTCAGTGGTAGAATGCTCGCCTGCCACGTGGGCGGCCCGAGGTTCGATTCCCGGCCGATGCATTTTTTTTTTTTTTACAATTTTTAAAACTCATTTATATTATTATTAAAATATACAAGTATCAGAGTCATCAATTCTGTCATCGTTTGCTTTTGTGAATGAAATGCTTTTACGTAATATACGTAACTAATATGACTGAAATTTTAGCCGTATTTATAGTAGAATCTGGAAAAACTTATATTGAATATTTCAGGTCTCTATTCCGAATATTCTTCGAGTTGTTTGCAAATTTGAGTTGCAAATTTGCTCTTTCGCTCACAAGCAGCGCCTCTAGCAGTGAAGATGGGAGGTAATATCAGCTGACCTAATGTACATGTAAAACGTGTTTTAACAGGACATAGAAAAAAATATGGAAGAGATATTTGTCGCATTTTTAGCCAAGAAAAATTGAAATTGACAGGTTCTGGGCAAAAATAGTTGTTTTTTTAGTCAGAAAATGATTACGACAATATTGCTGTATCATATTTGATTATCAGATACAAAATTATATCCGGAAAAATTCCAAAAAGCAGAGACCACGGGTGAAGCCAGTTCATTTTCAGTATGCAGGAACAAAATTCTAACAGAAAAACATTCATTCGAGCAGAAGACATAAAGACAGATCATCTCTTTATATAAAAATATCGCTTCTCAGACACAAAGTTTGGAGCGAGACGTTTCACAAGAATGACATTCACGGCGCCAATTTATAACTGTAACGAATAGTATTTGAATAAAAGCATTTAATCGGGTAAAACCCGGGCGTTGCCCAGGTCATTCGGCTAGTATTAAATATAAATAAATAAATATTATGATACATTAGCACACCATCTGTTATCAAAATTGGAAACTATTATAGAAGCGCAAGATTCTTTTTAAAAATAAACAATTTATACTGCCCTTACTGCAATGGAAAAAGTAATGGGAGGGCCTAGCCTGTCAGTGGTGAACTCTCCCATTAATTTTTCCTTTGCAGTAAGGGCAGTATAAATTGTTTATTTTAAAAAAAGAATCATACGCGTCTATAATAGTTTTGAAAATAAATAATATATTGATTGCCCAATTAGAGTTCATCTTATTGTTTACCATGACATTATATCTGCATTGGTTTAGTCTACACTAACTGGGAGGTTAGTGATTATGTAACCATGATATCATTTCAAGTGCAAAATGCTCTCAAAGAGAGTAAGCTTTTTCCTGGCAGGCTCGTCTTTTTTCCCTTGGCAGAACTGACTGCTATAGGGCGTGTGCCCAGGTGGCAGATAGGGGAACGACCTTCAGATATGAAGGCCAGCTGTGAAACAAGCAGAATAACTCTGACGAATAAGCAGTAGTGGACCAACAGCAGCATTGTTAGAAGAGAAGTAGACCTCTTTAAAAATCATGACTTCAACTGACCCAGTTGATAGACCTCAGCAAGGGTCCCACTCCAGGGATACGGAGGAGCTGCGTCTGTACTCATGTTTGAGTTGACAGCAAAGGCTTCCATGTTAGGAACAGCCTCAAACTACAGGCAAAGTCAGACTTACACCAAAGTGTGCCTGGATCATGGTGCCATGATCAACGAAAGCTACACCGCTACACCCCATTCCATGAGATCATGGAATTCGTGTAATCTTTACACAAGGGGATAAGAAACAACAACAAGCTTTTTACATTTTCAGAAATATATCAGCTCTGCATCTGATATTTAGCTCTTTAATATAATGGGAAAGATCCATATGATTTAAAAAAACAAATGTATTATCCCTAGTACACATGGTACAGGCTATGATAATCATGGTGGGTAGTTATCAACTGCTTTTACTGTAAGTGCACATGTCTACACATCTGAAAAGCAGTTGGAATTTTGCACTTACAAATGTGTCAAAACCACATTTGGTTACTTGCACTTGCTGGTGGGGTTGGACTTTTGCAAGAATTGGGGGCCATTTGAGTATATATTTTTTTTTAATTAGAAAAAAAAGTGCCCAATGCGGAATTCAATCCCAAGTTGTAGCGGTCAAAAACCAACAATTTAGACCATTCTTCAACCGACCCTGTACATAATTTATAATGCTCAGGAACTATTCCTAAAAATCTTCTGTCAAAAAATTATTATTCATTTAACAGTTGGCAGAGACACACCATATCCACAATTAGGATAATTGCGTGTAAATATGAAAATATATACAAATCAAATCATTGTGAAATTAACATAATTGAACATTGGAAAGCATGAAAATTACACATTCGATTTCAAATTTTGCATATATTAATTAGAAATAGTAGTTTGAAATATGTACAGTCAACACTTTCGCCTTAAAAAAAAATTATTAAAATTATCTTACCTTTATTTCCTTTTATATATTTCAAAATTATACATTCTTTGAACACACATTTAACATTGCTTGTTTTGAAAAAAAAAAAATCAAAAGAATTAAATATTACAAAATGTTTATTTGTATCAGCAAACAATATATATTCACATTATATATATACAAATGAAACTTATTTTTACAAACAGGCATATTATCATTGTTATATTTTAATGTTTGAGAAAATTTGGGGTTAAAAATTAAAATTAAATAGGCTTAAATTTCCTCTTATTTTGAATTTGTGACTTCTTTGCTTTAACTTTATCAATCACAGAACGAGCTGTTTTAGCTTTAGCTTCATTAATATGACGATAAATCTTAACAAGTTTTGACTTATTTTCTTTCTTCTTTAATTTCTTTCTAATTTTTGCTTCAAATATTTCTTTTGGAATATATTTATGTTTTCGTTTGCTTTTTACTGTTACCCAGCCCTCTTCATCTTCATCATTCATTGCTTCTTCTTCATCTTTTTTTAGTAACTTTTTCATTTCAATTAATGTCTTTAATTCTTCTTTGGCTTCTATTGAATCTTTAATTACATCTTTAACATCATATTTCAAAATATCTTCTTTCTCTGGGGCATTTAAAATTAATGGCCCATCTGGTTTCATTTTAAGTGCATTTAACAAACCTTTTTCTGCTGCAAAAACAATATAGGCTCGTTTTGCAAATTTTGATGTCTTATTTCCTTCCTTGTGATCTAAGGTGATTTTTTCAATGGTTCCGCAATGTTCAAAAAGCTGTCTTAATAATGGCTCAACAGAAAAAAGCATCAAATTTTCGACAACTATGGTGCTCCTTTCGAGAAAATTTTTATTAGTGTCTGAATTGTACTTCTTGAAATATATGTAGCGAGTTGTACCATTTGGAGTCAATTTATAGGTAATTGCTCTAAAACCGTTTTCAAATTCCATTTTAAAAAATAATTACTTTACTTATATTCATAAATAGTATATCAATGTGTGTTTAAAATATAAAATAACAAATTCTTAAACAAAAACAGAAGCACGAGAAAATTGTAAATTTGAAATAAATTAGTCAAATATAATTTAGTACACTTTTTTTTTTTCAAGATATTTAAAATATTTGAAAATATTTAATATTATAGATTTAGGATGTTTTGAGTGTTTTTGAAAGTATTATTTCATGATATCACTGTTTGAAAATCAAGGTTGTAATGATGTTTTCTCAATGAGGGAAATTTCAAAGTATAGCAAAATATTTATAATGCTTTATAATTCTCAGCCAATAAATATTTATATCATATATAGGTTTTTAACTTTTAATTAGACAATTTCAATTTATATTTAGACATATTTCATTTTTTTTATTTTGGTGATTTTTCTTTAATATTCTTTAATAATTAATATTTTTAATAGCAATTTTTTTAATATTATATTTTTCACAGAGAGGAGGAATGATATTTTTGGGGTGAGTTCTGTAACACTGAGGCAAGTAAGAGAGATTTATTTGGAGTGGAAGGAGGAAAAAGTAATAAGAGCAGGAAGTATTAAGCAGCGAAGAACGCTGTTTTATCCAGCTGTGGGACGCAGGCAGGCAGGACTCCCTTTGTCAATCATGGACCTGCTCCGGTTGCTATATTATGTTAGGTGGGGATAAATGGACATATATGTGAGGTGTTGTGACAGAGGAGACTAGCACAAATCCCCAGTCTTAATCCAGTTAGGATTAGATCCTGAGACCTAATCCTAATAGCAAACTAGACCTTCTGATTGCAGTGACAAGAAGCTCGAAGCTACAAAACCAGAGCTATTCCACTCTATCCAGTGGCCCAGAATCCCATGAACATGCTGCAAGAGCTTACCACTGACCAGGAAGTGTAATGGAATACACCTAGCCTAATGCAAAAGCTGCTTAATGTAGCCAAAGAATTATTTAGAGAGAATGTCCTATAGATTGCTTTGGCCTTCCTACTGACTATATCATCAACTATCATATGGCCTGCTACACCCTGATGCCAAGAGTAACACAGTGATGGAGGCCACACGATGTGAGGTGACTTCAGGACTAACCTGACTCGACAGCCCTGAAATGACCACAGGAGGTAGATGAGCCTGGACTTCATCACGAAAACCATCCAAGTGTTAACTTCCTCTGGTCGTCGGCTCTTGGTAAAATAAAAAAGTTTCACTTATATTGTAGGCGATAAAATTATTTTTTTGAAAAATACGATTAAAACAAAATATACTGAAGGAAAGTAGAACATGACATGATGCAACCGTTTGTACACTGTCGCTTTGACACCTGATTGGTCGGGCCGCCGTGACCGTTGGGGGAGGGTTGCAGCGGGCAGTCTGCTAGGAATGTCTCTTACACAAGTTACCACCAGGAAAGCTACTGGAGTGGGCATTGTACGATTTTGAAGAAGCCATACAAGAAGTAATGGAGCCAAAGAGGGCAGTGGAACATACCAGGCTGATTTCAAGGCCAACCAGGAGAAACAGGCCATGAAAAAATATTTTAAGACAGCAATTGTCTTTTGTTCTTTCCATTTTAATAATATATATATTTTTTTACTTGATAACTAAATATATGTGCAAATTATTTTTAAAATGATAAATCATTAGCATTTAGAATATTTTTCATATAGAATATAATATATTTTTAAAACAGAGCTCATAAGTAGAGCAGCATGTTTGACCTGGTAGAGGGTATACAATTTTGGAAATAGATTCATGTGTCATCCAGCTAAATGGAATCACTTGTTATCCAGTAAGAATTAGGGTTAGGAATGGTCCCGAGTCAAAGATGGTCTTTACTTTCTTGAAATGCCAATCCCTGCGGATCAGCAGGAGAATATAATCGGCGTAGGGTCCAGGACGTTCCCTCTTCCAAGAACTCTCTCCAGGTGGCGCAGAAGGGGACCAGTGGTGGTGGTGTCTTGTCCATGGAGCAGATCAGATCGGTCCATGCACCCTGATCACAATATCGGCCAACCGAGATGCCTTTTCTGTATGTCCTCTTCTGGATTGATGTCTGCCATATAGAGGGCTGCAAGGATGGCCGGGTAACTGTATAAGGGGACCAGTGAAGATGGGAGAAAAGGGATTCTCTGAAGGTACCATCCTGCTTAAGCCCTTGGGGCACTCTGAATGAGCGGGTGAAATTTCTAAAGAACTTGGAAGCATCGGTCTCTGCGTAGAGAAGGTGGAGCCACTCCACGAAGGGCGGAGGCAGGCCGATGGAGCGCAGCTGTGCGGCAAGGAACTCTCGGTTCACGTTGTCAAAGGCGGACTGCAGGTCGGTGGAGATGACTGCCAGAGGCAACTTGTTCTTGATGGCTAGGACCATCTCTTGAGACACGCACGCGATGTTCCAGGAAGGACATCTATCCGGAAAGGCATACGTCTGGCATTCTGGCTCATTTTCAGGTCCGACGCATGTCCAGTGGCCACACCGTGCATAGGTTAGCGTATCACTGAAAAGGTAAGTGTGGAATCAGCCGCGTTTTAGTCTTCGCTTTCTTCATCCAAATATATAAGATATATATTTTGCAAGTTTGAACAAGGGTCACAATTTGTATACCATAGTTTTTGTCTATGGATACTACTTTAGAGTAAACTCCTATGCAATGATGTAGGGCATAGCCTGAAACACAGTAAAACAGGTTGACTTTAGTTTAATCAAATCCATCGTGTGTCTTCTTTAACAAAGGAGAAGCAGCCTGGACATCGACTGTAAAAACCTAGTGGTAGGTCCAGATTGGCTGTCTAAGTTGGGAGAGATATATTTATCCCTTATTGGTGGACTTTCGAGATTACGACATGTTATATAATTTTGCTGAGAGAGAAATTATTTGCTTGTTTTGAATACAAAGGTATTATGTCAATGGTATGCATTTGTTACATCTTGAAAAATATTGAGCTGATAGAAATATATGAGACAAGCATAATTTGAGAAAGTAAAACCTGACTTGAGACGTGAAGAAGAAAGAAAAAAAAACTTAAATACGTATTTACATATTTATAAAGTATTTGCACCAGGCAAAAGAAAATAACAATGAATTTATATAGTGCAAAGTTTTGCTATCTTGCAGCCAACGGTATTTAATTTTAAAATATAATTCTAGAATAATTCTCTTTTTATATAAGATATATACATACAGCTTTGTTAAGATCACCGGTCTTATACAGATTCACCACAGGAAGGAAGCACAGATAGAGCTCCTATACTCTAGGCAGCGCAGAAACCAACAGCTTTCAGGTCCAACACATGTCCAGTGGCCACACCGTACATAGGTTAGCGTATCACTGAAAAGGCGAGTGTGGAATCAGTCACGTTATAGTCTTCTCTTTCCTCATCCAAATATATAATATACGAGACGGGTGACCCGGGCTTCGCCCCGGGATTGACCCGTGTGCATATCTACCCGAGTGATATATATTTAGATAAGATTTTTTTTATAATTTTTTGTTATTAGCATTATCTATTTGTTTGCATCAGCATAATTTAATCTAATCTTTGCTAGAGGGCGCTGTTCGTGAGCTAAGTAGAATAATTTGAATATATAGTTTTAATAATTGATTTATATATTTTTTAAAATAGCCTATCGTCTTCCCCGTATTTTTTTACCTATGTATGGAAATTTTGGTTTGAATTATTGAACTACTGCGAATTTGTATACCGGACATACAAACAAACAAACATACAAACATTGATTTATATATATATAGAAGATATATACATACAGCTTTATTAAGACTACCGGTCTTATACAGATTCACCACAGGAAGGAAGCATAGATGGAGCTTCTATACTCTAGGCAGCGCAGTACCCAACAGACTCCAGGCCCAACACATGTCCAGTGGCCACACCGTGCATAGGCTAGCGTATTACTGAAAAGGCGAGTGTGAAATCAGCCGCGTTTTAGTCTTCACTTTCTTCTTCCAAATATATAAGATACTAGCGAATGTGTACCCGGCTTCGCCCGGGTTTTATCCGAGTGAAAGTTTGCCTAACGAATATTATAGATAATAATATTCCAGAACACACAGAATATTATGATAATAATGATAATAATATTCGTTACATTATATATTTATTTAATACTAGCGGACGTACCCGGCTTCGCCCGAGTTTTACCCGAGTAAAGGTTTGTCTAACGAATCTCTCGATAAAGTGAACATTTTTTCCCGGTCCCTTTAAAAATACTCGATATGTTGAATAAAATCAATATTAATTGGTTCCCTCGGTAATTGGAAGTTATCTTCGCCCGGGGTTTTACCCGAGTAAAGGTTTGTCTAGCGAACATTTGTTAAAACAATTCTCTAAAAACTTATTTAAAAAAAGATATATTTTGATAATTTGAAACTCGTAAATTTGAATCTCTCGATAAAGTGAACCTTTTTTCCCGGTCCCTGTGTGCCGTGTCATCCTGAATTTTGTCTTTCCTAATTTTCTACATTAGAAAATCTTTTTTTTTTTTTTGCTTATCCCTAGTACACGTGGTACTGGCCATGATAAGCTAGGCAGCGCAGTACCCAACAGACTCCAGGCCCAACACATGTCCAGTGGCCACACCGTGCATAGGCTAGCGTATCACTGAAAAGGCGAGTGTGAAATCAGCCGCGTTTTAGTCTTCACTTTCTTCTTCCAAATATATAAGATACTAGCGAATGTGTACCCGGCTTCGCCCGGGTTTTATCCGAGTGAAAGTTTGCCTAACGAATATTATAGATAATAATATTCCAGAACACACAGAATATTATGATAATAATGATAATAATATTCGTTACATTATATATTTATTTAATACTAGCGGACGTACCCGGCTTCGCCCGAGTTTTACCCGAGTAAAGGTTTGTCTAACGAATCTCTCGATAAAGTGAACCTTTTTTCCCGGTCCCTTTAAAAATACTCGATAAGTTGAATAAAATCAATATTAATTGGTTCCCTCGGTAATTGGAAGTTATCTTCGCCCGGGGTTTTACCCGAGTAAAGGTTTGTCTAGCGAACATTTGTTAAAACAATTCTCTAAAAACTTATTTAAAAAAAGATATATTTTGATAATTTGAAACTCGTAAATTTGAATCTCTCGATAAAGTGAACATTTTTTCCCGGTCCCTGTGTGCCGTGTCATCCTGAATTTTGTCTTTCCTAATTTTCTACATTAGAAAATCTTTTTTTTTTTTTTTGCTTATCCCTAGTACACGTGGTACAGGCCATGATAACCATGGTGGGTAGTTAGCGACTGCTTTTACTGTAAGCGCACCACATGTCTACACATGTGAAAAGCAGTTCGACTTTGCACTTACAAATGCCAGAGCCCCGTTTGGTTACTTGCACTCGCTGGTGGGGTTGGACTTTTGCAAGAATCGGGGGCCATTGGAGCATTTTTTTTTCAAACAGAAAAAAGTGTCCAATGCGGGAATCGAACCCGGGTCCTAGTGGTCGAAAACCAAACGGTTTAACCAGCCTTCCACCGACCCCCTTAGAAAATCATAGTTTTATCTAGTGAACATTTTTTCCCGGTCCCTTGAAAAATACTCGATAAGTTGAATAAAATCAATATTAATTGGTTCCCTCGGTAATTGGAAGTTAAAGGAATAGTATCTTCGCCTTGGAATTGTATCATTATTCTTGTCTCAAATAAATTGCCGTGTCATCCTGAGATAATCTTACTTTTGATAAATAATATTTAATATAACAAACTTAGTGATAAGAAAACTTGTTATCATCGTCACAATGGGGGCGCTGCTTGCGAGTTAAATATACAAATCTGCAAATAACTCTAAGGATATTCAAGATATTCATGAAATTATTTTTCAAAAACCTTCCCGGTGATATACCTAATAATATCCCAAAATTTCACGGCGATTGGATGTATGGTTTTTGAATCTATAGAGTACAGACAGACAGACATTCAATTTTATATATATAGATAGAAAATATATTTTTCGAGCAAACATATCCACTCTCTCTACTGAATAGAATTTTAATAAGATATATATAAATGAAAATATCTAGAGATATACTACATTATCTTAGCCAAAAGGCCGAGAAACGATATTTTATATGTAGAGATGACCTGGCTTCGTGTGCCTTCTGCTCGAGTGAATGTTTCGCGGTAGAATTTTGTTCCTGCCTACTAAAAATTATTATCTGGCTCCGCCCGTGGACTGCTTTAGTGAATATTCCCCTAAATAATTTTATTTATGTCAATCAAGCATGATACAGCAATATTGTCATTATCATTTCTGACTAAAAAAATATTATGTCGCTCAGTACTTGGTTAACTATATTTTTTCTTGGTTATAGTGCGATAAAAAAACTCTTCCAGATTTAACTCTCTGCCCTGTTCAAATTTCAGCGAGATTAGTTACATATTGAGGGCGTGCATAGCTGACAAACATATATATATATGTTCCCGGCTTCGCCTGATTTTTACCCGAGTAAAAGTTTGCCTAACAAACATTTGTTAAAACGATTCTAGCAAACATCCAATCCCTACTGAATCTATACATGTCATACTCTCGATAATTTGAAAATTTTCCCGGTCCCTTGAAAAAATACTCGATAAGTTGAAAAAAAATCAGTATTAATTGGTCCACTCGGTAATTTGAAGTTGAAGGAATAGTATCTTGCTATAAACGAAGATTTGTAAATAACTGTATTTAGTGAATGTACCCGGCTTCGCCCAGTTTTTATCCGAGTAAAAGTTTGCCTAACGAACATTTGTTAAAACGATTCTAGAAAACATCCAATCCACCTATATATTGATTTATAAACGTATATAAATATAATAATTGTTATACGCGTTTAAATATAATTTTGAAACATAATTTTTTTGAAAACATTTATTATATTTTGAATAAGATATTGTCACTTTTGTGAATTTGATAATCAATTATTTCTTTTTTTTTTCTCAATGAATCTACTTATATATTTGCCTTATTCTGTCTGTTTGTCTGTTTGTTTGTCTGAAGCTCACGGATGGGATTTTTCATAACCATCGGTGGTTCAGTGGTAGAATGCTCGCCTGCCACGCGGGCGGCCCGGGTTCGATTCCCGGCCGATGCATTTTTTTTTTTTTACAATTTTTAAAACTCATTTATATATTATACAAGAATGACATCCACGGCGCCAATTTATAATTGTAACGAATAGTATTTGAACAAAAGCATTTAATCGGGTAAAACCCGGGCGTTGCCCGGGTCATTCGTATATAATAATTGTATAAACGAATGCAAGACAAAATCACCGCGAATGTTTCTTTTTTTTAAGGCAATTTCTTTTTAAGGCAATTATCGTTATTTATCGTTAATTTTTGTTTCGATTTTATTGAAAAAAAAAACGATATGGTGCCTTTAAAAAATGATCTTTATTACTATGCAGTTTTCTATTTAGTCAATATACCTAAGTTCATATTGCAAATGTAATTATCTCTATCGATTTAGTAGGTGAAATGCAAAAAAAAAAAAAAATCGACATGATATAATCTTTAAATAAATTAAAATCCTCTGGAGTAACTTGATAAAGAAAGAAAAATCAAAGATAAGGAGGATAAGTTTCTTTTATGAACTAATGATCAAGCTTTCGGGCACAAAGTCGCCCTTCTACAGGAATAAAATTATACAAAATCAAGATTCGTCTATATATATACAAATATTTAGCATAAATAATAAATAAATATTAGAAAATAGAGAGATAACATTTAAGTTTTATGTCTGATGTACGAATCAGGTAAATCAAGTGAGAGTCTCGTGTCTCGAGTGTAAGGCCTTAACAAATTATTTTTAAGATAAAAATAATTTGTTAAGGCCTTACACTCGAGACACGAGACTCTCACTTGATTTACCTGATTCGTACATCAGACATAAAACTTAAATGTTATCTCTCTATTTTCTAATATTTATTTATTATTTATGCTAAATATTTGTATATATATAGACGAATCTTGATTTTGTATAATTTTATTCCTGTAGAAGGGCGACTTTGTGCCCGAAAGCTTGATCATTAGTTCATAAAAGAAACTTATCCTCCTTATCTTTGATTTTTCTTTCTTTATCATGATATAATCTTTATGAAAATTCACATTTTTATTTTTATATTTTCAAGACACACACAGTTTGGGGCGGGACGTTTCACAAGAGAGACATCCACGGCGCCAATTTATAATTGTAACGAATAGTATTTTAATTAAAACGTTTTAAAAACACACAGTTTGGTGGAACGCGACGTTTCACAAGAGTGACATCCATGGCGCCAATTTATAATTGTAACGAATAGTATTTGAATTAAAACGTTTTTAAAATATATACTCACTCGGGTAAAACCCGGGTGTTGCCCGGGCCATTCGTCTAGTTATATATATTAATTTAAAAATTCATTTTTGTTATCATCATCACATAAAATGTAAGTTTTTTATATAAACAAACGATAATAAACAACAGCAACAATGTAATTTGCATCTTCATTATTATAAAGCAACAACAAATTAAATTAACAATGTAAAAATATATTTTAGCATTTAACACAAAAACGTTACAACATTTTCTTTAAATATATATTAATATTGAAATTCCAAGTTTTTTTTTACGTCATTGGAATATTATATTACCAAATTCTCAAATTAAATTTATTATACTTGCAACACATTTTAAGCATTGTTACAATTTATAAATATAATTTCACCAGATCACGCTAGAGGCGCTGCTTGCGAGTGAAAGTAGAAAATTTGCAAATAAAATTGCAAAGAATATTTATTCCAAACCAAATTCAAACCAGAAACTTTCCCAGTAGTATAGTAAATAACTTCCTAAAGTTTCACGGCGATTGGATAATCTTACCTTTTAAAAACATTCATCATGTGAACAAACTAACATTCATCGTGTAAACAAACCACGTGTTAATTATTAACCAATCAAATTCATTTATCGTCGCGACCAGTGCTGCGTCCAAGCGGTAAAAGGCTGGAACTAACGCTTTTTTTGTTTTATATTATAAAAAAAAACCACATTAACCTTTTTAGTTTTTGAATAGCCTATATGTTAAACGAAATCTTCAGCTACCTACATGCGAAATTTCATAATGATTTATTCTGTTGATTTTGCGCAACGCGATAACAAACATCGATTTTGGATTTCATTTTTATAAATATAAGGATAAGGATAAGGAAGGATAAAATGACATTTGAAAATTATCCCGCATGTGTTTCTTTTGAACGAAAAATCGAAATTTATTTTAAGGAGAAATAACGATTATTTCTAACTTAGGGATGAAGTATGAAAGGATGAATTGTGAAGAGTAATGATAAACGGAAAAATAAAAGTGTCCAAGGAGGAGAAACGAACCCACAGTGTTCCGCTTACCGGACAGATGCCATGTCCACTAGTGTTGTAAGATTTAAGTACTTACAGCTTGTAGGAAGGCATGAGGACGTTGAGGATTATATGATAATAATCTTTATTATCCATTTAGCAAGAAAGACAAAGTTATGGTAGCGAACAGTTATTGAAGTATAGAGAAGAAGGTAAACAAAAAGTTGTGATGATGATAGGTCCAGTGTGGCGCTAGCTGTCGTAGCATTCAGTTATCCAACAAATCCCCGGCATGAATGTGGAGACATCACGAGGTTGTAGCGTAACTTCTCAAATGTCGGCCTTGGTAGCGGCTTGGTCAGAATGTCCGCCTTCATGTCGCCAGTTGGGCAGTAGACCATTTTTATCACTGTCTTCTTCTGAAGATCCTTCAGGTGATGGATCTTGGTTGCGATGTGCTTGGTTCTAGAAGACACTTTTTCGGATGAACATATCTTGAGACATGATTGATTGTCTTGGTGGAAGTAGATTGGAGCTTTCTGTTCCAGTTCGAGATCCTTTAGCAAGTCGAGAAGCCATAACAGTTCTTGTGAGGCTTCAGCTGCGGAGATAAGTTCCGCTTCGGTGGATGAGAGAGATACGCAACCTTGTTTCCCAGTCATCCATGAGATGGGGTTTGAACCCAGTAGGAACAAGTTTCCGCTTAGTGATTTTCTGTCGGTGTTGTCGCTTGCCCATGTGGCATCGCTGTATGCTTCCAGCGTGGGAGGTTTTTGGTTAGATATGCGTAGCTCGAGTTCTTTAGTAGTTTTTAGATATCTTACGATTCTTTTTGCTGCATTCCAGTCACAATTTCTAGGATTCTGGTTTCTGCTGCTAAGTATGCAGAATGGAGCTGCGATATCTGGTCTGGATACTACGCTTAGGTACAATAGTGAGCCTATCAGTTGTTGGTATTGGACGTTGTTTGGTAGAAGTTTTTCATCAGATATACCGGGGTATCCGCTTTCCATGGGAGTGAAAGTAGGTTTCGCTTCTTGGAGATTGTACCTTTCAACTAATTCTTGGATTTTACTCTTTTGGCTCAGTAGGAGTTCACCTTCTCTGTTTCTGGAGATTTCTATACCAATGAATTGAGTGGGGTCTCCAAGGTTCTTTATTTCGAATTCTTTTTCGAGAGTTTTTACAGTGTTTTGGATGATTATTTCGGAATCGCTTGCAAGGAGCATGTCATCCACATATAGAATCAAGTAGATGGAATGGTTTTCTTCATTCTTGGTGAATAGGCATGGGTCTACAATGCTCTGTTTGAAGTTATTTTTAATTAGAGTGCTTGCAATTTTTGTGTTCCAAGATCTTCCAGCTTGTTTTAGACCGTAAATTGCCTTCTTTAGTTTGCAGACTTTGTTTGTTTGTTTTGTATGGAGTCCTTCTGGGAGTTCCATGTAGAGTTCTTTATCTAGGTCGCCGTGTAGGAACGCTGTCTTGACATCGAGGTGGTTCACTTTCATCCCTTTGTAGACTGATGCAGCTAGGAAGGCTCTAATTGTAGAATGCTTCACAATTGGTGCAAAGGTTTCTTCGTAGTCTCGGCCAAATTTCTGATTGAACCCTTTTGCTACGAGTCTGGCTTTGTACCGCTCTATTTCTCCTTTGGAATTGAGTTTTTGTTTATAGGTCCATTTACATCCTATGATCTTTTTGTCCTTAGGTAGAGGCCTTAGTTCCCATACATTGTTCTTCTCAAGAGAATTTAGTTCTTCGTTCATTGCTTGTAGCCATTTTTCTCTTTCTATTTTTGGTAATTGTAGGACTTCCGAGTAGCTGGTGGGTGTCGGAATGTCTTGAGCTTCAGTTTTGTACAGCATGTAGTCATTTCTTATGGGAGGTATTCCCTTTGTTGGTCTCGTGGATCTTCTTTGTGTGACCACTTGTGTTCCTGTGCTTGTACTGGGTTGAATGTAATCCTCGGTTTCTGAGTCCTCAAGGTTTTCGGATTGTGTTCCTGGTTCCTGACTTTCCTCTGCATTACCAATATGATTGGAGGAAGTTAGATCTGTACTTAGTACTTGTGGTGAAGTTGTTTTTGTGGAAGCGTGGTGAAACCCATTTTCTTTTTCTATAAATTTTACGGATCTGCTGATTGTGATGTTGTCTGTATCGTGCAGGATTCTGTATCCTTTGCTTCGATCATCGTATCCAAGAAAGATCCCTTCGATAACTTTGCTATCCAACTTGTTTCTTTTTATCTTGGGAATATAGGCGAAGGCTTTACATCCGAATCTTTTTAGATGCTTCAGACTGGGCTTCCTGTTGGTCCATAGTTCAAAAGGAGTCTTGTCTGTAGCTTTCGAGGGTATTCGGTTGTGTAGGTAATTAGCTGTGGTAACCGCTTCCGCCCATAGAGATTGTGGGAGTCCTGAGTCAAACAGCATGCATCTTGTCATCTCCATTAGTGATCGATTTTTCCTTTCTGCTACTCCGTTCTGGGCTGGTGAGTAGGGGACTGTTAGCTGATGTTTGATTCCGCTTTGGTTCAGGAAATCTTCGACTTGTCGGTTTACGTACTCACGACCGTTGTCTGTCCGTATGGTTTGGATATTTTTTCCAAATTCCGTGTGTGCTGAGATGACGTAGTCTTTTATTTTTTCATAGGCTTCGTCTTTTCCTTTCAGGAGGTAGATCTTCGTGTATCTGCTGTAGTCATCAGTGAAGGTGATGAAGTATCTCTTACCGCTGAGAGAGTTAGTTGGTAATGGACCGCAGATATCACTGTGGACAAGTTGAAGCGTTTCAGTTGCTCTGTACTCTGTCTTCTTTGGAAATGGGGTTTCGGTGAGTTTTCCTTGAATGCACTGAACGCAGTCTGTGCTGTGCGAACAGTTATTTAGACTTAGTCCTCTTGCTAGGTTCTCATTTCGAATCTTCTTAATTGATTCTATATTTCTGTGTCCTAGTCTGTCGTGCCAGAGCATGAGGCAATTTTTGTTCTTGCAGTGGTTTTGTTTTGCAACATTTGCTTTGAATGTGCGAGTTTGGGGGTTGTCATCCAGGTGGAGTCGGTACATTCCATTGTCAAGTATACCGTTCGCGAGGGCTGTGTTGTCTCTTTCGATGGTACACCAATCTCTGTTGAACGTTACTTTACATCCATTGGAGGTGGCCGCACTCACTGACAGAAGGTTGTCTGTTAGTTTCGGGATGTAGAGAACTTTTGTAAGAAGTAAGGTGTCAGTCTTTCCTTGGGGTGTGATGACTTTGATTTCTCCTTGTCCTATCCCTTTGACCTGCAGCTTATTGCCATTAGCAACCACAACATTTTGTGTTTGTTCTCTGTTAAGTGCAGTGAAGAAGCTTTCGTCCTACGCCATATGAGATGTGGCTCCAGAGTCGATGAACCAGTTGTGTACACTTGCTTCTCGTTGAGTGCAATTGAGAGCTTTTGGGTTAGGTCCTTTTGTTGTTCTCTGATTTGTTGATTGTTCTTGGGTGACACTCGACTGATTTGTGTACTTTGGTACGTTTTCTCTTCTGAAGTTTTCATATTTGTACTCTTTGTTGCTGTTGTTTCGCTTTTGATAGTGCCAACATTCTTCTTTGGAGTGGTTTGGTTTGTGGCAGAAAGAACAGAATTTCTTCTCTTTTTCTCTTCTTTGGCTTGAAGCTCCGTGGAGGCTTTTTAAGGCTTTTGATCCGGTGCTTTCGTCTTTTGAGCTTTCTACTCTGCGTGTGTGTTCATCAAGGAGTTTGTTCTTGGTAAATTCAAGCGTTAGCTCGTCATCAGGCCTTGATTCCAACATCGTGATGAGATTGGAGTAGCTCTTTGGAAGCGAGCAAAGCAGTGTAGCCGTGATGTGAGAGTCCTTTAGTGTTTCGCCAATGGTTCGTAGTTTGTCAACAAGTTCCATCATGGTAGTGATGTGCTGCTGCATGTCTTTGTCTTCTTCGAGTTTTAAGCTGTATAGTTTCCTTAGCAAATAAATTTTTCCTGAGAGTGTTTTTCTTTCATAGATATTTTTAAGAGTGTCCCAGGTAGCTTTGGCTGTTAGTAGGTTTTTGACATGCACTATTTGTGAGTCGGCGATGCTTAGATTAATGATAGCTCTAGCTTTTGAGTCTTTCTTTTTCCATTCGATTTTAGATTCATCTGGAATATTTTCGGTGACAACTTCCCAAAGATCTTCCTTTTGCAAGAGCATTTCAATTTTGAAAGACCATAGTGAGTAGTTATAGCCGTCGAGCTTATTTAGGGTTACATCGTGGCTCGGGAGTGACGCCATTTTTGCTAAGCCTTTTTTCTTTGTCTTAACTCGTTAGTTGAATTTCATGCAATATTCAGTCTCATAATCTAATTGTTGTAAGATTTAAGTACTTACAGCTTGTAGGAAGGCATGAGGACGTTGAGGATTATATGATAATAATCTTTATTATCCATTTAGCAAGAAAGACAAAGTTATGGTAGCGAACAGTTATTGAAGTATAGAGAAGAAGGTAAACAAAAAGTTGTGATGATGATAGGTCCAGTGTGGCGCTAGCTGTCGTAGCATTCAGTTATCCAACAACTAGGCTACCCTGGACATATTTTTCCGTTCGTAAATAATATAAAGTAATTTATAATACAATATAATGCGGTTTATTTGTATACCATATGTTGTGTTGTGCCCGTTGTTTTGTCAATAATCCACTCTAAGTCGTCGGAGCTCCCTTGGTACCGGTTTTATTTATAACCAGTCCCGGAACATAAGGAGAACACCCACACACCGCCAGACGCGGAGTAACTCTCGCTCGCAGCCAAAACCGAAACCAAACCGCCGGGTTCCAGTCTCGGCCGGTTTCCGCCGCCACACTGGCACCGCTAGGCGCGAAGTGACGTGAGGATTCTCGCCTGAACCCTCAACACCATAGTTTCAGTCTATGGTCACTACTTTAGAGTAAACTCTTATGTAGTGATGTAGAGCATAGCCTGAAACACAGTAAAACAGGTTGACTTTAGTTTAATTTGCCAGATCTGGTTTCTCCATTGTTCTGAATCTTCTCGTTCTGCGTAGAGAATATCAAATGAATACATTATTTGTTTCCTGCATTGTAATATTTAAAATTAAACGGTGCCTTTTATATAAAAAATAGCTGATTTTTTTATTTAAAATTTATTATAATTTTAATGAACTTTTGTGAATTGAGGAATTTATTCGTTTATACATAGTATTAGTTACAAGTCAATAAGCAAATAAAATTTGTTTAAAATGCACAAATATATATATATATTTTGCATATATATACAAAAGAACAAATTTGCATATAATCATAATATATATGTGTGTAACTATGTTATATATAACTTTCAAATTTATGTAAATATGTAGGAAATTATATATATGCAAATTTATTCAGATATATGTGTGATACACGCTTAATTTTTTTAAAAAGGTGGCAATATAAGAACGTTTGAATCTAAATAAGGGTTGAAGAGGAATCGGAACTGAAGAAGGAAAATCAGAATTGATTGAAATGCATCAAGATAAGGAAAATATTGATCCTGAAAACTCCAAAGAACAAAATGAGAATCTTATAATAAAACAAAAGGAAAACGTTAAAATAGAATGCGTCGTTTGTAAAAAGGAAGCTGAATATCGTTGCTGCTTGAATAGGAACTATTGCGGCATTGAATGTATGAAAAAATATTGGAGTAATCATTTTGGATTATGCTCAAGCTCGTATGAACAATTAGTAACAAAGTTTGTGCATCCAATTAACATAACAAAACCTAAGATCCAACCTGTAGACCAATCAATTCCAACGCAGCAAGAACATGTGTCTAATAATCTGTTTTCTACATCCTATCAAGCGATACAAGAGCAATTTGAACCTATAGATTTATCTTGTAAACTTCCGAAAAAACTCACAAAGGCATTTCTAAAAAGAAAACATTTTTATCGTTAAATAAGGACATTATAAAAAATCCAAAAAAGTGTTTGGAACAAAAACACGTTAGTTTACCTGAATCAAATAAAATTCCTAAGATTCAACTTAATAATCCATTTCTTAACAGGGTATCTGATCTTAAATATATAATGGAGAAAAAAAATGAACAAAAAATGCAAAAACATTCAACAGATTCATTAATATTTAAAGGAACTAATCAAGACCTAACTCGAAATCTTCAATTTATTCAAACAGCTAAAAACCAGCGAAATCCAATAAATCAATCTAGTTTGAATTCAATAAAAAAATTAGAAGAAAAAAGGTTGCATGATTCTATACCACAAACTAATCAACAAAAACCCATCAGATCACCAGTAGCTTTAATCGCTAATAAACATCCAGAAATTCTACAACGTCATAAAACCAATATGGAAATTTATAAAAAAAAATTTACCAGAGCAAACATTTTTGTGAAAATCAAAAAGAAAAAATTGAATCAAATTATTACTGAATTAGAACAAAATCGGGATAATTCTAAAAGAAATCCAGAAAATTTAGCCCAACCTATATTGGTAGCAAATGAAATTAAACATCAAACCAAGATTCCTACAAAGATATCCAAATCTATTTCTGAATTAAGTAAAAGTACTCATAATCAGATTAGGAAGTCACAAGATATATCGGTTGAAGAATTACATAAAACTCAACAAGAACAAATCAAGGATTCAAATCAAATAGTTTCATCAAACATGGTATCGAAAAGAACACGAGAAAAGCAAATGAGACGCATATTTCGTATAGTGACTTTGCCTGTTGATCCAGAAAATATAAACTGGCCTATGCCTGGTTCAATTGAAGCTCTACAGAATCAAATTAAGAATCCAGAAAATATAAGCTCGCCTAAGCCTGGTGCAATTAAAACTCCACAAAATCGATTATAAATCCAGAAAATATAGGCTCGCCCAATCCTGGTTCAATTAAAACTCTGCGAAATCAAATTTAAAAAAACAAAAAATATAAATTTGCCTAAGCCTGGTTCAATTAAAACTCCGCGAAATCAAATTTAAGAAACCAAAAAATATAAATTTGCCTAAGCCTGGTTCAATTAAAACTCCGCGAAATCGAATTAAGAATCAAAAACATATAGACACGCCCAATCCTGGTTCAATTAAAACTCCACAAAATCGAATTAAAAATCCAGAAAATTTAACCAAATCAGATGGGGAACCAAAAAGAACTCGAAAAAAGAAAACTAAACATGTAACCGATTAATATTTCCATTTACTGAATTACGTGATAATAAATAATGAATCCAAGACCTTTATCCATGTATCTGCTACAGAATTTAAAAATAATCCAACACCACAATGAAACGAAAAAAAAAAAAAATCAAGAACTTACAAATAAATATATTACTGAATTAAGAAGGACTCGATAAAACAATCAGAGATACAGAACCAATACTCCTATTCATTACTGAATCAAGAATTCTATAAAATAAAGATTCAAAAAAAAAAAAAAGAAAATAGTCTCTACTTAGATCAAGAAGAACTTGACAAAACAGAATAAGAAACAAAGAACAAATACTCCTAACCTTTACTAATTCAATAATTTTACAGAATAAAGACAAAACAATGCAGAAAACAGCTCTAACTACTACTGTATCAAGAAGGACATGATAAAACACAATCAGAAATGCCAAACAAATTCTCTTAACCATTACTGATTCAAGAATTCTATAAAATGAAGCTAAAAATACAGAAAACAGCCCCAACTATTATTGGATCAAGAAGGACTTGACAAAACTGAATCAGAAATACAGAACCAATATTCTTAACCTTTACCGAATCAAGAATATTACTAAATAAAGCTAAAAATACAGAAAACGGCTCTATACTACTGGATCAAGAATGACGGAATAAAGCTAGAAATAAAGAACAAACATTCCTAGCTCTAACAAAAGATTCCATACTAGTATTCAATGTGAATAGATTTTAAAAAATTATAACACTAACTTGGATTTTACCCTTTTACACCTAGTGTAACAGACGAAAGAGACAAAGTATCAATTCCAAGTAGATTTATAACTTTTATCTCTTTAAAAATAACATTTCTTTTTAGAAAGTCAAATTATCATTTGAAAAATATTTTTTTCATCTAGTCTTTCTGTATATATTCTTCTATAATATTATCTATAAATTGATTATATTTTTCAATATATTTAGAGAATAAAATTTTCATATAAAAAGCATTTCTCTCATATGCCTCTTGTATTTAGTGTAATTCTTTTAAATATGGGTGACTCGCGTACAGGAATTTAGTATATCTTTTTAAACTCTTCTAAAAAAAATTAATAGCTAATTTTATTATCAATTATTTTATTTCCAAAGAGCTATATCCCGCAAGAGATACTTGCGCCAAACAAGGAGAAAAGTTTATTTACATAAGTTATTTACATTATTCAACGCATGAAAACATTAGAGATCCAGATTTTGTAGAAAGTTTAGAATGTATTTACAAAATGAATTGAACTTTAAATATGATTTTTAAATCGGAAATCAAATCGTTAAGTTCACAAACAACTAGTTCATTCTATAATCTTGAAATGCTGGGCAATCGATCAGTAGATGTCTTGAGGTTTGTTCCTCAATACCACAAAGGCAACTTGAATCCTCCACTGTCTTTATTCTATTTAAAAAAACTTTTGAAATTTCTGTGGTTTGTAACAAATTGAGTTTAATTTATTTTATTATGGATTCTTGGACTCTTGGTGGAGACTGAACTCTTTCTGGCCTCCTCAACATGGGCTCTTGTTCCTGGATCCTATGTGTGTCTTTATCACCTCGACGGTTTACAACTCACCATATATATATGATAAGTTCTAGCCGACGTAGCCCAGCTTGCCTGATTTCTCTATGAACCGCCGAATTTGGACAAGTGGCCACCAGCCTGGATACAATATCTGGTCCACGAAGGGACAATCTCTCTCTCTCTCTCTCTCTATCATCCGGCGGCCCCCTGACCTGCAGGGATGGATCTTCGGGCATGACCTGGAGGACGACGCCCTGGCCATCCTGGCGTCTGCCAAGACCCGTATCTACAAGCACTTCCTCGGCCTGGAGATACGGGGCGTCCAAGAAGACCCTCTCATCGTCTGGAGGAGGACTCTAGCAAGATGGTGGAGCCTTCCTCAATCATAATTTCACTGTATTATATCATTATTTTTCATCCATAATTGACTAGTAGTCAATAAAGTTTGTTTAACCGTCTCTCTCTCTCTCTCTCTCTCTCTGTGTGTGTTCATAGTAACACAATTTTAAACCTGAACTTTGTCATTATTCTGTGTGGGAAGCCATAGGAATTTAGGTTGACCAAATATCAATATCAACGTTTAGTTGATTTTTGTTCCAATAGATGGCGCTCTGCCATCCAAAATTTCCATATGAGCAGTTAGGTTATGCCTTTTTTGTTGTTAATATATATATACATATTTATTTGTTTTGAAAATAGAGCAATCCATAAATAGATCTTTAATTAAAAAGGTATATATTGGATCAAAATATCATTTATTTTACCAATATTTCAGTTGGCTGAACGCCAACCTTTATCAAGGTGTTATAACATTTTAAAGTGTGTCAACAACAAACATTATGTGGCGCTGAGTTTGTTGTTGATACACTTTAAAATGTTATAACACCTTGATAAAGGTTGGCGTTCAGCCAACTGAAATATTGGTAAAATAAATGATATTTTGATCCAATATATGCCTTTTTAATTAAATACATATTTATATTTTAAAAAAAAGGGCATATCCTTACCACTTACGTTATGAGCATTTTAGATGGAAGAGCGTCATTTAATGGAAAGAAAATCAATTTAACGTTAATTAAACTTGTTCTGTGATATTTGGCTAACCCAATTTTCTGATTAAATCTAGAAAAGCTAACTATGTACGCGTTTCGAGCTTTTAGCTCTCGTCAGTGTGATGCAGGCTGTACCTATACGACCAAAAATTTGGTCTTAGAGGCTTCCCTGAGAAATAAAAAAAAAAGGACCATTTAAGACCAAAATTAAGAATTTTTTTAGAAATATTATGTAATTTGTTTACGTATGTATTTTGTTTACGATATAAATAATGAAGCACAAAAATAATCATTTTTTTCAATTTTATTCAGAGTGATTCATAAAAAAATACATTTGAGAATAAAAATACATTATTTTAATAAAATGTTGTCTACAAAATCTATTCAATTTTATAGTGAAAAAGTTTAACTCTAAAAGTAGAAATATACAATTACTGATAAATTGTTGTGTGATTTCTATATATATATAGCAGATATATTCACATATATATGTTCTAAGAAAAATAAATTTTGATAAATAAAAATATTTTAGGATACATTAATTTGCAAAAATAGTTAAGAGACAAAATTTTTTTTTTATTGAATTAAAAAAATGATTAATAAAGTTTTTTGTTCAAATGGGTCATATTTATACATGATCATGGAAAACATAAAACTAAGCCTCGAAATTTATTTGTATTTACATATTAATATAGCCCAATATGTAATATATTTATGCAAAATTTTCCCCTTTTAATTATTATTCTGTAAATTCTAAAAAAAAATTTCATTTTTAATTGTTTATTAATTAACTATTACATACCAAAGTAAAATTTATAACGAAAAAATTTCACGATAAAATATTTTTTTTTTATTTAAAGGAAATGTGTGCCCCTTTCGATATATAATAAAAATAAATTATACATATAGTTTCTTTTAATGAATATTTAGAAATAAGAAAATTGTGATATACTTTTATAAAAAATATCTAAAAACCTCTTACGCCATAAGTTTATTTATTTATATAAAGAAACTTATTACTTTAGATTTTTAGATATTTTTATAATCAATATTTATTTCTATCAAATCAGACATTTTCAATTTGTTTCTATACTTTCATATTTTGATTCATCTGATAGTTCTGATTGGATATTTTCTTCATCTTCTTCATTGTTTGAATCTTCAACGATATTTTCATCCTCACTTGCATATGCGTTAATATTTAATGTATCCTTTTGTAAAGTTTCTTCTGAATTTTCTTCTAAAGTTACATTTGGAATTTCATCATTGTTAAAATTAAAATCAATTAAAGTTTCATTATCTATTTCTTTAATGAAATTTTCTTTTGATAATTGAATTAATCGATGATTATGTAAATAAGTTGTTGGATCAGTTGTCGTTATTGATATTAAATTTATATTTTCGTCTGCTTCTATATTTTTATCTTCTTTAGTTGTTTCATCATTTTCATATTCGTAGCTTTCAGAATTTTGTTCTTCTTCAGATTTTTCTTTAATTTCTTCAATTTCTTCTTTTTCTTCACTAACATTTTCAGATTCCTCATTTATTTTCGTTGTCATTTCTATCTTCGGTATTTCTGTATTAATTTCCATTTTATGATTTTTAATATTCTTTAATCTATATATTCTTATATTTTTACCTAAATTATGATTTTCTAAATTTTTTGGCGATGTTAATTTTTCATTCATAATAGTTGATGCTTCGAAATTTTGTTTATGATTTATAATTTTATAATTTGGTGGTAAGGTAGTTATTAAATGAGTGAATTGTTTTTTATAATTTTTTTCTAAATTTTTCGTAATCTTTTTCTTTTTACGTTCTAATGAATCTGTAGTTATTTTTGGTATATCGATTGTTTTTAATGGTATTTGAAAAGTATTTTTATTTGGAATTTTAGTTGATATACTTTTACCAATATTTGAACCACTAAAAACATTTGCTCCTTGAAAAAATGGAGGATTTTCAATATTTTCATCTAAAGATGGTACAAAACCAGGATCATAAAATGGATATTCTGGATTAAAATTTGGTTCATTATTTTCAAATTGTTGATCAGTATAATCAAAGTCGTTTATTTCTGGTGTTGGTGGTGATGGATTAAAATCGACAATTTCTTCATGGCTTAGTTGACCTTGGGAAGTAGTAAATGATTCTTTGATAATATCTTTCTCAACAGAGAATGATTCGTCTGATTTATGTTCCTGTTGAAGATGTTTCATTGGATTATCGAATGAAACGTTAAAAATCATATTCATAAAACGTTGATTTCTTTCAACTGGACATTTCTTTTGATCAACAATATTAAAACGGCTGTTATCAACCCCGAAGACATGGAGCTGTTCTCGGATAAGATTGATATAGGCCTGATCAAGATTCTTCTTTCGACTAAGGATATCTGCTTGTTGGATATGGGCCATTCTTAAGGGTAAATTTGCACAACTCCAAGTTGCAGCGTAATTCTGATAATCTGTCATTACCACTTGACTTGTCAATGGACTCATACCACCTGAAACATACACAGTCATATAGTCAGAATTACAATTTATTAGAAGTTTAAAGAACAATATATTATGATGTATTAGCGCCCCATCTGTTATGAAAATTCGAAACTATTATAGACGCGTATGATTCTTTTTAAAAATTAAATAATTTCTACTGTCCTTTACTGCAATGTAAAAATTATTGGGAGGGCCTGGCTAATCAGCGGTGAACCCTCCTAGCGGTTTTGCCAGTTTAATCTTCCTTTTATAGTGATACTGATGCTAGACTCTTGGAATGGGTATTTTCGATTAACTATGGACAGAAGCTTTGAGAACAGTAGAAATATATACAATTATAAATATATAATTAAAATGGCTAAACCGCTGGGAGGGTTCACCACTGATAAGCCAAGCTCTCCCAATATTTTTTTTTCATCGCAGTAACGATAGTAGAATTTTGATTAATTTGTGAAAAGAAAAATTCGCGTCTTAATATCTTCATTCGTCATATACCATAAACTGTTGTAGATAGTTCAATACGTCGTGGCATGTAGCGGACATATAAAGTTGAATGGTTGTTGTGTATAAGTGTATTTTATGTTGTTCTATAGGGGAAAATAGCAAAAGGAACTTACGTGGATGAACATAGAACTTAGAAGGATGATTTAAGTCCGGGTAAAAGGTCATGTCCCGGTGACGTATCCGCTCCAATCTTCAACAGAACATCACTTCTGAGTTTCAGATTTGCATAGACGTATTTATATGCAACTATAAACTATTTAAAAGGCGCCGTTTTTGTTCAAAATAAAACTAAAAAACAATTTGAGTCAAAAAGATGTGATATCCATAGGAAATACATATATGTAGTATAAAAACCTCTCCTTTTACATGTACATTGTACTCTACAAATAAAGCCAACCTACAGACAACCCAGAAAGACGGGAGGGTAAAGTCCGGTCACTTGAGACAGCAGCGACATTCCAAGAGGTGACCACTGGGGCCCGTTAGTTAACACCTCGGGACTATTAAGACAGTTGGGATTGTGGTGCGACACGAACGGCCGCCCGGCTGTGCCAGTCCCGTCTCTCTCTCTGGTTGTCTGGGTTCCTCTACCAACTTTTGATGTCCTCTTATTTCTCTCCCCACCTTTTATTGGCACATATATATTTTTAAAAAGTAATCTTGATCTGTGTTAAAGAATAATTGTTTTTCTTTAAAAGATTAATTTACATCCTTTTAATATAATAAAACTATATCTTTCTTGTCTTTATTGCAATGTGATTAAAATATTCGAAGGATCTGTCTTTTCAGTGGTGAATTGTATTATTTGTTTTATTTTTTAATACCTGCCCAGAAGTCCTCCTCTACATGGCGGGCGGGAGAAGCAGCACAAGTAAGGGACTGCCCTGTAGTACGGTGTCCCACTACGGTAACCGTGAACAGGGAACTCTGAAATGTGGCTGTCTAACGGGGCACGGGGAAGAAGTTTTTCCCGTCCTCTACAATCACTCTAGAGGAGTGAGTGGAGAGGCGTCTCTGCGTGTTGTCCTCCGTAGGGGTGCCACTGACTGATGTCCAGTGAAGCTGTAAGCTGGCCGTCTGTCCTTGGTTGTCTGAGGCGAGGCGCACGTGTCTTGAAACTCTTGGGTCTTCGCTCTGTGTGTGCGCCATTGGGAGCGTCCTTGCCGTGCGCGAAAATTGCACCAGGGCTAGGCCTGGTGTTGAAAAACCAAGGGGTGCACACAGCAGTACCACCCCCCCGCCTTCACGTTGGTTCCCCGTGCAAACCTCGTACCTCAGAGGTCCTTGACTCGACGGCAGATTCAGGGAGTACTGGATAAGGGTACGAGGGCTAAAGGGGGGGGAGTCCTATTGGAGCGTAGGACGGGTCTTTCTAAGTCCGAACGAGAGGGCTCGGTCAGCAACCTTGCCAATGAACTCTCGGTGACGCCTGTGGGTGAATGGTCAACCCCATGGAGCCAGACCATAATGGCGGGCGCGAGGGGCCTACCAATGGCCGCTCGGTGCATGGAGAATGCATCATTCCTTCTGGCTGTGTGGATCTAGATTTCAGCGAAAGCCTGGGATGCAAGGGCCGCTGTTGAGCCTATATCATCCCTGGCTCAGTCTGTGATTGAGCCGAATTTCTATTCTGTCTAACGGGGCAATGTCACCCTCCTTTCCATGGTGGACAAGAAACAACCACCACCATTTTTAAATAAACGGGCAACTTATAAAAAATATGTGAAAATGTGTCGCGATCTCACGCAATTCTGGCCTTAACTACCCGTTTCATGATTTTTCAGGATACCTGAATGACCATTTTTTTGGTCGTTGAGGTACAGCTTGCACTACGGTGATGAGGGCCAATAGCCCGAAACGCGTACGTGGTTAGCTTTTCTTGATTAATCAAGAATGGGTATTTGGCCAATTCTGGAATAATTAAAAATCAACGAGAATAGCGCAAACCATCAGCAACTTTCAGTTGCACGATAAGGAGATGCCTTTTTCATAATTTATAAAAAATAGTTAGTAAATTCAATCACATAGGAACCACAAAGTTTGACATACAATGGTAAAATGGAATAATACAACTGGTAGATGGGTTTATTTTCATTTTATTATTGTATTCTCAGGGTTTCGGGAATTTCTACGTTTCTAGCAGGGCCCTTGTACTCCAGGTAGAAGGGTGGTAATTCCTGAAAGCTTGAGAATACAATAATAAAATGAAAGGAAACTCACCTACCTGTTGTATTATTTAAGTAATATATAGGATACTCACATCTATTGTATACAATGGTAAGGATAACACGACAAAGAGGGACAAACACACAAAGACAGACATAAAATCACACAAAGACAGACCTAGAAACCACATAGAATGATATACAACCACACACGGAGAGACATAACAACCACAAAGACCGATATAGCAACCGCATAGACATAACGACTACAAAGATTGACATATACAATGGTAAGAAAAACACTACAAAGATAGACAAACAACCACACAGGATGACATTCAACCACACAAGGGATAGACATAAAACCACAAAGACAGACCTAGCAATAACACTGAATGATATACAGCCACACAGGAATAGACATAAACCACAAATACAGACATAGAAACCACACAGGTAGAGCCAAACCAAACACACAAAGACAGACATAGCAACCACACAAAATGACACACCGGGAAAAACATAAAACCACAAAGACACACATAGCAACCGCATAGACATAACGACTACAATATTGACATGCAATGGTAAGAAAATACTACAGAGATAGACAAAGCAACCACACATAACGGCATAAAACCACACAGGTAGAGAAATAAAACCACAAAGAAATACATAGCAACCACACAGAATAACACACAGAGACAGACATAAAACCACAAAGAAATACATAGCAACCACACAGAATGACACACAGGGACAGACATAAAACCACAAAGAAATACATAGCAACCACACAGAATGACACACAGAGACAGACATAAAACCACAAAGACAGACATATAACAACCACCAGAGAGAGACATAAAACTACACAAAGACAGACCTAACAACCACACAAATATAGACAACGACCAGGGAAAGACATAAAGCCCCACAAAGACAGACAACCTACCCCATGAGATGCGGTAGATGAGTGGAGTACTCCCGGACGACGTAACCTTTCTCCGAGGTCACAGAGAAGGTCTGGGACAGACACCGCGCCATGTTGCCGGACCTCTGGACCACGTACCAGTCCCCCATAAACTGAACACACACGTGAGATATAACTTCCTGAGACAACATCACAATCAATGCCTTAGGGTATTGCAATATCTTCTTGTGCGAGTAGTAAACACCAATCGAAATCTTCTCGGTAAACTGATTGATTTAATAACATAGACAAATGACGATAGCACCCTATTTTGATGAGTCCCAAGAGGGAGCGCTATAGACAGGTTTAACTGTACATTAAAAGTGACCTGTCTATAGCACCCCCTCTCTATAGCACCTTATTTTGATGAGTCCCAAGAGGAGGCGCTATAGACAGGTTTAACTGTACTTAGTACAATGCGATTTACATTAAGTGACCTGTCTATAGCACCCCCTCTCTATAGCACCCTATTTTGGTGAGTCCCAAGAGGGACGTTATAGACACGTTTAACTGTATATAGATTCAAATTATATTAATCATTATTCTAGTAATTTTCTCCTATGTAAATTATTAAAAATAATATCGTTTAATAAAAGTTTATACGATAATAACAAGGCGAAGGAAGACGAGTATCTTTATTGGTGCATAAGAGCGAGCTTTCGGGAAAAATCCCTTCGACGGGCAAGATATAACGACACTGTGAGCGATATCGATGGCTGTAGCGAATATATACACATATTAATTTACATAAATATAGAAAAAAGCATGCAAATGAACAATTTAACTATTTGTAAAAAAGTGAGAAGTAAAAATAAAAATAAAGATGAAATAAAAATCCTATAGGGTAATAGAAGAGATGCCAAAACATCAGCTGATGGGAAGAAACATCAGTGAGGCACAGTATATGGCTGTAATGGAATATCCAGTATACAAAAGAGAAAATCCACACATAAAGGCCAGGAGAGCTCACTATGCGTCAGGGAGGGCGACCTTTCACAGCTAAATACAAGGGGGAAGTTTTAAATAAAGGACAGGAGAGGATGATAGGCTTCAGGAAGTTCTATTTTTCTATTGATGCTGTTTAGTTTGTGGGATACTATTGATTCTAAAATGAGTCTTTGGTGCAAGATATGTATGTGGCTGTAATGTATGGTGGGGTTGTTGATGTTGAAAGTGTGGCCTGTGGTCTGCATATGTTGATAAATAAGGGACTTGGTATCTTGACGGGAAATATTGCGGGAATGTTCAGTCATCCTGATGGATACAGATCTACCCGTCTCACCAACGTAAGTGGCAGGGCACTGTTCGCATGAGACGGAGTAGACTGCACCCACAGAACGAAGGGGGGCAGGGGGAGCTGAGGACTTAGTATGAGGGTGACGGAGGGATGAAAGAAGGTTCGGGGAGTTTTTATATATGGTACGGATGCCATAGGATTTGAGTTTTCTAGCTATAGCAACAGAGGAGGGGGAGTAAGGGAGAAAACACAATGATCTGTATGTCATGGAAGGATTGGAAGTTGCAGGTGTATAAGTATATTTGTTAATGAACCAGAGTGGAAAAGAAGCCGCGGAGAGCTGGGTTATAATGCGATTTCTTTCTATTATTTTAAAGATGTCTATGGAACAATGGGTGGAAATTCTTTTTGTAAGAGTTCTAACAATTGTGATTTTATGGGAGGTGGGGCAATGAGAATTGTAATGAGTGTAGCAGGGGGGGCATTGTTTTTTATGATAAACTGTCGTGTGAAATGAGGATGGGGTGCGAATAATTAAGATATCTAAGAATGGGAGAACATGGTTAGCTTCAGTTTCTAGAGTAAAGGAAATATCTTGGTTGTAATTATTAAGGGTTGATAGTATAAAACTCTCCTGACCTTTTTTGCATATACAAAAGACATCATCAATGTATCTGCGCCAGAATTGGATATCTGTAGGGAGGGTATGGGTGATCCAATTATCTATTCTAGTCATGACTATTTCGGCAATGATGGTAGATAGAGGGCTGCCCATTGGGGAGCCCCTGAACTGTCTGTAATGGTGCTGTAGGAATGTGAATGTGTTCATGCTTAAGCATGTTTTGGTAAGTTGGACTATGGTTGAGGAAGTATGGGTATCGACATTTTGCGATTGAAGGAAATCAGTCAAGCCATCTATGATGAGCTCATGAGGAAGACAGAGGTAGAGGGAGGTGACGTCGAAGGAACACATAGTGTAGGCGGGGTCTGGTTTAAGAGCTGTTAATTCATTAATGAAGTGTGGGGTGCTATTAATAGAAAGGGTATTATTGTAATTGGTTAATAAAGGGGAGAGGAAGTTGGAAAGATATTTAGCCAGAGGGTAAGCGGGCGATGAGTGATAGGCTATGATGGGGCGGAGGGGTACTTCAGGCTTATGTATTTTGGGGAGGCCGTAAATATAGGCTGAACTGTGGAGGTTTGAGGTAAACGAGGTGTATTCTTCTGGTGAGATGTTTTTAGATTTCTTGAGTCGGAGAAGTGAGGTTCTGAAATCTTTAACTACGGAGAGGCTGATTCGGTCTGTGATGGGTAAGAAAGTGGAGTCATCGCTAAGTAAATTGTGCATTTTTGAAACGTAACTATCCTGATTCAATATGACTGTGTTAGCACCTTAATCTGACCTAGTAATAACTAATGATTTACGAAGTTTGAGTTTTTTAAGTGCAATGGTGTTTTCAAGATGGTTAGGGGGAGGGAGAAAGGGCCTAGATAAATTTTTAGCTACCATGGATCTAATGGAAAACTTCTCTTTCAGATTGATGGATGGACTTGATGGATGATTCAATGGCGCTGATGATCACTGGTGGATTGGGATTGGAGGGGATGCGGTATTTCAGTCCCTTCTCAAGGAGCGAGGTCTCCGATGGCGAAAGAGTGTGGTCCGATAGGTTAATGACTGATGAAGATCTTGGGCGAAGGTCACTGGAGAAGGTGTAGCGTAAAGCATATTTCTTTTTCCAAAAGAGAAGTTTTTTATGGTGTCTGTCGAGAATAATTTTTTCTTGGGACTTTATATCGGTGGTGATTTTTATGATATGTTTCGAAAGATCTGCCAGTGTGATTCTTTGGGATACTAGGGTTATGAGACCTTTGATCGACTTGGTGAGGAATCTAATATTGGAGAAACAGTTTTTGATTCTTGCATTAAGCAACTGCTGTTGTGTTTTTATGAGGATGTGCCTTGAAAAAGAACTGCCAACTGGGTCATGTATCCTGAGGGAAGGCGGGATGAAATCAGCATTTTTGCAAATACGGTTGAATCTAAGGTGGCATCTCCATCGCGCAAGTTGTAGGGACTTCTTATGAATTATCCATAGGTACAAATCGATGTCGCTCGTAGAGAGATTCATAGGTATAAGAAATAACGAATTTAGAAATATAGTAGAATAATTCTTCCTGGAGTAAACTTATACGATAATAACAAGGCGAAGGAAGACGAGTATCTTTATTGGTGCATAAGAGCGAGCTTTCGGGAAAAATCCCTTCGACGGGCAAGATATAACGACACTGTGAGCGATATCGATGGCTGTAGCGAATATATACACATATTAATTTACATAAATATAGAAAAAAGCATGCAAATGAACAATTTAACTATTTGTAAAAAAGTGAGAAGTAAAAATAAAAATAAAGATGAAATAAAAATCCTATAGGGTAATAGAAGAGATGCCAAAACATCAGCTGATGGGAAGAAACATCAGTGAGGCACAGTATATGGCTGTAATGGAATATCCAGTATACAAAAGAAATACCGCATCCCCTCCAATCCCAATCCACCAGTGATCATCAGCGCCATTGAATCATCCATCAAGTCCATCCATCAATCTGAAAGAGAAGTTTTCCATTAGATCCATGGTAGCTAAAAATTTATCTAGGCCCTTTCTCCCTCCCCCTAACCATCTTGAAAACACCATTGCACTTAAAAAACTCAAACTTCGTAAATCATTAGTTATTACTAGGTCAGATTAAGGTGCTAACACAGTCATATTGAATCAGGATAGTTACGTTTCAAAAATGCACAATTTACTTAGCGATGACTCCACTTTCTTACCCATCACAGACCGAATCAGCCTCTCCGTAGTTAAAGATTTCAGAACCTCACTTCTCCGACTCAAGAAATCTAAAAACATCTCACCAGAAGAATACACCTCGTTTACCTCAAACCTCCACAGTTCAGCCTATATTTACGGCCTCCCCAAAATACATAAGCCTGAAGTACCCCTCCGCCCCATCATAGCCTATCACTCATCGCCCGCTTACCCTCTGGCTAAATATCTTTCCAACTTCCTCTCCCCTTTATTAACCAATTACAATAATACCCTTTCTATTAATAGCACCCCACACTTCATTAATGAATTAACAGCTCTTAAACCAGACCCCGCCTACACTATGTGTTCCTTCGACGTCACCTCCCTCTACCTCTGTCTTCCTCATGAGCTCATCATAGATGGCTTGACTGATTTCCTTCAATCGCAAAATGTCGATACCCATACTTCCTCAACCATAGTCCAACTTACCAAAACATGCTTAAGCATGAACACATTCACATTCCTACAGCACCATTACAGACAGTTCAGGGGCTCCCCAATGGGCAGCCCTCTATCTACCATCATTGCCGAAATAGTCATGACTAGAATAGATAATTGGATCACCCATACCCTCCCTACAGATATCCAATTCTGGCGCAGATACATTGATGATGTCTTTTGTATATGCAAAAAAGGTCAGGAGAGTTTTATACTATCAACCCTTAATAATTACAACCAAGATATTTCCTTTACTCTAGAAACTGAAGCTAACCATGTTCTCCCATTCTTAGATATCTTAATTATTCGCACCCCATCCTCATTTCACACGACAGTTTATCATAAAAAACAATGCCCCCCCTGCTACACTCATTACAATTCTCATTGCCCCACCTCCCATAAAATCACAATTGTTAGAACTCTTACAAAAAGAATTTCCACCCATTGTTCCATAGACATCTTTAAAATAATAGAAAGAAATCGCATTATAACCCAGCTCTCCGCGGCTTCTTTTCCACTCTGGTTCATTAACAAATATACTTATACACCTGCAACTTCCAATCCTTCCATGACATACAGATCATTGTGTTTTCTCCCTTACTCCCCCTCCTCTGTTGCTATAGCTAGAAAACTCAAATCCTATGGCATCCGTACCATATATAAAAACTCCCCGAACCTTCTTTCATCCCTCCGTCACCCTCATACTAAGTCCTCAGCTCCCCCTGCCCCCCCTTCGTTCTGTGGGTGCAGCCTACTCCGTCTCATGCGAACAGTGCCCTGCCACTTACGTTGGTGAGACGGGTAGATCTGTATCCATCAGGATGACTGAACATTCCCGCAATATTTCCCGTCAAGATACCAAGTCCCTTATTTATCAACATATGCAGACCACAGGCCACACTTTCAACATCAACAACCCCACCATACATTACAGCCACATACATATCTTGCACCAAAGACTCATTTTAGAATCAATAGTATCCCACAAACTAAACAGCATCAATAGAAAAATAGAACTTCCTGAAGCCTATCATCCTCTCCTGTCCTTTATTTAAAACTTCCCCCTTGTATTTAGCTGTGAAAGGTCGCCCTCCCTGACGCATAGTGAGCTCTCCTGGCCTTTATGTGTGGATTTTCTCTTTTGTATACTGGATATTCCATTACAGCCATATACTGTGCCTCACTGATGTTTCTTCCCATCAGCTGATGTTTTGGCATCTCTTCTATTACCCTATAGGATTTTTATTTCATCTTTATTTTTATTTTTACTTCTCACTTTTTTACAAATAGTTAAATTGTTCATTTGCATGCTTTTTTCTATATTTATGTAAATTAATATGTGTATATATTCGCTACAGCCATCGATATCGCTCACAGTGTCGTTATATCTTGCCCGTCGAAGGGATTTTTCCCGAAAGCTCGCTCTTATGCACCAATAAAGATACTCGTCTTCCTTCGCCTTGTTATTATCGTATAAGTTTACTCCAGGAAGAATTATTCTAATAAAAGTTTATGTTTTTCTTAAAACGTTGTTTTCCCTATTACTCTGCTAATAATATTATTACGGCGAATATATATAATAATACATAATACAATTACTTTATATAAAATACAAAGACAGTATACATAACAGCAAATAATATTATTACGGCGAATACATAATAATACATTTACTTTATACATAATACAAAGACATTATACATAACGGCGTATAATATTATTACGGCGAATACATAATAATACAATTACTTTATACATAATACAAAGACCGTGCGGCCACGCGTCGCGCGAGCTCCGCGTTTTTTCGCCTCTGGCGAGTGTATGGATCCCGGCGGTACGCCGAGTATGATACGGGCGGAAAGCCCATCGAAAGCTGAAAAGAAGCCTGTAAGGCTCGGCTTTCAAGCTCAACTATGTTCTGATTTATCAGCGAAAGAAAACATACAGAAGAACATTTCAATTTCTTCAGACGAATTTCAAAAATATGTAAATCCGCCCGCCGGCGGACAACATGCGAATCCGGCCGCGCCGACCAACTTTGATACTGCTTCGTTTTCCGAGGCCGCTGCCCAAGCCAATAGAAGCTGGGCAGATTTAGCAGAGGACAACAATCCTGAACACGAGGACAACTACACCACTGTCCAAAGAAAGAAAAGACGCCGTGGCTCGGCGGAATCACCTGCGGCGGCTGCACCTTCCTCTAACATCAGAGGCGCAGGAGCCATTCGCCGGCCACGATCATCCACGGGATGGGCACCGCGGGCGGAGGAAATTCGGACCACCCGAGCGCACATCGCGGAGGCCAGGGCGCGGCAGGCGTCTTCCACCGAGGACCACTGCGTTTACGTAGAGCGCAGCCCTGAACTGGAGCCCTTTCACTACATGAGGGCCATTGAAAGGATGTTTGGGAGCACCAGGGAGGTCTTCCAGGTGACCAAAATGAACGGCCACTTCCTGGTGGGACTGGCAAACAGAGGCATGGCCGAGCGCCTCGTCAACGAGGGCCTCGAGGTGGAGGGAACACTCCACAGGGCCTTCCCGTTCCGCAAGAGGGCGGAGCGAATAACGGTGGGCAACCTCCCCTTCTTCGTGGGGGATTCAGCCGTCATCAGCGTCCTGGCACCGTTTGGGAAAGTAACATCAATCGCCCCCAAACTGATGATGGCTGGCCCTTACACCTACAACGACGGCCGCCGCGAGGCGTTTATTGTCCTCCACGAAGGAATGGCAATAGAGAGGCTTCCCACCCGCCTAAACATCACTTTCAAAGGCGAGGCCTGGCCCGCATACCTATCCTCCGGGATTAGGTGCTCCAGGTGCCGAGGCCAAGGACATCGCCGGGCCAACTGCCCCCTGCTTGCAGGGCGAACCAACGCTTCTGGACCGGCCGCACCTACCTCTCCCACCAGCGTCCCTTCAGCGACTGCGCCTGGCCTGCCTCAGCAGCCATCCGCCCAGCCTCCACCCTCGGCGTCTCCCAGTCCAACCATGGAGCTCTCCGACGTGTCTCCCGCGAGCCGTGCCGCGCTGCTTCCACCTGCTGCACCCCGGCCACCACCACCAGCGCCTTTGGCCTTACCTGTGGAGGACGCGTCTCCTGCCCCTCCACCTGTGATACCAGCTCCGTCCTTGCGGGCTCCTGGGGGTTCCGTGAGCCCCCAATCAACGAAGTCGGGACCCCCCGCTCAGGACATTGAAATGACCGCCATCGAGGAGTCCTCCGCTTCCTCTACATCATCGAGCAGGACATCCATGAGAGATGACCTCGTGGCGTTCATCCGGAGAAGCCCCACCGTGTCCTTTACTGGGACGGACGCTCTTGGTCTTGGGCGGGAGGAGGTCTTGGACCTCCTCTCCTCGAGGACCAAGGCCCAAAGAAAACGCTGGCTCCTGACACCTCCGCAGACCGATGCTCTTGCCGGTCTGATTAAACAAATCCTTGGCCTGAAGCCCGCAGGCAATACCAATGTATATAAAGTCTTACACCAGGTCAAATCCGAATTGAAAAAAGGACCGGCGGCAGTGCCTCCAATACCCCCACTGCCTGCGTCTTGGCCTGCCGAGCCAGCACCACCCGCTCCCCAAGAGAGGGAGTCGACGCCGGCCATGGCCACACCTCCGCCTCCCACGTCTGCCCAAATGGAGGCTGACCTAATCGATAAACGTTGCGATGAATTGCAACTTTTAACCATCCAATCGATGAAGGAACTCAACCTCTGGCCACAACTGGACTCTTTATACCCTGACCTCGTGGAAGCGGTGCTATACCCTGAGGATAGGAAGGGCTTCCTCAAGAGACTTTCGCCGAGGGACAAGAAAGTTATCATCCAAATCCTGAACAAGCTTTCCGAGCACACTCGGGACTTACACTCCCTTACTCTCAGGGACCTATCTGAGCTTAGGGCCGCCTTGCCGTCCGACCTCCTGTTGAAATAATTGTAAATATTTAAGCTTTCTCTCCGGAGTGTACTAATTGACTGTGCAGTCAATAAAATCTGTTTAATTGGTGGTGGTGGTATACATAATACAAAGACATTATACATAACGGCGAATAATATTATTACGGCGAATACATAATAATACAATTACTTTATACATAATACAAAGACATTATACATAACGGCGAATAATATTATTACGGCGAATACATAATAATACAATTACTTTATACATAATACAAAGACATTATACATAACGGCGAATAATACTGTAGCAAAGTATTTATTATATTTTTTATATAGATTATTTTTTATTGATATTTGATATTTATATATGTTGTGTTTTAACTTTAAAAGCACACAAAAATATAATAAACTTGAATTTGTTTATTCAAGTCTCAAAAAACAAAGCTTTGCTTATAGAACAAATAATAATGAAGAAGAAGAAAGAAACATTTTAGGAAAAGCAAAAACAAAACAAAAGTACTGGTCAAAAAGAAACATTTAAAATCGCAGATTAATATCTTCAACAATTTATTTTGTGTTACTCTGGAAACGTCCCTCATTGTTTAATTTGTATCTTATAAATGTTGATTTTGTTTTTGGTCTTAAATAAATTGCTGTGTCATTCTGAAGTTTGTTTTTCCTTATTTCCTACGATACAATATTATGGTGAATAATATTGGTATTTCAATTATTTTGCAAGTGTTTACGAACTTTTGGGACAACTTTGTATTTCCCGATTTTCTTCTCCTCTATCACTTCCTCCTTTATTTCCCCTACAAGTATAAATATATATAAAAAGACTGGACACGCTTTTTTATACTTCCTGCCTCCCTATCTCTCTCTCTCAATTTCCTTCCGGCAAAATTCCATTCTATATAAAGATAGAGATTAAATCGCCGAAAGGTTCCCCACTGATGAGCCAGGGGTCCTCTCTCTCAGAGTATTAATTTCGTAAATAAAGTATAAAAGTTGATAGAAAAATATAGCATCAAAAACTTTTTGAACAAAGAATTGCTGTGAAAAAATAGTATAAATGTGATATTGTACTGGGATAAGGTGCATAAATGATGCACTTATCGTGCAAATGAAAGTTGCTGATGGCTTGCGCCATTTATCGGAATAAATATCAACTATTCTCGTATATTTCTAATTATTCCAGAATTGGTCAATTACTCATTCTTGATTAATCAAGAAAAGCTAACCACGTACGCGTTTTGGGCTCTTGGCCCTCATCAGCGTGGTGCAAGCTGTACCTCAACGACCAAAAAACTGGTCCTTCAGGCATCTTGAAAAATCATGAATTTAAAAAAATAATAATAAATGGAAAGTTGTTCGAATTTTCTCTAATGATGTATTTGAAATTTAATAAAAATTTTGTAGGATGCTTTCAAAAAACATACGAGTAAGTTAATAGAAAATATTGAAGGATAGTAAACTAAGGATAACCCAGCGTATCCATAGATCACCAACTACCCGGGCTGTCCTGTAGTTTAGGAGTCTGTCTTGGTAGAGCCTTAGTGAACCAGTTCACCAAGTGTTTCCAGGCTGGTTTGTTTCTTGGTAGATTCAACAGAGCAGTGTCATTGAATGAGGACAGTTCAACAAGTGTAGCCGTCTGGAATCACTGTAGTTGGAATACTGGGTAGATGACATGTTCTACGGTTTGGTCTTCCTCTTGGCAGTGTGGACAAGTTGGATCAAGGACTTGTTTAATTCTGCCCATGTCGACTTGAACATATCCATGTCCTGATAGTAGGGTCATTGTTGGTAGATTCAATAGATCATTGAATGAGGACAGTCCAAGAAGTGTAGCCATCTGGAATCTCTGTAGTTGGAATACTGGGCAGATGACATGTTCTACGGTTTGATCTTCCTTCTTGGCAGTGTGGACATGTTGGATCAGGGACTTGTTTAATTCTGGCCATATCGGCTTGAACATATCCATGTCCTGATGTCATGGTTGATTACAGCAGTATGGTAGATTAAACTGGCGAAACCGCTGGGAGGGTTCACCACTGATGAGCGAGACCTTCCCATTAATTTTTCATTGTAGTAAGGGCAGTAGAAAATTGTTTAATTTTAAAAAGAATCATACGCGTCTATAATAGTTTAGAATTTTCATAACAGATGGCGCGCTAATGTATCATAATATAGTTGATGTTCCTGGGTGGATTTTCCTAAGGATGTTCTTTAAATTCAACAACAACAACAAAAAGCCTTTATTGAGGACCTCTCGTCCTATATATGATTCGCCAGTTTACAGAGTAAGAGAAGAGAATTAAGAATACAGAGAGAGATGTTCTTTAAATTCTAGGAGTGTTGGTAATTGTCTCAGATGTAGGATTGCCTTGTCTACAATGTTTATTTCTCGGTCCATGGTCAATGGATATATTGTTTTATCCGCTTTTTACCAGTTTCTTTGAGATCGCTGTAAAAGGAATGTTGGATTATGAGTAGCTGTTCCAATCTCCGACAAATCCGTATTGAAATTAATTTTATTTGTGAAAATATGTACCTCTCCCTTTAAAAAAAGACACCATAATAATTTTTTCATCCTAAGTACACGTGATACAGGCCATGATAATCATGATGGGTAGTTAGCGATTGCTTTTACTGTAAGTGCATCACATGTCTACACATGTGAAAAGCAGTTCGACTTTTTAATTTACAAATATGCCAGAGCCCCGTTTGGTTACTTGCACTCGCTAGTGGGGTTGGACTTTTGCAAGAATCGGGGGCCATTGGAGCATTTTTTTTAATTAGAAAAAAAAAAGTTCCCAATGCGGGATTCGAACCTGGGTCGTAGAGGTCGAAAACCAGCAATTTAGACCATCCTTCCACCAGCCTTCTAAATAATAGTATTTAGTATCTTTGAAATACGATCCACTAGCGCGCCATTTGTTATGCAAATTAGAAACTATTTTAGACGCGTGAGATTCTTTTTGTAATTAAACAATTTCTACTGCCCTCACTGCTAAAAAAATACTGTTGCTAGACTCTTGAATAGGGTATTTTAGATGAACTATGGACATAAGCTTTGAGGACAGTAGAATTACATACAATTATAAATATGAAAAAAACAACCTACTCCACGCTGACAAGCGCCAATAGCGCGAAACGCGTTCGTGGATGGCTTTTCTTGATTTATCAATAAATTGGGTTGGCCAAATATCACGGAGCAAGTTAAATAAACGTTTAGTTTATTTTTGCTCCACTAGATGGCGTTCTGCCATCTAAAAAGCACATGTGCTCGTGGTCAGGAAATGCCTTCTTTATTTTAAATTATAAATATATAATATGCATCGAGGATTTTCCATATATTGCAGTAAGGACAGTAGAAATTGTTTAATTTCAAAAAGAATCTCACGCGTCTATAATAGTTTCGAATTTTCATATCTTTGAAATGTTCGCTGAAATTACGGTCAGTGAGTAAGTTACAACATAAGTCCATCCAGACGATATATTTTGGTGAAACGTTTTTAGAGACTTTCGAGATACATCTCTAGTTAAAGAGCAGATGAGAGAGAGAGAGAGATGTCAATACATTCAAAGTGCACAGTCTGCACTATTTAAAAAAGATAATATGCATTATATACTCGTACACTATGTACAAAAAAAAAAAGTCGGTGGACGAGTAGGTAACACCCTCGATTCCCGACAGTTATGAACCGGGATTGAATCCCGTGTTAAAATTTGTCTAATATGTGAAATAACCTTCACATATTATTCATTGTTCAATTATCATGAACTAGGTTGCTCTTGCTGAGCGGTACCTATTAATGTGATTTGAACCAGACCAGACACTATGTACAATGTATATGGCGCCTCTGCCAGCGTTGCAGAGTTTGGTGGAGAATCACCAGTGGGTCTCCAGCGACACCACGTATTTCGCGATCTACGAAGAATACGTAAATCGCGTACTTCGCCGCTGCACTGACTTAGATTAAAACTACTAGTCACTAGTTTGTACTAGTGATCTGTACAGACTGGTTAGTTGATGTACTAATCTACAGGAACCTGGATTATCGCTATATCATTAGTGATCATTGAACAATTTCTTCCTTCTTTTTTTACAAAGAGTATTAATCTCACCACAGAAGAGGAATATAAAGATAATAAAACTTCATCATCATGATATAAAAAGAAAAATTTTCAGAGGATTTCCGAGGCTCTTAAAAATCTAGCTATTTTTGTCTTCTAAGAGAGAGAGAGAGAGAGAGAGAGAGAGAGACGGACTCACCTTCTCAATATCAAAGTCCTCCTGATATCCCACCTCAGGGCAGGTCCCCAGACGGACCACGAAGGCTCCCACAGCCTGGACCAACGCCAGTCCAAGCCACAACCACATCGCAATCTGACCATTGACCCGTGGTCCTGTCCGATACCAACCCTCCCCTGGCGGTCAAGTTTCCTCTCCGATAACTTTCTGACGGGAATAGACATTAACCCCCTTTTTAGACTTCCAGAGAGTTGATAACATGCTGTGATGGCTAAAATAACTCTTTTACTTGTATATTTTTACACTTATACATATTGTACAAGCCATGGCAATCATGGTGGGTAGTTAGCGACTGTTTTTACCATTAGTCTACCACATTTTTTGCTGTTGTGTGCCATGTACGTGCTTTGTGTGTATTGTGTTGTTTCTGTGTGTTTTATGCGTGTTTTTAGTGTTGTATGTTGTGTTGTATTGTTGTTGTTGCGTATATTGTGCTTTCTTTGTATTCTGTGTGCTGTTATGCGTTGTGTTGTTGTGTTGTGTGTGGCATTGTTGTTGTGTTGTGTAACGATATCTTTCACTATATTTCTACTGTTCTTAAAACTTCTCTCTCTTGAAGTAATCCGGATTCCTGAAATTTTCAAAAGTTTCCAATTATCTGGAAGTTCATGTCCACAGTTTTTCCATAAATACCTTTACTGAAAAGTCCTTCAAACATTTCCCTGGTTCCAATATAACTTTATTAGGTACCGCTCAAAAAGAACAACCTATTTTATGATATTTACAACAATGAATAATATATGAAAGTTATTCACATATTAAACAAAATGTTAACGTGGGATTCAATCCCTGTTCATGGCTGTCGGGAATCGAGGGTGTTACCTACTTGTCTACCGACTTCTTTTTATAAAAAATCCCCAGTTAAATATATAACTAGAACAATTCAATACAATAGTAGAGTGGTATGGTAGATTAAACTGGAGAAACCGCTGAGCCAGGCCCTCCCAATATTTTCACCCCGCAGTAAGATTTTATTCAATAAGAATAACGCAAAATGGTAATTCGAATTCTTAACTACAGAAGGCGCGCACGAAGATATTTTGCTTAGGTCTAACACAGGTATAAACATGTAGAAATAAGTGTTGGTTCCTATGACATTCTTTTAAAGAAGATGAGAGACGATTTCTGAAAAGTAGTCGTTCGTTAACTTGAAGTGGTTGTTAAAGAGACGTTTTTACAGCATCAGGTCAATTTTTGTTTCTTACTTATCCCTAGTACACATGGTACAGACCATAATGATCATGGTAAGTAGTTAGTGACTGATTTTACTGTAAGTACACCACATGTCAACACATGAAGGCAATTGCTATATCTACTGAGAAAAAGCGAGAACAAACAGAAAAACTAAGACATCTCCCGATGGTCCTATACATTGAGGTATTTCTTCTGAACAGAAGGAATACAACAGTGGGACTTGCCTTCAACCTCCCCGTCAGAAGGATCCTTGGCGCTGTGGATGTCACTCTTGTGTAACGTTCCGCTTCACACTATACACGCCCAGCCTGGATTACATCGTCTTGTAGGCCGCTCCGATGTCAGGGTTTCCTGGCACCGTCTTGTAGGATTATCCACACGCCCGGAGGAAAGTCGCCACGTCTTCTCCTTGCTGCAGATGTCACGAGAGCTGGAATTCCAAGCTGGAATGACGTTTTTGGCGCCTGCCACATGGAAGCTGGAGCAGCTGGAGTCCACCCCTCTTTCCCCAATTTCACAGTAGTACTTCCATGAATGGAGACTCCCACTAGCAAATACTTCTCTAAAATGGACAGTTTACATCGTACAAAATACCATTTTTATCAATTAGCAACTCTCGAATGGTAAGAGAACACCTCTCTCTATAAAACTTTAGCTCTGTAACTAGGTATTGTCCTTTACATAGAAGTCGTTCTACTCTATGTGTTATATAAAAAAACTTTTTTTTTTAATGAAAAAGGCATTTCTTTATCGTGCAACTGGAAGTTGCTGATGGCTTGCGCCATCTATCGGAATAAATATCAGCTATTCTCGTTGATTTTTAATTATTTCAGAATTGGCTAAATACCCATTCTTGATTAATCAAGAAAAGCTAACCACGTACGCGTTTCGGGCTGTTGGCCCTCATCAGCGTGGTGCAAGCTGTACCTCAACGACCAAAAAACTGGTCATTCAGGCATCCTGAAAAATCATCAAACGGTTAGTTAAGGCCAGAATTGCGTGAGACCGCGACACAATGTGAAAAATAGTACAAATGTGACTTATAGTAGAATCTCCATGAGAGGACACTCCAACTAGCGAACACTTCTCAAAATGGACAGTTTACATCAACAAAATTTCCATTTTTACCAATTAACTGCTCTTTGGTAAGAAGACACTTCTTTCTAAAGGACACTTTAGCTCTGCAACTAGGTGGTGTCGGTAGTTGGCGATCAATGGATACACTCCAGGAGAGAGCCAGTTGTTGTTATCGTGTCCAATGAAGAGCCTCAGATGTCTCCATGCATCTCCATCACAGCAGCAGCAGCAATGTCACTATCTTGGGTGTTTAAAGCTGCTGATCTGGGTCCAGGTCAATTTTCTGCAAGGCTGCGAACATTGCTGGGCATGAGAATATGTGAGTATGTGTTAGTTCCACACCAGGACAATTGTTGCATGTCCTATAGGTTCTTGTTCCATCTGGATGTATTGTTATTCCTTTATAGTGTTTTGTTCTAAGTCTTGTTATAGTTTTTGTCAGTTTTCTCTCAGAGTTTATTTCCCATATTTGATCTAGAGAGTCAGTGCTACCTATATATGAATTAGAGGGTGTCCTTTACAGAAAGGTAGTTCTTCACAATATTGAAGTTATTTTTAAGTTCGTTATAAAGGAAAGGTACGCTATATTCCAGGTTTGTTTCAGAGATGTTTACTGTGTGCGAAATCTCGATTTTTTTTTGTAGATCAAATGGACAAGTAAGGGAGGGTGTCATTATCAAGGGGTTTGGAGGGACTTCCATTGTACTTATGATAGTCTGCAAGCTATCATGTAAGCAGAGACTCAAGTGATAGATAGTTATTATAAACGTCATTTTCTGGTTGGAATTTTAAGAAATTGAAACTATTGTTCGCGCCTAGCTATGCAAATAACTTGTTTAATTTGTGTAAATATTCTATATACAGTTACGAGCGTCATGCGTGGCCTCTGTCACGGTTTGCTTTTTTTTTTTTTTTTGGAATGGCGCCCTCCTATTGGTCGGCTATTGTAGACATGTGGTGTACTTACAGTATCGTCTACTTCTACCCACCATCATTACCATGGCCTGTACCACGTGTACTAGGGATAAGCAAAAAATAAAAGAAGGAATAGAAAGTGATAGACAAGAGAGAGATAAGCTACCCCAATCTTGTCCCAGTTAGTAAGTTCCATCCAATCACATCTATATATAAATCTTACCATCATATTCACCGCCATCACCATCTCGCTGGAACTCCGCCTTTACTAGTCCTAAGCCCGGATGAAAAAGGAGGAGAGGGAGCAGTAACAAGCTAGCTAAAAAAAAAACCTGGGCTCAGCTGGCCCGGCTGATAGTACCCTGTAAGGGCTCCTGATTCAGGGATACAGGATGAGCAGTGTCTGTACTGTTGTTTCTTATCCCCTTGTGTAAATATTAGATGAATTCCATTAGTTTATGATCTCATGGAATGGTGTGTAGGGGTGCAGCTATCGTTGATTAAGGAACCATGATCTAGGAACACTTTGAGTGTCTGTACTCCATGTTAGGAGCGGCTGTACATGACGTCTGTTCCTTATATCAGAGGCGGCCATTTCATATTGAAGCTAAGTCGGCCTGCTACTGAGTAGTGCTCCCAGTCTTAATGTCAAAGGTATTCTACTTCACCCAGTCATTATGGAATCTACTTTGATGAGCTCTGCTAATCATCAGCTGACATCATCAAAAGTCTCAAGTTCTCCAAGCTTGAATCCCTGATATGATTGTTGAATGGAGATAAGAAAGAAGATCATCTTGCTGTCCCTAGATCTTCAAGATTTAAATGTTTCCTAAATAAAAATAATTTTTAGCTAACATGATTACACGCTTTGCCATCAATGAATAAGACCATATGTCTAACAAAGATTATTGTTTTGAAATAGAGCATAAACACAAGGTAATAAGACCAAATCCAAATAAACAAATAGTGTGTGACCTTTCGGTAACTTTTGTCTGAAGATGGTAACAACGCTGTTACCGAAACATCACACACTATTTATTTATTTAGATTTGGTCTTATTACCTTGTGTTTATAATCTATAATCCAAATTGTGCCTTACTACTCTGATCAAAAAGTTTCGACACTTTGCTCATAAAATCCTGAAAACTTAATATATTTTCTCCCGGTTTGTGGCAAACGCAAGCGTCACCCTTGGCTTGGAGACCTGCCAATTTTCAAAAATCACGCGCCACAACAGCGCGAGCAGCGGCTGTTCGAAGTGAAGCCATTTTGCCCGTGCTTCGATTTCGTTAGTCACAGAAATGGAGGATCAACGAATTTGCATCAAGTTCTGTGTGAAAAACGGATTCAAGGGTGCCGAATTTTTTGGATGTTGCAAACAGCCTACGGGGATGCCGTCATGAGCCGAAGACGAGTTTTCGAGTGGTACAAGCGCTTCAAGGAGGGTCGGGAAGAGACCGCCGACAACGAGCGTTCCGGGAGACTGTCCACATCAACCACGCCTGAAAAAGTGGACAAGGTGTTGGAATTGGTGCGTGAAGACCGACCAATAACTGTCAGGGAGGTCGCCGAAGAAGCAGGGATATCATTCGGGTCGACTCAATCGATAATGAAGGACATTTTGGGAGTGAGAAGACTCAACGCCGTTCTCGTTCCCAAAGATTTGACTTTTGATCAAAAGAACGCCCGGAAAGAAACGGCCAGTCTCAATCTCGAAGCGACAACCGACGACCCCGAATTGCTGAAGAGGGGCATTACTGGAGACGAAACATGGATTTAGGGTTTTGATTCGGAAACTACCCAACCGGCATCGGAGTGGCGCTTTAAAAATGAGCCGAGACCAAAGAGGAAGGCTCCCAGCAAAGTCAAGGTCATGTTGACGGTGTTCTTCGACTACCAGGGCATCGTTCATCATGAATTTCAACAACAAGGCTCTACAATAACTGCTGACTCCTACCTGGGAGTTTTGAGGCGATTGAGGGAAGCGATCAGGCAGAAATGGCCGGAGCTGTGGAGGAGCAAGTCGTGGATCCTCCACCACGATAACGCGCCGGCGCACACAGCCCTCAAAATCTCGAAGTTCCTGCAGGACCACTCAACCTCTGTGTTCCCCCAACCCCCCTACAGTCCCGATTTGGCCCCCTGCGACTTCTTCCTCTTTGGAAAGCTGAAAAAAAATTAAAGGCTCGGAAATTTCAGAGCATAGAAGAGATCAAAGTGGAATCGAAGAAGGCCATGAAGGCGATCCCGAAAACAGACTACCAGAGGTGTTTTGCCGACTGGAAAAAAAAAAAAGGTGGCTGAAGTGCATCGCGGCCAACGGGGACTACTTTGAAGGGGACAATTTGTATTTGAAAAAATAATAAAGTTTTTTTTTTTAACTTATGAGCAAAGTGTCGTAACTTTTTGATCAGAGTAGTATCATTAAAATAGAGCAATCCATATTTAAATCATTAGATAATAAAAAGGCATATATTGGATTAAAAAATATTGGCAAATAAATCTTTTATTCAATCTAATATATGCATTTTTATTATATAAAAGACTATTGTATGAATGCGTACATAGCCAGTAGTAAGAAATTACTGACTATATAATTTGTGATGAATTATGTACAACCCCCCCAACTTCTTAAATTCAACATACCATGGGATCAAAATTATCAATTGAATTAAAGACAATGTTTATAATTATAGCTAGTTTAAATTAAAGTAAATAGGTTAATTGGTATTAAAAATAGTTGTGGATTATAATATGTGTTGAATTAAAGAAGTTATATACATATATATATGTGATAATTTGTATATAGCAATATGTAACCCCGCCACAGCCTATGCAATGTATCGTCGAAGATTTAAATAAAAGTTAGGCTTCGCGAAAGAGGGAACAGCAATTAACAGGATTGCATCATCCAGGAAGTAAAGGTCACTGCCCAGGACCCATAAAACTAAAGTTCAAAGACCTTCTTCTTCCTGGAAGATTGCAATCATGGTGACAATGGAGGTACTAAGCCAATCACAGTTAAGCATGACCAACTAATAGCGAATCAGAAGTAGGCACCTAGAATGATCTCCACCAATGAGAAACCGAGATAGTTAATGACGATTTTCTCGGACAAGAAGTTAGGGAGAAGGTAGGTGACCAGGCTAGAAGCAAGGTGTGCTAAACTTAGGCTCCAACCAAGGTAGATCCTCTCGATCATGTGAAAGGCAAGGTACCTCCTCCAATCTCATAACTCTCTCCCTTTCGCAAAGTCCACGTTCTGACCCATCCAGGTGTGCTCGTTATTTCCCCTGTGGAAACCCACCGTTCGACCAAGACTGCGCCATCAATCATCATAACAATTCAACATAATCCGACATAGGATTCACCACAATTCACCAATCCCACAGTAAGCCGACAGGAGTCAACAGGATCTTATACAGGTAAACAACAGGATCCGACAGAGAGTCGACAGGATCCAATCAAAATATTATAGAGAGTCGACAGGATATAATGGAAAACGAGCCACCTCAAGACGCGACAAGGGAGAAGAGAGAGGGCACTCCCGTGCCCGAAATATAATCGACACGCACCCTGGCGGAGATTCTCCTGCAGTTGACCGCCGCGCTGACGCAAGTAGGGTCGACCCAACACGCGGAAGCGGACATTCCCCCCTTCGATGGAACCTACGCCGCCCGCCAATTCTTCCAGGCCTACGACTGGAAGATGGACGAAGCCCTCGTGACCACCCCCGAAAAGTTGCTCAGGTTGCCTAGCTAACTGACGCGCCAACCCCTGGAGTTCTTCAGGAAACTCCGGTTGGCCACCCAGACCTACTTCCAGGTGAGGCAGACCCTCCTGGATCTCTACCCAGAATCCAACGAGGCGTCTTTCACCAAGTACTTCGCCATGAAGCTTGCTGGGCAGGCAAGCCTGGAGGAGTACTACCGAGGGAAGACAGCTCTGGGTATGCAACTGGGTATCCCACAGGAGGTAATCCTCGAGACGCTGACGGAGGGATTGCCGCTCTCCGACCAGCGCCTGGTCCGCGTGGTACCTCCTGAGTGCCTGGGAGAGTGGTTCCAACTAGTGCAACAGATCCACGGACCCAGCGCACCAACTTCGCGTCACCACGAGGAACAACCGCCCAACATGTCGGGCCCATACACCAGCACACCAAGAAGAACAGGTGCGTGGACTGCACCTGCACCGCCGTCGAACTGCAAATTCTGCGGCGCCCACCACTGGCATTTTGAATGCCGCAACAATCCAGCTCCACACGCGAGCGCGCGGGCAGTGCAACCAGCCCAACATCCACAACCAGCTTGACATCCACAACACGCCCAACATCCACCACAAGACCAAGGACAAGCCGCCCGAGACGCCCCAGCCTTTCGCCAACCAGGTAGGAAGGCACCGACTTTTCGTCAGCCAGCTGACGATCAAACTGTCCATTACCCATGAACTCTCACCCCCTTTTCTTATTGACACAGGCGCAAGCTTGAACATAGTGTCCCATAACCACTATAAAAAGTTAAAAATTAACCTCCCTCAATTGCAACTTAAAAAGCAACCCATAGACCTACAGGCCATAAACGGTCCTGTACCGACATTAGGTCAAATAACCTTTCCCCTGACAATAGGTAAAATAACCAAAAACGAGAATTTCCATGTGGTGGAAGCACCTCTACCATTTGGAATTCTCGGTATAAATACCCTCCGAGACTTTAAAATTACAATGGATTTTAACCAAGGCACTATGTTCCAACTCGCCACCCCATTGCACCCTACCACCTACCATTTTGCTCATATACCAAATGAATGCGCCTATTGAGAATGCCAAGCGGAGTCACAAAGGGCTCACATGGCACACAAGCCTTCCGCACACGGCACCCAATACGCGCATCCATTGGCCAAAAACCATTTTCCACCATGCCAATCTAGATCACGTCACGCGCACGCACACAACTTTTTCACTAGGGCCAATTGCTCTTATTATACGCCCTCTATGCACAAGGCCACTATGGCCCAAACTCACCACAAAAATGCCCAAACAGTGTCCATCAAACAGGACAACTCTCACATTAGGTACACACGTGACCACACATCACCACGACACCATCACACGCGTGTACATCGCAACAAGCGCGACACTCACCCAAAAAAGCAACAGAAACACCACTCAGGCACATGCACCATCACTGCTGGTACCACCACACCACTCACCCAAACATAGAAATCATCCACGCCATTTAACCACCACACAATCGCAAAACATTGCGATCCTTCTTAAGCGCGGTGAACGCTTATAAAAAAATCATTCCATACTACGCCCGCTTGCGGACGCCATTTAACAACCTTATCAAAAAGGATGTCACGTGGGTCTGGAATGACAAATGCCAGAAAGCGTTCACTAGCATGAAGGAAAGCCTCACCACACACCCCATTTTACACCTTTACCAGGAAGGTCTGCCGTGCCAGGTGTACTGTGACGCCTCAAGACTTGGCATAGCAGGCGTTCTCAAATAGGTCCACCCTGATGGGAAGATCTACCCAGTCCAATACTTCAGCCGCGCCCTACATTAACATGAACGGAATTACTCCATCTCTGAATTAGAATGCCTAGCAATCATTGAGAGTTTGAATAAATTCCGCGTCTATTTGATGGACAGAAAATTTACCCTATTTTCTGACCATCACGCATTGCAATGGCTGAAAACGATCAAAAACACGTCAGGCAGATTATTTCGAAGTAGATTACGGCTGTCGAACTACGAATATGATGTTCGTTACATAAAAGGAGCACAACAATATGAAGCAGATCTCCTATCTCGTAACCCGTTCTGTGGCTTCTTAGACGCCCCCCTCATTAAGAGCCATCAGCCTTTCTCATCTAGAGATTCTAAACTGACCATTGATCACAACGGACTTCATACCATTTCCCGCAAAGGTGTCACCAAAATAATAATCCCAAAACACTCACCAACGAATTACTTTAATCAGTACTCATGCAATACAACCACGCAGGCATCTCACAGATTACGAGACTCATCTCCGCTCAATATTATTAGCAGGACATGTCACAAGACATTGTACAAAAGGTCAAAACCTGTCTAACATGCTAATTGACAAAACATATCGATAGATCCAACCAACATCTCCAAAGAGTCATCGATACAGTCCACGTACACAAACTAAACTCGTACACAAAAACATCCATTACATAACACCACCCATAGCAAAAACACACAATCTGCGACATAGGAACGATTACATGTTTCCATTCAAACATCTTACACCCGACATTTTTCCAACGGAGCCACTGACAATCAAACCGACGAGCAGCTACCCTTTCATTCACTTAGATCCCACCATTATCACCAAAACCCGATTTATACCCTTCAACCATAACAAAAAACACGACATCGCCCATCCACAGATAGATCCAATCGTAACTAATCCTCCACCCAGTCCGCCACAACAAATCGACCCACAGAGAACTCCACTCATGGAGAAAATATTGGAAAACATGTGCAGATTCCCCATATTCCACTTAATAATTTTATCTGTCTTCTGACTATGCCATACTCCCTCTCCCCATTTACCATAGTAATCTACCTTGGACTATATGCCCAACAGCCCCAAAGGCTTTACCAATTACAGGAAGCCATCTTCCATATAGGTAGTGCCTTCCATACTTTTCTAATTCTCGTCCTGGACACCCTGGGAGAAAACTTCCAGAGGACATTTAGATCGCCCCAGATCAATCACGGGAGGGGGAGTCAGAACTAAATTAGGAAATCCCCGCATGGGCCCCTCCATCCCCCGCTTCCGCTCAGAATAACGACTCCAGTTCGATTGAGGTCACCTCTTGGCATCCCGACTTACAAAACGTTCGCCATCTTGGCTGTCACCGAATGTCGTCCATACCATCCCCACAGCTTGGAAATCCCAAGTTCCACAATGAGTTCACATCCCGATTCTTACAAAAAACACATTTAATTATATTAATCTATAATTATATTAATATTATATTAATAAACAAATTTAATTCTCAAAACAACGCCTTCCAAATGAATTACAAAAATATCGATTCTTTTCCCAACACTCCCAAACAACTTATTACATGTTACCCACATAAGACACGCATCCAATACTCACGACCAATACGAAAAACTCAGATCTAAAGGCCAAATACGAACAAAAAACACGCACATTACCAATTCAAAGATAGGATAAAAGAAAAAAAAGTAAAGCCTTCGAGCTTACGTTTCTTCCGAAAGGAAGGAATGACCACTTAAAAGGGTCGAGGACTCTCCTCGAACCCTGTATTAAAAGATACGATTCCGGTCACAACCTCCCGATTGGATATCGGGCGAGCATAACTTAAGTGCCCTAGGGGACAGCATAAAGCTCTGGACAAATTAATACAAAACACTCGGCCTTGAGATCTTTAAAGACACTACACAACCCCAAAAACATTACAACAAATACAAATACAACCTTAAGGTTAACTAGATTCCTGTGTCTCCTGTACACATAATATAAACGCGATTCTGGGAAGGATCATGTTTCCACCCACAAAACTCGCACAAGAGACAAAAAATCTACAAGGGCATCAAAACTCGAAGTCTCCGCGTGACCTAGATACAATGGCATGCCATTTTTACCATCACTAAGAGATATTTTGCGTATCTCTCTTTATTTACATTTTTTTATTTTTGAAATCCAAATGCTTAATCAAATATTTACCATTTATATAATAACTAACATACCATTTCTTCTTCTCTCTCACCCAACTTATTTACATATTTTTTATTTTTGAATTTATCAATGCTCAATCAAAATATTTACCATTTATATAACAACTTTTTTTTTAATTTTTTTTATAAACCAATTTTATTTTTTCAACCACTCAACATTTTTTTTTTCCTCAACGAAAACTCACTTTGATTTCTTTTAATTATTATTTTTTTTCCCAAAGCCCTAACAGAAAATTCCCTTAATGTAGTTATCCATGCATTAAGTATGAATAATTGTATAGGCACCATTTTTAAAACCCACTCAACAATTCCACCAACGTGTTCACTTTGATTTCTTTTAATTATTATTATTCTTTTATTTTGATTTCCTAAAGCCCTAACAGAAAATTCCCTCGATATAGTTTTAGTTTTCCATACCTCAAGTTGAATAATTGTATAGGCATCATCATTTTATTTTATTTTTTTTTCTTCTACTCAACAATTATTTCACCAGCACAATTCGCTTTTACACTTTTTATTTTACCTACAATACTTGTATATAGCCTCACAGTGCTCCTTAATTAATTTTTTCCCACAAAATTACTTTTCTCTTACAGAATTCACTTCAGGCTACCCCTTTTTGAATTCTTTACATGTAGGGGACGCATCTGTGATAATTTGTATATAGCAATATGTAACCCCACCACAGCCTATGCAATGTATCGTCGAAGATTTAAATAAAAGTTAGGCTTCGCGAAAGAGGGAACAGCAATTAACAGGATTGCATCATCCAGGAAGTAAAGGTCACTGCCCTGGACCCATAAAACTAAAGTTCAAAGACCTTCTTCTTCCTGGAAGATTGCAATCATGGCAACAATGCAGGTACTAAGCCAATCACAATTAAGCATGACCAACTAATAGCGAATCAGAAGTAGGCACCTAGAATGATCTCGACCAATGAGAAGCCGAGATAGTTAATGACGATTATCTCGGACAAGAAGTTAGGGAGAAGGTAGGTGACCGAGCTAGAAGCAAGGTGTGCTCAACTTAGACTCCAACCAAGGTAGATCCTCTCGATCATGTGAAAGGCAAGGTACCTCCTCCAGTCTCATAACTCTCTCCCTTTCGCAAAGTCCATGTTCTGTCCCATCCAGGTGCTCGTTATTTCCCCTGTGGAAACCCACCATTCGACTAAGACTGCGCCATCAATCATCAATTCAATATAATCCGACATAGGATTCACCACAATTCACCAATCCCACAGTAAGTCGACAGGAGTCAACAGGATCTTACACAGGTAAACAACAGGATCCGACAGAGAGTCGACAGGATCCAATCGAAATATTATATATATACTCTAGCTATATATATAGTCTTGAAAGATAAAATCCTCTGAAATGTAAAATAATAATTTTAAAAACGGCTTCTGAAGATAAGTTTCTTACTTTATTTACATATTCCCTCAAGCTATATTGGGTATTATAAACCTTTCTACGGGAGTATATGAGTCATATATTCCTGTAGGTTTTTTTTTGCATATCCCTAGTACACATTGTACAGGCCATGATAATCATGGTGGATAGAAGTAGGCGACTGCTTTTACTGTAAATGCACCACATGTCTACATATGTGAAAAGCAGTTCGACTTTTGCGCTTAGAAATGTGCTAGGGCCCCGTTTGATTACTTGCACTCGCTGATGGGGGGGGGGGGGAAAGAAGGTAATAGTTTACAGCACCCAGTGTTCCCAGGTGGTCACCCTCCCAAGTACTGACCGGGCCCAACATTGCTTAACTTTAGTGATCATATGAGAACTGGTGTTTTCAATGTGGTATGGTCGTACGCAGCAATTTATAGATAGCCGAAGGGTTTATAATACCCAAAAGCTTGAGAGAATATATTTATTAGACAAATGTTACAGGTTTCTGGAGATGAGCTTCTTTTATCTTTATTAAATGTAATCTTGAGCTTTAAGGCATCTCTGCCCTTCTACAGGAATACATAAAAATATATAATACAAATGAAAACATCAAAACGTGAATTTTTCTTTTCACAGATAAATCAAACTTCTACTGTCCTTACTGCGATGAAAAAATATTGGGAAGGCTTGGCTCATCAGTGGTGAACCCTCCCAGTAGTTTCACCAATTTAATCTACCAGACCGCTTCTTAGAGCTCTAATACTGTATTGGATCATTCTGCTTATATATGCTACACTGAAGGGTAGAATCTTAGAAATGGTATTTAAGTAAACTATGGACATATGCTTTTAGGACAGTAGAATTACATATAAAGAAGTAGAAATTTGAATTATCTATGAAATTGTTGGGTGCTACGCTGTCTGGAGTATAGGAACTCCATCTATTATTTCTTCCTGTGGTGAATATATATAAGACGGGTGGTCCTAATAAAGCTTTGTGTGTGTGTGTGTGTGAATTATCTATGAAAATAAACATTCGCGTTTTGGTATTTTCATTTGTATTATATAGATGGTGTGTTATTGCAATGTATTAATGGAATGAAAATATATAAACGCTGTTAAGATGCTAACTAATTTATATATACATTTGTTTGTTTAATATCCAGGAGATTTAAATCTCTCTCTCTCAATTGATATTGAAATTTATATAGAATATATAAATAAGGATTCTGCGCTGCCTGGTGTACAGGAGCTCCATCTATGCTTCCTTCTTCTTTCTTATCTCCACTCAATCATATTAGGATATCAAGCTTGTAGAGGCTTGAGACATGACAACCATCATGACTGGGTGAAGTAGAATGCATCTGCCTTTGTCATTAAGACTGGAAACACTACTCAGTGGCAGGCTGACTTAGCTCCAAAAGAAATGGCCGTCTCTGACATGAGGAACAGATGCCATGTGCAGCTGCTCCTAACATGGAGTACAAACGCTGCTCATCCTGTATACTATCAGCCGGGCCAGCTGAGCCCAGGTTTTTTAGTGAGCTTGTTACTGCTCCCCCTCCTCCTTTTTCATCCGGGCTTGGGACCAGCAAAGGCGGAGTTTCTTCTTAAAAACTTTATTTATTATTTCTATTTATAGTCTACCTCAACACATAGATAAACCAAAAAGAAGGCAAAAAACAATCACAACAACAATACATTTTATTTTTCTTAAAGCTTTTATTGAACCATTTCAAACATTAAAACAATAACAACCACAAGGCAAGCTTGTCTACAACTTGGGGAGGGATTGGTAAAAATTGGGGGGAGGGAAAACAAAAAATTGGCAAACATTAATAGGTACGACTAGAAACACAGATAAATTTTGTCATTCTACTGTTCTTAAAATTTCACACACACACATGGAGTAAATACACAATATATATATATAGAGGGGTATATGGATAGAAAACTAGATAGATATTAGAATCATATACATCTTGGTTACAACCTGGCTATAATAAATGTTGGCCTAAATCATACATAACCCTCGATATACAGTATAACAAACTCCCTGTAAAGTACAACACCTAATTACAGAGCCAAAGTATCCTTTAGGGAGAGGTGTCCTCTTACAGGAGAGTTGCTACAGTAGAACCTCCCTGTAAAGGACAACACCTAATTGTAAAGTCAAAGTGTCCTTTAGGGAGAGGTGTCCTCTTACTGGAGAGCTACTAAATTATAGAAATGGTAATTTTGTAAATGAAAACTGTCCTTTATAGAGAGGTGTCTGCTAGTGGTGTGTCCACTAAAGGGAGGTTCTACTGTATTAGATTCATATACAGAAAATATTGGTTACAACCTGGCTAAACTGCAATAGGTATTTCCCTAAATCATATATAATGACAGAATATACAGTAGAACCTCCCTGTAAAGGGACAACACCTAATTGCAGAACTAAAGTATCCTTTAGGGAGAGGTGTCCTCTTACTGGAGAGTTGCTACAGTAGAACCTCCCTGTAAAGGACAACACCTAATTATAGAGCTAAAGTGTCCTTTAGGGAGAGGTGTCCTCTTACTGGAGAGTTACTAAATAATAAAAATGATGTAAAAATTTTGTAAATGAAAACTGTCTTTTGTAGAGAGGTGTCCTCTTACCAGAGAGTTGCTAAATAGTAAAAATGGTCATTTTGCAAATGAAAACTGTCTTTTGTGGAGAGGTGTCCGCTAAAGGGAGGTTCTACTGTAGTGTTATAAATTATTAATATCGTCATCAATTTAATGCTCTCTATTGCTGAAAAATATATAATTTTTAACACTTTTTTTTTAATAAAGATTCTTCCCTACTTTTACATTTTGACATAATCAATGAGGTATCTAAGGTTTGGTTTCTTTTCACTAATTTTTTGTAAATACACTGTATAACAAAAAAATCGACGCACCAAGAAGCAGTTGTTCGATTTATATGAAAATACGTATACAAAGAGGTTTCGACCAAACATGCAAATGATTGAAATTTTGTGGCCGATTTATGCAAAGCAAGAGCTCCAGCGCATCTGAACTGCGCATCCAGTACGAGCATTCTAGACTCAATATTCGGCGCGGCACGAGCTGATTTTCAGAATTTCCGTTTTATATTTTAGCTGTTTCGGATGCGATCACTGCCTCACTTACAAAGCTCGGAAAGCTTTTTTGTCCTAATCTGAAAACTCCTTCTTAGTGCGTCAATTTTTTTGTTATAGAGTATACATATAATAAAAAGCTTATTTTTATACAGCCTCTTATAGTGCAATGAATAAAATTTGAAAATAAGGGAGGACATGGCTCATCAATGATGAACTCTCTCAGCAGTTTTGCCAGTTTAATCTCCAGATTGTTTCACTATATTGTATTAGACGGAATTTCTTATATTGGTTATCTGCATATTGCATATCTGCATATTGGTTATGGAATACACTAAATAGGTGATTTAAAGGAACAATGGATATATGCTTCTATAGGACTGTAAAAATAAATAGTTAAACCTGTCTATAGCGCCCTATCTTGGGACTCACCAAAATAGGGTGCTATAGACAGGTCACTTTTAATGTATATCGCATCATACTACGTATTTAAAATCGGGCGCTATAGAGAGGAAGGCGTTATTTAGAGGGGGCACGTTATATACAGGTTTAACTGTACATTGAATAATTGATAGCATTAAAAATTACATATTTTTCAGCAAATGAGGAAAAAAAAGACTATTTGGATCACACACACACAGTAAGCAAGTAAAAATTGCTCAATAAATGGAACAGTGTTGTAACCAGGAGACTTTACAACCAAGTTTTACTGTATATATTGACATACATTGTATACACATGGACAAAATTATAGAGAGCTGCGGCAAAAAATACATATATAGATATATTTTTATATATTGAGAGAGATTAATTTTTAATTTTACTATTAATATATGCAAATAATATCAAATATTAACAAATTTGCATATATATCTAAGCAGGAAAAAAAATTACAGCATACCCATTATTCTAGGTGGTTACCTTTTACCATTTTATACATTTGGACAAATATAAGTATATATCTGCTTTAAAACACAAGTTTGAAAGTTCTAATTTTTACCATAAATATGCAAATAGAAGTATATAATAAATTTGCATATAAGAATAAGAATGTCGACAGAACTCAGTATTTCCAGGCGATCTTTCTCCAAAATATTAACCAGGCTTGATATTGCTTAACTTCGGCTTTGGGGAAAAGAGCTGGTATATTCAGTATTGTAAAGCCAGATTATATTGTCTATATATATATAAAATGGCTGAATTATCGTCATTTGAACTAAAAAAGTTACACTGGTTGGTAAAAAGCTCATCACTGACTATATATATATTCGAAACTATTATAGACACGTAAGATTCTTTTTGAAATTAAACAATTTCTACTGCCCTTACTGCAATGGAAAAATTAATGGGAGGGCCTGGCTCATCAGTGGTGAACCCTCCCAGCGGTTTCGGCAGTTTAATCTACCATACGCTGGGAGGATTCACCACTGATGAGCCAAGCCCTCCCATTAATTTTTCCATATTGCAGTAAGGGCAGTATAAATTGGTTAATTTGAAAAAGAATCTTACACGTCTAAAATATTTTTAAATTTTCATAAAGAGATGGCGCGCTAGTGCATCATACTATATATATATATTTAAAATAATCTATATACAGTAGAACCTCCCTGTAAAGGACAACATCTAATTGCAGAGTCAAAGTGTTCTTTAGAGAGAGGTATCCTCTTACCAGAGAGTTGTTAAATAGTAAAAATTGTAATTTCGCAAATGAAAACTGTCCTTTGTGGAGAGGTGTCCTCTAAAGGGAGGTTCTACTGTATTATAAAATACAAACAGGGGGTTCAAAAAGAAAGAACATCTAATTAATCAACTAAATATTGATGATGGTAGAGGGCCAACTATCCGAATAAATATCAACTTAGTATTACTTTCATTTTCAAGAATTGTCAATTTAAAGTTGCACAATCAGATTAAATGCTTTTTCACTACAAATATATACCTATAAAAAATAAAGGTTACCTTTCCCGTCAAGCACCGTTTTCATAACAATCATATTTTTTATTTGGACAAAATTAATTAATTTTTCCACAGGGCACCATTCGCTTCATGAAAACTTCACAACTATCCTATTAAATTTACATAAATACTCTGTTAGTTGCATATGCACGAAAAACTGGTTTTCCTCAAAAAGTTACATATTACATATTTTATAATAAGGATAAATTTACCTCCTTATACTCTATATAACCCTAAGAACGAAAGGAATTGGTATAAAAGCCATAATGGAGGATTGGAAAAGTTGAAAGAAGAAGAAAACATATGGAAAGAATAAAAAAAAACATTGGTATTACAGTCAAACTTGGATAATTCAAAGCCCGAGGGAACAAAAACAAATTTTCTGAATAATTCTATTCAAAAATTCAAATTAAAAGCGTTTTGAAAGGTTTAAAAGTCTAGGGACCAAGATAAATATTCAAATTAAAGAAGTTAGAATTATTCAAATTCTACTGTAATTTCTTATTTCTAAATGGTATATAAAAAAAAAATCCAAATAATCAACATTTTTTTCTTATTTTTCACAAGCATTTGAAAATTATTTTTAGTTTTTTTATTATATAAATATTACATATTAAAAAAATCATTGTATATTACAAAAAAAATAATAATAATAAGTATACAATCCTTTTTGTTCAGTTTTATTTTTTTTTCCATTCTGTGAATAAGCATTTAATTCATATTGACCATTGACCAGACATTTCATTCATATATTGCCTTCTATACTAATATGGTGTTAAGAAAAAATTAATCATTAATTACTACATTATTTTAACAACACTTTTGCATTCAAAAAAGATATCATCTCAAAGCTTTAAAAAAAGTACTAAAATGTAAAATATATTTTAAAAAACTTTATTTATAATGAATCAAGTTACTTAGAAATTGTTACAAACTAAAAAAAATGAAAGAAAAACATAGAAATAAAACATGTATTCCAATATTAAATGAAGAGGTAATAAACAAAAGAAACAAAATGTGGTAAGGCAAAGGTATTGGAGCTAAATTTCAATAGTTTGAACTTTTTAAACAGAGAGATTTGTAACATTGCTCTCAACTCTAAAAGAGAAAGAGAGAAATAATATACAGTAAAACCCCTCTATAGCAAACCCCAATGGAACTGAACCTTTAGTTCAATATAGCCATGGTTTGTTATAGACAATAGTTAACACAAGGTAATAAGACCAAATCCAAATAAATAAAAAGTGTGACATTTCGGTAACAATGTTGTTGCCGTCATGATGGTAATATTCAGTACTTTTGTCTGATGATAGTGAAAACACTGTTAATGAAATGTCACATACTATTTATTTATTTGGGTTAGGTCTTATTACCTTGTGTTTATAATCTATAATCAAAATTGTGATTTATCAGCTATAGTTCACTGTCTTATTAAAAAAAAAAAAAAAAAGGGGAATTATTTCTGGTTCATAATAAGGGACGTTTGCTATATCACAGGTTTTTGTTTTAGCGGGTTTTACTGTAAAGGTATTTTAGAGAGGAAAGAAAAATTATATAAAATGCATTACAGTCAAATGTCTTTAATTTAACATCTCAAATAACAGATAAATGCTGTTGAATTAAAGACATGGCATTGAATTAGAATTTGCTAAATTGAAAGTAGGTAACTTGATTATAGGGATTTGAAAAACTATTTAATATTATAAGCTGTATTAAATTATAATGGGTTACATCGAAGAGGGTATATTGTATATATAATGGCATGCTCAATTTAATATAAATTCTAATAAAAAATATATACAGTAAAACCTCCCTGTAAAGAACACTTTATTGCAGAGCCAAAGTGACCTTTAGGGAGAGATGTCCTCTTACTGGAGAGTTACTAAATAGTGAAAATAGTAATTTTGGCAAATAAAAACTGTCCTTTATAGAGAGGTGTCCTCTAGTAAGAGTGTCCTCTCATGGAGGTTCTACTGTATTGATTATTTTTAAAAGGTTATTAAAAATATATGTAAAATAGACTATGCAATTAAATATAAAACACATGATATGTTGGCATATGGGGAGAATTTGACTATATTTGCATATATATAAAAGGTGTATATAATAAAAGATCAAAATGTATAAAATAATTTGTTATATCCTATATAAAATAATATTATTTTCATTAAAAAAATGCTATATAGATTTGGAATATATGCAAACTCAATGACTAATATTCTCAATTTGCTTTTTATTTGGCAACAATGCAGGCAGTTATCTTCAGTTTTTCTCATGTTACAATGGATGTATTTTGTCTGATATCTTTAAGTAAATGTTATAGAATAAGAAAAAATGAAACCCATCAAAGAGTATCAGTTTTTCTCATGTTACAATGGATGTATTTTGTCTGAAATCTTTAAGTTGTTGTTGTTGTTGTTTCTTATCCCCTTGTGTAAAGATTACACGAATTCCATGAGTTCATGCTCCTCGAGCTGTTTTATGATGAGCAGCGGCCTCTCCCAAAGGTCCTGTTTAGTGCATCTAATGCAAGCCAAAATGTGTTCTGGAGCTGCAGGTGCCAAGCTACATTTTGGGCAAGTGGGGTAGATTTTGTTATTATTTTCTATCTTCAATGGCTTGAGATGGCCTGTTCTAAATCTTGTTAGTGTTGTTTGATGCTGTCTATTTCTGATGTTCAGATCTGATCCTGGGTTCACTCCACTGTACCAACTGTGCTTAGGTGGGATCCTCCAGTTCTTGTTTATTTTTGTTTTGGCTACTGTCTCTATTTCTTTAAAAGTAAGTTTATTTTTCTGTGGCAAGGGTTCTTTTGTGCCTTTTTTCGCTAGCACATCAGCAGCTTCATTGCCTTCAATTCCAACATGTGAGGGTATCCATTGAAGGTGAATTTTTGAGGTTTTTGAGAGTTTTTGGAGATAGCCAATTATGTTCCTGCTTACTTTGTCTCTGAGTTCCCCTGTGTGACTCAAGTGTTGTATGGCACTTCTACTATCAGTAAGAATTCAGATATCTTGATAATTAGTATTTCTGATGGATTTTAAGGCTTCATAGATGGCTATAAGTTCTGATCTGAAGACTGAGCAAAAATCTGGGTTTCTTCTGTTCATTTTCTCAATGCCATTTGTGGTTTTGATGAGACAGCCACTGCCAGTGTGTCCTAGAAATCTTTAAGTAAATGTTATAGAATGAGAAAAAATGAAACCCATCAAAGAGTATCAGTTTTTCTCATGTTACAATGGATGTATTTTGTCTGAAATCTTTAAGTAAATGTTATAGAATGAAAAAAACATGACATCCATCAAAGAGTATCAGTTTTTCTCATGTTACAATGGATGTATTTTGTCTGAAATCTTTAAGTAAATGTTATAGAATGAGAAAAAATGAAACCCATCAAAGAGTATATGATTGAACCTTGCTATAACAGCATCACTTGGGACCTAGATAATATGTAAATAGGAATCAAAACATCGCAATAGATTATAAACACAATGAGTTTATTTATATAAAATAATGAATTTCATCGCATTTGAAATCTTTGGCAATATTTCGATTCATATATGCAAATTTTTCCAGAAAGGAGAATATTATAGTAATACCCTTGGAAAATATGCAAACTCAGTGACTAATTTTCTCTATTTTTTTATTTGGCAACACTGCAGGCAGTTATCTTCAGTTTTTCTCATGTTACAATGGATGCATTTTGTCTGAACTCTTAAGTAAACGTTATAGAATGAAATAATAAAAGAACACCCTTCCTGAATCAAAATAAACTCTTACAACTAAACAATGACCAGAGTTCGCAAGTTTGTGGAGACAGTCAATAGATGGGGCTTAGTTTAAGTGTTTATTTCGACAGGAAAGGTATCTTCTTCTTTCTTATCTCCACTCAATCATATCAGGGTAAATTAAGCTTGTAGAACTTGTTGATGGTGGCTGCTGGGGATGAGTAGAGCTCATCAATGAATGAACTAATACAACCAGGGAAAAGGATGTTCTTTTTTAATAGACCTTTTAATTCAAAGTTATATTTAGTTTTTTAAGTGTATGATTTAAGTGATAATTAATATTAAACATGATTTTTCTATATTGTTATAAAATTCTTTATTTTCAGCTTTTATTTTTCTCATTCTGTGAATAATCATTTATTTCATATTGACCATTGACCAGTAATTTTTATAACCATGTTGTTGTCAAAACCATGTAACACCTGCAAATTGAGATGAAATAAATAAATAAAAAACCATGTTTAAAACAATTAGAATCTTAGAATTATGATGGTATAACCAAATAATTGGTGTTATAGCAAGGTTCAGTTATTTATTTACTATAATGTTTTGCCAACTCGCTGTCTCCATTTTCAAGAGTCTTAACAAGTGCCGCTCATAGTTAGATTGATTTGTTTCTTAAATGGAGACTGTGGAAGAGGCAATATAGAAAATTAAAAAATACATATTTTAAAAAATTTATGTGAAGAGAGCTGTAGTTAAAATAATAACACAAAAAAAGGTTCAATATTTATAAAAAATATTTTACAAGATGATAAAAAAGACCAAATAATAAAAAGATAGATGTAATTTTTCGGAAACGGCATTGTTACCAAAAGGTATCTCTTTTAAAAATAACACAATGAAAACTAAATTGGATAGGAAATGTTGTTCTGAATATAGAGCAAATCCATACTTAAATCTTTGGATAATAAAAATACCTATATTGTATTGAATAAAATATTTATTTGCCAATATTTTGGGTGGCAGATTGCCAACCTTTGTCAAGGCATTACATTTTGTATAAACTAGTTTATACAAATTAATTATTACAAATTAACTATTTTATGCAAAAATGTAATGCCTTGACAAAGATTGGTGTTCAGCCAACCCAAATATTGGAACATAAACCTTTTATTCAATCCAATATATGCCTTTTTATTATCTAGAGGAAATGTTCTATTTACTGCAAAGATCTATAAAATGGACAAGTATGTTTGAGCTTCATTTTAGCACTTATTTTCTAGGGTTCATCTATTCTTTATATATATTTCCTAAATCCTACCTATTTTACTTCATCTGTGAAAGATTTATATATTCTATCAAGAGATAACCCTGTATTTTGTGGGGAAGTTTTCAATTTTTGAGTTTAAGAAATCTCTAAGAACAGAATTTATTCTTGACTCCCCTATATGGTACAATTCTCAAACTTTTCATTGCATAACTGAGAGCTATCGTATTACGAGCGATATTTACCCAGAAATATTCGAGTAAGCAAAAATTAGGGCAAAGAGTTTCTTTAGAACTGAGAGAAGATACATGCAAAACAATAATAACATAAAATAATTTACAATATTCAATGATAAACAAAAGTTATATTTTCTTATATACGTTTTCTAAAATGCTATGCAAATTTGTACCCTGCCTTATGCAAATTCGACTTTAATGAGATTTTTGGTATTATACCTACACTATATGAACTTATTATCGCACGACGTAGAGGAAGGGAGTACACCATACTGACCGGAAAGACGTCTGGGCAACACATACCTGGACGCCCGCAGACATACTTCATAGATTAATTAAAGGAACTCACTGGTTTAACAGTCGCCGAGATGGTACATCGAGCTTAAGACAGAGATGGCTGGCATCGCATCATATTTGGGATGTAATACATACAGTACAACGTTCGATCGCGAATAAAATGATTTATATGAATTTATAAGAGAGAGGCTAGGAATGTATTTAAAAAATCATTCCATTATAAGCTCTGTGGTGACATAAAATACTATAAAAGACTTTCTTACAGGTGACTGGACTTTTTTTCTTTTAGAAAATATACTTGCCAACCTTTTCTCTATGCCAGATGAGATAGTATTGGTATAGTATAGACCCTTATGTTATCATATTTCCTCCAAGCAACGTCATTCATTTTTTAAAAACATAGTTTATCTAATTTAAAAAATTCAAAATGATGGCGATTTATCACTAGATAATAACATTTACTCTAACCCCCAATACCATTAAATACAGTTAAAATGTTGATTAAACCGGAAGAATTTAAGTTGAGGCTTATATCTCACATGAATGTGATATATGCATTTAAGTAAAGGTTCAAAATCCTCCCTGCATATGCAAATAAGTGGAGGCCCAATACTAAGCAAAGAGGAATGATAAGCAACAAAAGGATTAAAAAGAGAGAGAGAAAAGGGGGGGAGAAGTCCGACCACACCTTCTAGCGGTCCCCCCTGGACCCTTGGAATATTCGACCAAATTCTGGTTCGTTTCCAAGGTGACTAAAGTGGCAACGGCACCCATTTTCCAATGACTGGAGACATCTGAGACTCTTCTTTGGACACGACAACAATAACAACAACAAGAGAGAGAGAAACACAAAATTCTTAGAGAAAAATATATCCATTTAAAAATAAGAATATAAAATAGAACTCAATGTTTTGGTATCAATATTAATACCATTCTCAAGACTAGAATATAAAGAAAGTAGGTAAAATAATCTCTCAGAACAACCCAAACTTCTCTCCTGTCTAAATATGCGCAAAATCTTTGTGCTATCTAGACACAGCCTCTACAACTAACATAACGGCGTGGTTCAGTTAAATGCTATAAAATCGGCTTTGGCAAATTCAACATGCCCATCTGAAGACCATAGCGTTAGTTTTGAACTTTATAAAAGGGATTCAAGTTTGAGATATTCACCATGTGAATTGCTAAATATTTCAAATTGAACAAATAAATGTTTTGCCGTTGAAAAAAAAAACAAAAAAACCCAGAAAAATAATGGAGACATTTCAATAGCCGTAAATATGCCTATGCAACAATGTAAATTAATCCTAATAAAACTCTTTTATATAAAGTTATTTTAAAAAAATGGCAGAGTATTTTACAGGGTGGCAGTAAAGTCAAATGTGCGGTCACAACAGAAATGATTTGTTTATTTTATTATATAAAGATATCAACCAATAGAATGTGTAGTGTCAAAGAATTGCCGTCAATACTCTCTTGAAGATAGTTCCAATATGCTAATAGAGAAAATGAAAATTTGCACGACATATACTCAGAGAACCATCAAGAAGTGGTTTTATGTGTAAAAGAAACATTCATGCTTTTGGAAAAGAGTAAACAAATGGTAATAAGACCAAATGCTTGAAATGTTTGCAACACTTCAATAACAGCATTCTTACGATCATCAAACGAAGGTATAAATCTTTCTTGTTACAAATACAAGAAAATAAGACCAAATCCAAATAAATTAATAGTGGGTTTTAGTTGTAGTTATAATCTATAATCCAAATTGTGCTTTAACATCTTTCTTGTTACCTTTTGATTCAAACCTATAAACCAAAACTGTATCTATTTCATTTTTGAACCTTTAATCCAAAACTGCATGCATAAGAGGAAAAATCTTCTTCTTTCTTATCTCCACTCAATCATATTAAGGTATCAAGCTTGTAAAGCTTGTTGATGATGTCTGCCGGGGAAGAGTAGAGCTCATCAATGAATGACTCAATACAGTCAATAATGTTTTTCGGGGTTACAGAGGAAAAATAATAAATAAAAATAAATAGATTCATTCATTAACATATTAGTATATAACAGTGAAACCAATCGCCATAACAAAATCACTTGGTACCAAGATTTTTATATTGTAATAACCATGGTTAGAGCAAATGTTGACTTTAAAAAACTTGGTAACTTTAGAAACTGTGATATTATAACCAAGTTTCTGATAATAATAAAGAAGTTGTTATAATTAGAATCCATTGTATAAATTTTTTAAACCTATTTACATAATAAATCTCATATACATATATGCTATTTATTCATATACAGTAAAACCCCTTTATAAGCGAACCCCAATGGGACTGAACAAGTGGTTCACTATAGCCATGGTTTTTTATAGTCATAGTTCATTGTGCTATAAAATTATAATGGGGATTATTTCAGGTTCACTATATCCCCTGTTCATTTAAATGAGGTTTTACTGTATATTATTTATATATTTACCTATATATACTTTAATATACTTTAATATGAACTTTGGGTTAAATGCAGTAGCTCTTCATATGAGTAATTTTAAGAGAGAAAAAATATTAAAAAATCATTCAAAAATAAAATATAAAAATTAGTTCATAAAAAAAAATTGTGTCTATAATATAATCTCAGAAAAAATATATAAAAAATTAAATTAAAAATGACTCAATTTTAAAAAAAAAATCATATTTCCATTTTAAAATAATAAAATAAATAAAGACTAGAGATAAATAATAAATTTCATTTTAAAAATATATATATAAACACAATAATATTAAATAAAACTTCGTTTTTGAATAAAGCGTTTGACAAATCTCAATAAAAATAAAATAATAAGAAAGAAATGCCCACGAATAGGTGTAAAATCTTTTTTTCTCTCCAGAGAGAGAGAGATACTAAATGTAAATAGAGAGATAAATAGAGAAATCTAAACAATAAGGTAAATAAACACAAGGTAATAAGACTACAAATCCAAATAAATAATGGTGTGTGATGTTTCAGTAACAGCGTTGTTACCATCTTCTTCCGGCCTAACCTGCCTTTTCCCTGACGGAGATCCTGTCCCTAGCCTCCCCAGCCTGGTCATAGTGGTTTTATATATTCTGCTTTATGCGGCATTGGGGCTCAAAAATCATCTATTTTGGTTAGCATCCCCATAAATAAAGATATTTCCACCATCTTCAGACAAATATGCTAAATGAACAAATGTATTGAGATTCAGTACTTTTGTCAGTTGATGGTAACAATGCTGTTACCAAAACATCACACACAATTTATATTCACCGTAATAATATCATTTACCAAAAGTAATAATAAAAACAACATTTTAAAGAAAAACACAAATTTTTGGGACAACCATTAAAGTATAAATTATCATTTTGTAAATGAAAACTGTCCTTTTTAGAGAGATGTCCTCTAGCGGGAGTGTCCTCTCATGGAGGTTCTATTGTATAAAGTTTTAAAAATCAATGTTGTCTCTTTTAAACATGTTGCTGTTTATAATCCACAAATTGTGCCTTATTAATAAGGTAAATAGAGAAGAGTAAATGTAATGGAAACACAATAAAGGAATGTAAATAAACAGTAGAGACCAATAACTCAAAGAAGTTCATAGATAAAGAGAGAAGAGAAATCAGTTAAGATAAATAGAGGAAGAAGAGAATCTTAATGTAATAAAAGTGTGAAGAGATATGCACACAAATAGAAAAATACATATTACTCTCCATAACAAAAAGGAGTTGATATATACACTCATTGACAAAACTTAAGAAATTGGAATGTCTTTGATTTCACCAATCACCTATTTGAAGGAGACAGAATCAATTTTGTTTATAGTTGGTTATTTCGTATACAGTGGACCCTCGGTTTGCGAGCATAATCCGTTCCAGAGCCATGCTCGTACTCCAAAACGCTCGTAGTGCGAAACTAATTTCTTATTTTTAATAATTGAAACTCGGGCAATTCTTCTTGCTACGAACAATTGCACAGTTTCCCACATTTTACATATTTCCCGAATCTGATCTGAAGGGAGGGATCCCAGTGAATTTTCATCCATCACGATTACGGGCAACCATCACGAGTTGCTCGTAATGCAAAATTTCACTCGTAATCCGAGGTAAAATTTTTCAAAAAATTTTGCTCGTACTGCGAAAAGCTCGTACTCCAAGGTGCTCGTAAACCGAGGGTCCACTGTATCTTCAATAAAGATCACTATATGTCAAATATCTTTCAGATTTATAAATCCTGATATACATGCTAAAAGGTACAACTTCCTTAAGTTGTGTCCATGAGTGTATCTTTCAGAGTTATTGTCTGAATCCCGATATACATGCTAAAAGGTACAACTTCCTTAAGTTTTGTCCATGAGTGTAGAGATAAAATGAAAGAGAAAAAAAAATCATCACAAGGTAACAAGACCCAATCCTAATACAGTAGAACTACCTCTCTTTAGATCAGTCAAACACCTAGTTGAAAACCAAAAGTGTTCATTAGAGAGAGAGATTTCCTCTTACTAGAGAGTTCGAATTAGCAAAAATGGTAATTTCAGATGTAAAGTGTCCTTTGTGGAGAATTGTTCGCTAGTGGAAATGTCCATTCATGGAAGTTCTACTATAAGAGAGAGTCGTTTTTATTTTACATACAGTAGAACTACCTCTCTGTTAAAGGATAACACCTGGTTGCAGAGATAAAATGTCCTTTAGGGAGAGATGTCTTCTTACAAGAGAGTTTCTAATTAACTAATTAAAAAAAGGTAATTTTTGGCAATTAAAACTGTCCTTTGTAGAGAGGTGTTCTCTAGAGATAATGTCCTCTCATAGAAGTTCTACTGTATTTGGATATTTGATCTTATTACCTTGTTTTCTATATAACCTAAATTGTAACATATCAGTAAAACAGGCAGGGCAATCGCTAAAGGTAAGGAAGAAGAAGAGAAAGAGAAATTAGGTAAAATGTTTGTAATTGAGAGCCACAACTTCATCCGGCACGTTGCTCTGGTCGACAAAATCGCACATGATGACGTTGAGGCCCTGAGGTCCGGGAGTTTTCCCATCCAGCCAGGATGTGAGAGCTTCGTTAGCGGCACGCGCCAGGTTGGCTTGGAGGGATCCCAGGACGTGGCGCAGGATGCAGAAGAGAGTGGGGGTGAGCACGTTCTGGGTGACATAGAACTTACCGGGGGACCTCCCCTGTTGGTAGCGTTCAGTGAGGAAGTTGAGGAGGGCCTTGAGGTTGGGTGTGTTAGGCCAGGGATTGGGGATGTACTCCGCCGGCCAGAGAAAGGGATGGTAGGAGGAGAGGGGAGTGCGGTAGAAGAGAAGAACTTGGAACTTCCTCTCCCATAGCCAGGAGAGTGTCACCGTGGTGAGATCAGGGACAAAGGGACAGAGGATATCTGCAAAGATCTGTGTTAGCAGAGATAACAGGCGGTGATGAGCCTCGTGAGACATCTGATAGAAATGCTGGAAATCTAGGAGAACCACTTCCTTTGGTTGTTCATAGAGGAAGGCCCGGATCTCATGGACTACATTGTCGATGGCTGTGCCGTAGAGGCCGTGGACTACAAAGAGTTGATCGGTGAGGTCCCGGGTGGCAATCCGGAAGTCAAAGTAGCGGACCCCAGCCGCCAGTTGCTGGGAGGAGGAGAGGCTTTGGGTCCGCGACCAGTTACACACCACTCGCTTGGCCATACAGCCCAGCAGCCGGATCAGCATGGAGTTCTGGAGCTGGGGCTCATCAGGAGCCAGGGCAGAGTCCGGTCCGATACTGTAGCTGCAGGAGTCATGGGAGCCTGCAACAACACCATGCAACACATACATAGAGCCTGGATGAGAATCAGAACATTTTATGTTCTTAAACACAAGGTAATAAGACCAAATCCAAATAAATAAATAGTGTGTGATGTTTCGGTAACAACGCTGTTACCATCTTCAGACAAAAGTACTGAATCTATTTTTTTACTGAATCTATCTTATTACCTTGTGTTTATAATCTATAATCCAAATTGTGCCTTATCATTTTATGTTCTTTTTTTTAACATGGTAGACATGTTCTTGGAATGACCAACTGGCCCAAAAAATATGACAAACACTTTTTCGAATAAGTAAAACTAGGGCAAAGAGAGTTTCTTTATTTTGAGGTGTTGAAAGCTTTCGAACAAAAACCTGCTCTTCAATGGGCTAATCCAAAAACAAATGAAGATAGTAGATTAAGCACAATTTGGATTATAGATTATAGCTACAAGAAAATAAGACCTAATCCAAATAAATTAATAGTATGTTACGTTTCAATAACAGTGTTATCTCATTAATTATTTTGTCTGAGGATGGTAACAACACTGTTACAGAAACATAATAAACTATTAATTTATTTGGCTAGGTTTTGAAAAATTTAAATTTAAAATATATATATATATTTTTTTTTTTTAATTTTAGCGTAGAAATCAAGTCTTTGTATATCTGGAGATGTGAAGGTATTTATTAATAACGTCACCACGACTAGTCGACCAATATTAACAAAACTATCTACAGCTAGAGAATATCGAGCAAGCAAGCTAGGTAACTAAATAATGATTTATAGAAAATGTAAAATTTTAAATCTGTTTCCAAATATTTTCTTTGAATAATTAAATTAAATAATAAATTATTTCTTCGCCACAATATAATAATAATAATAATAAAAGATTATTTATAAATTTAAAGGACAATTAAGTTTTTTTTTGAATGTTAATTATTCTCTATGGATTGTTGCGCAAGTCCAGGCCAGCAATACAAAAAATAAGTCCATTGTGGTAGAGCCCACAACTTCAATGACAGCTAGGGAGATGACAATTAGACTGAAGGGGGAGGACATGAGATATGAGAGTGGTCCGTCAACAGCTTGTTATCTCTAATGGTCCCATTTGCCTTATTAAGGGCACATTCCTGAACAACAACAAAACATGCAATGGAAATACCAGCTTGGTCAAGGTCTTACTGGAAGAAAAGGGAAAAAAAATTGTCATATGTTATCACACACAAATATTTCTAACTCTTTTTTTTTTTTAAGTGGTTGTGTCTATTAAACAGGGGATGATGAGTTCGAATTTTGCCTTTTTTTTAAATTTACTCTCCATAATAATGATAAGGCACAATTTGGATTATAGATTATAAAAACAAGGTAATAAGACCAAATCCAAATAAATAAATAGTGTGTTATGTTTTGTGTTGATGACACACTATTTATTTATTTGGATTTGGTCTTATTACTTTATGTTTTTTCTCCATAATAATATTGTAACAAAGTATTAATTTTATTAACAGAATGGTCATTTTTATGTTTATATATTTGCTACTCTGTAAATTTCCCTCATGGCTTATCTTTTGTTTACCATTCATAGTTTGTTCTTGCCTGAAATAAATTGTTGTCTCATCCTGAAGTTTTTGTCTTCCCTAAATTTCCACGTGGCAATATCATAGCCTTATACCAAGTGTACTTTGGGAGATTTGAAAAAGAAAAAAAGATATCTACAGTCAAACTCCACAATAACAACATCATCACTTGGGGAACAAGATTTTATATATTGCTATAACTACAATTAAAATACAAGAAAATAAGACCTAATCCAAATAATTTAATAGTGTATGAGGCTTTGGTAGAAGCATTGTTACCATCATCAGACAAAATAATATAAAAAAATTGTTTTGTCTGATGATGGTAACATATGCTGTTACCGAAACATCACACACTATCACATCACACACTCAGGACCCAGATGTTGTTATAACAACATACATGTATGTTGTGGGGGTTGGCGGAAGGGTGGTCTAAACCATTGGTTTTTGACCGCTACGACCTGAGATCGAATCCTGCATTGGACACTTTTTCTATTTAAAAAATGCTCCAATGGCCCCCAATTTTTGCAAAAGTACAACCCCACCAGCAAGTGCAAGTAACCAAACAGGGCTCTGGCACATTTGTAAGTGCAAAGTCGAACTGCTTTTCACATGTGTAGATATATGGTGCACTTACAGTAAAAGCAGTAGCCTACTTCTACTCACCATGATTATCATGGCCTGTACCACGTGTACTAGGGATAAGCAAAAATGTGACACAGGTCAATTGAAGAGAGATATAAACTGTCAATTTGTAGTAGCCACGAGCCAACATGATTTTCAAATTCCAATCTCAACCTATTTACTTTTACTGACTATAATGAAAAATAAAAAAAAGGGGGGGGGGGGAGGGGGGGTAAAGATGGACGATTGGCATAAAACATTGCTTTCCGACACCCTTGACTTGAGATCAAATCCTGCATTGGACACTTTTTTTTCTGAAGAAAAAAATAGCACCTTAATTCTTGCAAATGTCCAAACCCAACAGTGTGTGCGCAAGTAACCAAACAAGAGGCCCTGGCATACTTGTAAGTCTTCATTAAGTTGCTTGAAAGCTAGAATTTTAAAATAAAAAGAAACTCATTGTGAGAAATTATTTTGTAATTTAAAATTTTTTTCATAATATCATCGTGAATAGATACTTGTAAATGCAAAAGTCAAACTGCTTTCCACATGTGTAGACATGTGAGGCATTTACAGTAAAAGCAGTCGCTAACTACCCACCATGAATATCATGGCTGCCAGGTGTACAAGGGATAGGTACCAACCATGACACAGTTCCAGGTGATAGATGAAGGAAGGGAGAGAAGTCTAATTAATTCAAACAGATGACTAGTAGAGTCAACACACAGTTGTAATTAACTATTAATTTACCTAACAGAGGATGTAATTAGAATTTTGTGAATGCCATTAATTTGAAATGGACCAATGATATATATACTGCAGTTTTGATAAGGCACAATTTGGATTATAAACACAAGGTAATAAGATCAAAAATCCTAAGATTCTATTTTAAAGAGTTCAGGATCTGAAGCTCTCCTCTACTTCAAGGAGAAATTGAATTTAATAAGAAGAGATACACACTATTCATTTATTTGGATTTGGTCTTATTACCTTGTGTTTATACTGCAGTTTTGTTACTTTCCAATATCCCCAAGAAAATCACTATATGGGGGTTGGTCTAAACCGTGACCCGGCATCAAATCTCGCACTGGACACTTTTTTCTGATTTAAAACAAAAAAATGCTCCAATGGCCCCCGATTCTTGTAAAAGTACAACCCCACCAGCAAGTGCAAGTAACCAAACAGGGCTCTGGCACATTTGTAAATGCAAAGTCGAACTGCCTTTCACATGTGTAGACATGTGGTGCCCCTACAGTAAAAGCAGTCGCCAACTTCTACCTACCATGATTATCATGGCCTGTACCACGTGTACTAGGGATCAACATAAAGATCACCATATGAGAGCTGTTTGGTCATAGTGGTGTTTGCCAAACAATATTAGCAGTTATATTATTTTCTTATTTATCTTGCTTCTAGAAACAAAAATGTATAAAAAGTCTAAATATAAATTATTTTAAATATTTGTAACGTTTCAGTAACAATGTTGTTACCATCATCAGAAAAAAGTACTGAATTTAAGTACTCAAAACCTCTCAATAATTTGGATTTGGTCTTCTTATACCTTTTTTTCTAATCTATCTTCAAAATTGTAACTTTATCAGTGTCTTAAAAACACATGGTGATAAGACCAAATCCAAATAAATAAATAGTGTGTGACATTTCTGTAACGACATTGTTACCATCATTAGACAAAAGTACTGAATAAGTGAATTAAGCTGTTACCGAAACATCAAACACTATTTATTTATTTGGGTTTTGGCCTTTTATCTTTTGTTTCTAATGTATAATCCAAATTGTGCCTCATCATTATTTCCCTATTGGGTTTTTTAAAATGCAAATGAGAAGGTGATGATCCTTGAATCTTATTTCTTATCCCAGTGCATCTAAAAGATTGGGTAAACTCATGAAGACAACGAGGACATTGTGATGGGTAAAGGTGTCGTTGATTCAAGAATCTGGAGCAACTACTGTGGCAATACAACTTAGCTACAGGTGAGGCTTTTCCTAACAGACAAATTTGCTGCCGACCTTAACAATGGATTCAGATACAGCTCTGTTAGTTGTTAGTGTTTACTTTTAATGGCCAGGGGTCGGTGGATGAGTGGTCTAAATCATTGATTCCTGACCGCTATGACCTGGGATCGGATCTCACATTGGACATTTATTTTTAATTTTAAAAAATTGCTCCAATCTGTAGCCCTCTATTCTTGCAAACGTTCAACTCCATCAGTGAGTTCAAGTAATTAAATGGGGCTCTGGGTCATACTTGTAAGTTCAATAGTCAAACTGCTGTTCAAATATATAGACATGTGGTGCACTTACAGTAAAAGCATTCGCCAACTTCTACCCACTATAGTTAGGTACAAAATTTGGATTATTGATTAGAAACACAAGATCAATATCAAACACAAGATCAAATCCAATTAAATAAATATATTCAAAACTTTTTGTCTGATGATGGTAACGACATGGTTACTGAAGCGTCACACACTATTTTTTTTATTTGGATTTGGTCTTATTACCTTGTGTTTCTACCTACAATGATTATCATGTCCTGTATAACATGTGTATTAGGGATAATTTCACCTTTCTCTTAGTATCTTAATTTAGTTTTGTGGCTTTCTATTAGTCTAGTTTCACCAGAGGCTAGCCCACCACACTCTGTGATACCCAGAGCTGTTGAAAGTTGTTTGAATGTAGAAGGACATTTGACAACAGGTGGGTAATCATCCATTTATGCAACTAGAATAGATTTACATCTTCACTCCATATATCCACAGGCACTTATTTACATATTGTTTGTATTGGGGTTGTTTAAATGCAAAAGGCATTTGACAACAGGTGGGTAATCATCCATTTATGCAACTAGAATAGATTTACATCCTCACTCCATATATCCACAGGCACTTATTTACATATTGTTTGCACTGGGATTGTTTGAATGCAAAAGGTATTTGACAACAGGTGGGTAATCATCCATTTATGCAACTAGAATAGATTTACATCTTCACTCCATATATCCACAGGCACTTATTTACATATTGTTTGTATTGGGGTTGTTTGAATGCAGAAGGACATTTGACAACAGGTGGGTAATCATCCATTTATGCAACTAGAATAGATTTACATCTTCACTCCATATATCTATCAGGCACTTATTTACATATTGTTTGTATTGGGGTTGTTTGAATGCAGAAGGACATTTGACAACAGGTGGGTAATCATCCATTTATGCAACTAGAATAAATTTACATCTTCACTCCATATATCCACAGGCACTTATTTACATATTGTTTGTATTGGGGACAATAAACAATAGTGATTTGATCATACTTTTCTCTCAACAATATTTTGGTTGATGAAAAAAATGGTACTAAAGTGCAAATTGTATCAGGATCAGGTGGATAAATTAAGGAAAAAAAGACATCTCCTTATCGTACAACTAAAAGTTGCTGATGGCTTGCACCATCTCTCAGAATAAATATCAACTATTTTTAATTATTGCAGAATTGCCACAAATATTCTTTCTTGATTTTTAAGGAAGCCTGAATCACACTGATAAGGGACAACAGCCTGAAAAACATATAGGGTTGGCTTTTCTTGATTTAATCAAGAAAAGGTATTTTGGCAATTTTCTGGAAAAAAATAGAAAATCAATGATTAGTTGATATTTATTCCAATAGATGGTGCAAGCCCTCAGCAAATTTCTTCTTCTTCTTTCTTATCTCCACTCAATCATATTACAGTATCAAGTTGTGACCCTTGATGGTGTCTGTTTGACAACCATCATGACTGGGTGAAGTAGAATGCATCTGCCTTTGTCATTAAGACTGGGATCACTACTCAGTGGCAGGCCGACTTAGCTCCAAAAGAAATGGCCACCTCTGACATGAGAAACAGACGCCATGTGCAGCCGCTCCTAACATGAAGTACAAACGCTGCTCATCAGGTATCCCTGGATTAGGAGCCCTTACAGGGTACTATCAGCTGGGCCAGCTGAGCCCAGGTTTTTTTAGTGAGCTTGTTACTGCTCCTCCTCCTCCTTTTTCATCCGGGCTTGGGACCGGCAAAGGCGGAGCCCTTAGCAAATTTTAATTGTACAATCACTACAAGAAAATAAGACCTAATCTAAATAAATTAATAGCGTGTGATGTTTCGGTAACAACGCTGTTACTGAAATGTCACACACTATTAATTTATTTGGATTAGGTCTTATTTTCTTGTAATAATCTATAATCCAAATTATTGTGCTTTATCAATTGTACAATCAAGAGATGGCTTTTCTTAATAAAGTAGTTGTTGATACTTGAGGAACCTTAGTCAGAATCTGTTTTCATTAGAACATTGACTCATCAATAAACTTCAGTTATTTGGTTTACTAATTCCGCCTTTGCCGGTCCCAAGCCCGGATGAAAAAGGAGGAGGGGGAGCAGTAACAAGCTCACTAAAACACCTGGGCTCAGCTGGCCTGGCTAATAGTACCCTGTAAGGGCTCCAGGGATACAGGATGAGCAGCATTTGTACTCCATGTTAGGAGCGGCTGCACATGGCGTCTGTTTCTCATGTCAGTGGCGGCCATTTCTTTCGGAGCTAAGTTGGCCTGCCACTAAGTAGTGCTCCCAGTCTTAATGACAAAGGCAGATGTATTCTACTTCACCCAATCATGATGGTTGTCAAAGCTTGATACCGTAATATGATTGAGTGGAGATAAGAAAGAAGAAGAAGAGGTATTTGGTTTGGATTTTTTTCTTGGAACTATAAATATAAAATTGTGCAGATTCTGTGAGGTATAATACAGTTTTATCCACTTTGAAATCATTAACCCTGATGACTTTGAATATCATTTGATGGTTGGAATTTTTTTTTGGTAACATATATGGTTACATTAACCAATTTTTAATTTAAATTGTGTCGCGGTCTCACGCAATTCTGGCCTTAACTACCCGTTTCATGATTTTTCAGGATGCCTTAATGACCAATTTTTTGGTCGTTGAGATACAGCTTGCACCACGCTGATGAGGGCCAACAGCTCGAAACGCGTCCGTGGTTAGCTTTTCTTGATTAATCAAGAATGGGTATTTGGCCAATTCTGGAATAATTAAAAATCAACGAGAATAGTTGATATTTATTCCGATAGATGGCGCAAGCCATCAGCAACTTTCAGTTACACGATAAGGAGATGCCTTTTTCTTAATTTTGTATTTAGTTCTCAATGTTTCAATGACTCCCTGTCTCTCTCCTCAAGAAATAATGAAGAACGTCCCCTGAAGAGAGTGACACAGCAAGTTACTTTTTTTTTTAATTATCCCAAGTACACGTGGTACAGGCCATGATAATCATGGTGGGTAGTTAGCGACTGCTTTTTACTGTAAGTACACCACATGTCTACACATGTGAAAAGCAGTTCAACTTTGAACTTACAAATGTGCCAGAGCCCCGTTTGGTTATTTGCACTCGCTGTTGGGGTTGGACTTTTTGCAAGAATCGGGGGCCATTGGAGCATTTACTTTTTTTTTTTTTTAATCAGAAAAAAAGTGCCCAATGCGGGAATCGAACCGGGGTCGTAGTGGTTGAAAACCAAATGGTTTAACCAGCCTTCCACCGACCCCCCTTGCAAGTCATTTAAATGTCAGTAATTAAATAAAAAAATTGGTTGAGATGTAGCCATATATTTTATCAAAATGTCATAAACATTTCATTAATTTGGTCTTATCACTTAATGTTTCTAATCTAAGTTGTATCAGGTTAATCCTGTTAATCACCTATTGTAATCAGGTTCGAATCCCGCATTGGGAACTTTGGGAACTTTTTTTCCCGATAAAAAAAAAATGCTCCAATGACCCCCGAATCTTGCAAAAGTCCAACCCCATCAGCGAGTGCAAGTAACCAAACAGGGTTGTGGCATATTTGCAAGTGCAAAGTCTAACTGCTTTTCACATGTGTAGACATATGATGTACTTACAGTAAAAGCAGTCATCAACTTCTACCCACCATGATTATCATGGCCTGTACCACGTGTACTAGGGATAAGCAAAAAAAAAATCTTATAGTTGAATATGTAAAATAATATTAGTGTAAAGGATATATTAGATTTCTATGAATGTTGACAGAAGAACATTTTAGAAGAATGGAGTTGTTAATGATAAGACTTATTGGAGAGAATCTTCAAATCATTTACCCCTTTTCTATATGGCTGCTGAAATAATGTGATATGGTTTGGTGATGAACATCTGTGACTTTGACACCAAACAGAAAGAGAGCAAACAATTTAGAAACCTCTAAACCTGCTAAATTAATGCTCAATATAAAATTATTTTGGTTTCTATATTTCTTTTTATTTTTTGTTTGTTATAATTATAGAAAGATTTTTAAAAAATAAGTCAAAAATAATTATTTATAATTGTCAAAAGATTTTTTTTTAAAAGGCTATCATTGTATGTTTGGAATATATCATTGAAATATAATCTTTAGATCCCTTGACAAATGTATATAAAGATCGTATATTAAGATTTCTCTTTATTTTAATAAACAGAAGATTAAGGGTATTTTTAGATTGAAAAAGTTATCAATTTAATGTATGGAAGATATATCATTAAAGACGCTATATTATTAGCTTTTAAAATGTGCCAAACGATTTTTAACATATTAAAAGCTGTCAAAAATCGGTCTTAAAAGTATTTTAAATCTAAGAAAACTAAAACATACGCAAACAAGTTTTAAATAACTATTTTTAAAACTTTATCTAGGTCATATTTCCCCGCATTTTCTAAAGAATATTTATAATATTAAATTTTAAAAAAGAAATGAAATTTACCTGGAATTGCTAATTGACATAGTGGGACATTATGCATTGACGGTGGAAGGTTTTGCATCCAGCATTTTAGATTGACTTTGTTTTCAACACCTTGCGATGTACAAGGTTGCATATCATCCATGGTATTTTTTATTAAAATGTGCCTAATTATACAGGGTTTGAAGTGAAGGGACTAGAGAAGACGAAATATTTAACAACAAATTGAGGATTTGTTGCCGAATCTATAAATTGCTTAAAGAACGGATCTGGGCACTTTGACTGAAAAAAAAAAAAAAAGACTTTAAAATTAACAAAGTTGTAAAGTCTTTAAAAATATAAATAAATAATGAAGTAAGAAAAATTAGTATTTTAACTTAATTGGAATTTAGGGCGATGACTCTTAAAGGTTTATTCGTAGAAATAATATTTTCCTTTTAGATTATTAGTAATATAAAATGGAATTGATTTGCCATCTTATAAACCGATATAGTTAGTGATATATAGCTAGCAATAAATATGTATATATATATGTTTCTATGAAAATGTTAATCTGCAAGACGCAGGTTATCATCATCCCTTTTTGATTTGTTTTTGTCACTTTTTGGCGTTCTGAAAATAAACAATAAAAGGCTGTATCAGACTTTACTAAGACAATAAAGATTTGCTAAAAATAAATGTGTACGAAGATGTTGCATTTGGCGACGAGGATATAAGAGTAAGTACCCTCGAATTTTGAAGTAAATATTTTTAGAAAATATCTTTGATTTTTTGCATATAATTGAAAGTAAATTTTAAAAGACACAAATTGCTAAGTTTTAGGATGCAAATTTAAGAAGGAGTGAAAAAAAATGGCTAGTTACCAATTTAAGGAATATAATGAGGAAACTGAAACTTTTGAAACGTTTTATGAACGATTGGAACAGTTTCTCATATTGGAGGAGGCAGAGGATGAGAAGAAAAAGGCTTATCTCCTAACCCTCATGGGAAGTAAAACATATGGTGTTTTGAAGAATTTGTGCAGTCCTATTCTACCTAAAGATAAAACTTTTGATAACCTAATAGATATCTTGAAAAGGCACTTCTCTCCAAAGCGCTCAATTGTAGTAGAGAGGTTCATTTTTTTTAAAAGAATGCAATTAAAGGAAGAAAGCATCTCGGATTACTTGGTGGAAATTAAGCGTTTGGCTTCCTCATGCAACTTTGGAAATTTTCTGGAGGATTCTTTACGTGATAAAATGGTTTGTGGATTATATAATGCCAAAATACAAAATAGAATTTTGTCGGAGGGCGACATTTCTTTAGCTAAAGTAATTGAGATAGCATTATCTATGGAAGCGGCCGAGAAAAATACAAAATTATTTCACTTGGAGCAGGGTGAAGATTGTGTAGATAAGTTGAGGATGGAACGCAAGGTTGAATCAAATTTCCAGAATGGCAAATGTAAACATTGTGGTAAACAGCATAAAGAACTATGTAGATTTAAGGAGGCGATATGCTTTAAGTGTAATAAAAAAGGACACATTGCCTCAATATGTTGGAGCAGTAGAAGAAATCTAAGGCAACATCAGAATCAGCCGGGGAAATATACATCAGATAGGAGACCAAGAAGAGGAGGAAGAGTATGTCCAGAAAATTATAAGCGTGACGATACCTGAGTATAAAATTAATTTTGCCTCAAGTGACCCTCCCTATCTGATGGAGTTAAAAGTAGAAGGAAACTTTATTAAATTTGAAATGGATACGGGTAGTGGTCTAACACTGATATCAGAAAAGGATTTTAAAAATAGTCTTCAACACTTGAAATTGGAAAAAGCGAGTATTATTGTAAGAACTTATGATGGTACCGTGGTACCCATTCTGGGTAAAATCAATGTCAAAGTGGAGTGTCAAGATATTACTTACAAACTTAGAGCGTTGGTGGTGAAAGGAGAAAAGAGGGCTTTGATGGGAAGAGAATGGATAAATAGATTGAAATTGGGCTGTCCGGTGCCTTTTGCCATTAGGCCAGCAGTTACTGAAGCATTAGACAAAATGGTGGCTAAGGGTTATCTATGTGAGGTGGCGAGCAGTAAATGGGCCACTCCAGTGGTTGTAGTGCCGAAGAAAAATAAAGAGATCAGAATTTGCTGCGACTTCAAGGTAACTCTAAATAAATATTTGGACACTGCGGCCTATCCCTTTCCCACACAGCAAGATTTATTCTCCACATTGGCCAAGGGAAAGTACTTTTCTAAATTGGACTTGAGGAACGCTTATCTGCAATTAGAGGTGGACCCAGGCACCCGACCGTTACTAACGATAAATACTCATAAAGGGCTTTTCAGGTTTAAGAGAATGCCATTTGGATTGGCAAATGCGCCCAGTTATTTTCAATCTGTAATGGATAGGGTTTTGTCAGGTATAGGAGGCGTAATTTGTTATATTGATGATGTCCTTATAGCCACAGCATCAATTGAAGAACATCTGGCGTTGTTGAAGACTATATTTGCTCGCTTGGCGAAGTATAATATCAAACTAAAGAAAGAAAAATGCCTATTTTTGCAAAAAGAAATTGAATATTTAGGACATCTTGTCACGGAAGAGGGCATCAGACCTTTAGATCATAAGGTACAAGCAATACAGAAGGCCAAAACGCCTACGAATATCTCTGAATTAAGGTCATTTCTTGGTTTGGTAAACTTTTATGGGAAGTTCATACCCAATTTGCCAGAGCTTTTGAAGCCTCTTCATGAGCTTCTTCACAAAAAACGTCCTTGGGTTTGGACAAAGGAATGTGGAGAGGCCATTGACAAGTGCAAGAATAGCATTACCTCTGAGAGGGTGCTAGTCCCTTATGATGCGACTTTGCCATTGTGTTTGGCCACTGATGCATCGCAGATTGGAGTGGGCGCTGTGTTGTCACATATTATAGAAGGCCAGGAGAGACCGATTATGTTTGCCTCACGGACTTTATCGGTAGCAGAACAAAATTATTCTCAGATTGAGAAGGAGGCTCTAGCCATTATTTATGGAGTTACCAAGTTTCATCAATTTATTTATGGAAGAAAATTTATTCTTATTACAGACCATAAGCCATTGGTGACCATTTTGGGCTCAAGATCAGGAATCCCCACCTTATCTACTTCAAGATTGCAGCGTTGGGCGCTTATTTTGTCAGCTTATACTTACGATATTAAATTTCGAAGAACTCAAGACCATGGGAATGCAGATCTTCTGTCACGTTTTCCTGTGGGCTGTGAAGAAATTCCAAGGCTGTATCAGACTTTACTAAGACAATAAAGATTTGCTAAAAATAAATGTGTACGAAGATGTTGCAGTTAGTGATATATTATATACGCTCCAAGATCCAAGGTTTATTTGATCTTATAATTTTCATTATGCATTCTTTATATATATATATATATATAGAAGCAATGGGCGCCTCTCCCGTCAAAATAAACGTCAAAAACTGACGCCATCTATTGACCGTCGCCGCAACTAGCGGCCTCGGGTCGGTGACAAAGCCACAACACCAGCTTTGGCAAACTGAGAAGCGTCCACCTAGAGACCATGGTTTCGGGCTAATGGTCCTCGTCAGTCTAGGGCGGACTTTATTCCATGAGATCCACACGGGATCTAATGGAATCTTCACAATCTACCAAAGAGGTGTTTTGCTGGCAATGTGGCTGGGCCAAATCTATGGCTAGAATATAGATGGAAAATTTGCCGGGAGGAAATTAATCCATAGAAGCAATGGGCGCCTCTCCCGTCAAAATAAACGTCAAAAACTGACGCCATATATTGACCGTCGCCGCAACTAGCGGCCTCGGGTCGGTGACAAAGCCACAACACCAGCTTTGGCAAACTGAGAAGCGTCCACCTAGAGACCATGGTTTCGGGCTAATGGCCCTCGTCAGTCTAGGGCGGACTTTATTCCATGAGATCCACACGGGATCTAATGGAATCTTCACAATCTACCAAAGAGGTGTTTTGCTGGCAATGTGGCTGGGCCAAATCTATGGCTAGAATATAGATGGAAAATTTGCCGGGAGGAAATTAATCCATAGAAGCAATGGGCGCCTCTCCCGTCAAAATAAACGTCAAAAACTGACGCCATCTATTGACCGTCGCCGCAACTAGCGGCCTCGGGTCGGTGACAAAGCCACAACACCAGCTTTGGCAAACTGAGAAGCGTCCACCTAGAGACCATGGTTTCGGGCTAATGGCCCTCGTCAGTCTAGGGCGGACTTTATTCCATGAGATCCACACGGGATCTAATGGAATCTTCACAATCTACCAAAGAGGTGTTTTGCTGGCAATGTGGCTGGGCCAAATCTATGGCTAGAATATAGATGGAAAATTTGCCGGGAGGAAATTAATCCATAGAAGCAATGGGCGCCTCTCCCGTCAAAATAAACGTCAAAAACTGACGCCATCTATTGACCGTCGCCGCAACTAGCGGCCTCGGGTCGGTGACAAAGCCACAACACCAGCTTTGGCAAACTGAGAAGCGTCCACCTAGAGACCATGGTTTCGGGCTAATGGCCCTCGTCAGTCTAGGGCGGACTTTATTCCATGAGATCCACACGGGATCTAATGGAATCTTCACAATCTACCAAAGAGGTGTTTTGCTGGCAATGTGGCTGGGCCAAATCTATGGCTAGAATATAGATGGAAAATTTGCCGGGAGGAAATTAATCCATAGAAGCAATGGGCGCCTCTCCCGTCAAAATAAACGTCAAAAACTGACGCCATCTATTGACCGTCGCCGCAACTAGCGGCCTCGGGTCGGTGACAAAGCCACAACACCAGCTTTGGCAAACTGACGTTTTTGACGTTTATTTTGACGGGAGAGGCGCCCATTGCTTCTATGGATTAATTTCCTCCCGGCAAAATTTTCCATCTATATTCTAGCCATAGATTTGGCCCAGCCACATTGCCAGCAAAACACCTCTTTGGTAGATTGTGAAGATTCCATTAGATCCCGTGTGGATCTCATGGAATAAAGTCCGCCCTAGACTGACGAGGGCCATTAGCCCGAAACCATGGTCTCTAGGTGGACGCTTCTCAGTTTGCCAAAGCTGGTGTTGTGGCTTTGTCACCGACCCGAGGCCGCTAGTTGCGGCGACGGTCAATAGATGGCGTCAGTTTTTGACGTTTATTTTGACGGGAGAGGCGCCCATTGCTTCTATGGATTAATTTCCTCCCGGCAAATTTTCCATCTATATTCTAGCCATAGATTTGGCCCAGCCACATTGCCAGCAAAACACCTCTTTGGTAGATTGTGAAGATTCCATTAGATCCCGTGTGGATCTCATGGAATAAAGTCCGCCCTAGACTGACGAGGGCCATTAGCCCGAAACCATGGTCTCTAGGTGGACGCTTCTCAGTTTGCCAAAGCTGGTGTTGTGGCTTTGTCACCGACCCGAGGCCGCTAGTTGCGGCGACGGTCAATAGATGGCGTCAGTTTTTGACGTTTATTTTGACGGGAGAGGCGCCCATTGCTTCTATGGATTAATTTCCTCCCGGCAAATTTTCCATCTATATTCTAGCCATAGATTTGGCCCAGCCACATTGCCAGCAAAACACCTCTTTGGTAGATTGTGAAGATTCCATTAGATCCCGTGTGGATCTCATGGAATAAAGTCCGCCCTAGACTGACGAGGGCCATTAGCCCGAAACCATGGTCTCTAGGTGGACGCTTCTCAGTTTGCCAAAGCTGGTGTTGTGGCTTTGTCACCGACCCGAGGCCGCTAGTTGCGGCGACGGTCAATAGATGGCGTCAGTTTTTGACGTTTATTTTGACGGGAGAGGCGCCCATTGCTTCTATGGATTAATTTCCTCCCGGCAAATTTTCCATCTATATTCTAGCCATAGATTTGGCCCAGCCACATTGCCAGCAAAACACCTCTTTGGTAGATTGTGAAGATTCCATTAGATCCCGTGTGGATCTCATGGAATAAAGTCCGCCCTAGACTGACGAGGGCCATTAGCCCGAAACCATGGTCTCTAGGTGGACGCTTCTCAGTTTGCCAAAGCTGGTGTTGTGGCTTTGTCACCGACCCGAGGCCGCTAGTTGCGGCGACGGTCAATAGATGGCGTCAGTTTTTGACGTTTATTTTGACGGGAGAGGCGCCCATTGCTTCTATGGATTAATTTCCTCCCGGCAAATTTTCCATCTATATTCTAGCCATAGATTTGGCCCAGCCACATTGCCAGCAAAACACCTCTTTGGTAGATTGTGAAGATTCCATTAGATCCCGTGTGGATCTCATGGAATAAAGTCCGCCCTAGACTGACGAGGGCCATTAGCCCGAAACCATGGTCTCTAGGTGGACGCTTCTCAGTTTGCCAAAGCTGGTGTTGTGGCTTTGTCACCGACCCGAGGCCGCTAGTTGCGGCGACGGTCAATAGATGGCGTCAGTTTTTGACGTTTATTTTGACGGGAGAGGCGCCCATTGCTTCTATGGATTAATTTCCTCCCGGCAAATTTTCCATCTATATATATATATATAGTGTAAAAACTATATAACAAAAATATAACAGTGATTCCACATATATATATATATATGTCTATAAGGTGTGTGTATGACAATTGACAATTAAAACAAGTTTATTGACAACTAGTCAACAGCAAAAAAAAAAAAAAGAAAATATTTACACCAGACGAGCCTCCTCTGAAGGGACGTCTGGATCCTATCAGGAGCTTAAAGCCGCGCTGAGTTTGGCCCTTGCCAATTCTGGAGTTCTTGTCGGGAGAACCTTGACAAGATCCTTTCTATCATCGCTGTAAAGGCACGCGAACATGATCCGTTCCTTGCAAAACGGTGGCTTAGATAGGGGCCCCAGAAAAGCTACATCGCTCAGTTGGTCGAAAATCTCGATTAGTTGATTCTTGACAACCTCGTCCATAGGGGTAGAAGTCCCAATGGGTGCAGGAGCGGTCTGGAGCTCATGGGTCGTCGAGGCAGGTAGAGAAAGCGGAGGGGCTACAACGGCTGGAGGTGATTCCTCCTTATGGGGAGAAGCGGGCGCTGGCTCAGCAGGCTGAGGCGCGGTGGAGCGACGGGGAGAAGTGTGAGCCGCGGGACCATTGCTTGGAACATCCACAGATGGAGTAGGGAGTGCTGGTGTATAAGGCGCGGGTGCTAGCTGGCTGGGCAGCTGAGGCGCAGTCGGTGACGGGACATCAGTGGGGGAGGGTGATGATGCTTGCTTGGAGCCGATGGTCTGCCTAGCAAGCAATGGGCAGTTGGCTCTGCGGTGACCCTGGTTGTTGCATTTGGAGCACCTTATCCCGAAGGTCAGAAACGCCGGCAAGGTGTTGCCTTTAATTTTAATGTCTAGCCTGATGGGCAGTCTCTCGATTTTTATGCCGTCTTGGAGGAGGATGTAGGCTTCACGGAGGCCGTCAGTGTAGCCATACTCCCTAGCTTTGAGTTGCTTGGGAGCGATGAATGTAACACGCCCATAAGGCCGCAGGGCGTCGATGATGACTGCATCCTCCACGTAGAAATGGAGATTTCGTTTCTCCGACCTTTTACGGAGGGGGGAAGGTCCTGAGGATCACGCCCTCGATTTCAAGGCCCTCGTCAATGAAGCGTTCCGCAAAGGTCTTGCTGGTCAGACCCACCAGGACATGTCCATTCATCCTGGTCAGCTGGATAATGTGTCTGGCCCCTCCGACCACTTTATCGCCTGCAGGTACTGGTAAGGCGCAAAGTTAGGGCAGTGCTCTATGTAGACGCACTGCTCCTGAGTGGAGGACGCCTGCCGCGCCCTGGCTTCCGCGATGTGTGCTCTCGTGGGCTTTACCTCCTGCACCCGCGGTGTCCACTTTCCAGACGTCGCCCTCGCTGAATAGCTCCGGTGGTTCCAGCGCTGTTGGACTGCGCCCTTGAGATGATTGGTTCTCCAGAATCACTGCGCCTCTTCTTCTTTTGCACCACGTTGTAGCCCGTCCTCGTCTTCCGCATCCTCGTCCTCCAATGTGTCCGCCCAGATTTTTTTGGCTTTTACTGCGTCAATTGGAGGCGTCTTTGTCACGATGCCGTCCGACGCGGCAAAATTTGCATATCTCTCGGCAGCAAGCGAATTTGCATAATTTTCAGATTCCTTCATTTCAGAAGAGAATTGATCTTGAAAATAAATTTTTGCAGAAATCTCTGCACAAGCTTGCGGCTCGAAGCTGTGCCTTTCAGGCACACATGCAGCTTCTAAAGGGCTTTAAGCCAATATCATTTTCGGCATACCTGCCAACAATTTTACCTCGCCATAGACGGAAAACGGCGAAGCTAATAAAATAGCGTGGCCGCTCGCCAGATGGGAGCCTTTACTATTTTAATAAATATTTTATGAAAACCTATGTATGTTATATTATTTACTGTGTAAATTTAAATGTGTTGATCTTTATATATTTTTTCGGGCTGTTGGCCCTCGTCAGTGTGGTACCTGCATAGGTTCTTTAAAAGTTGGTCTCCTTTTCTCTCCCTTATAAATTCGAATTCTAAGTCCTACCCGCGACTGATCCATGTTCTTGTCTTAGTTGCATATGCCTAATTTGAGTCATTAATATATGTCAGTATGCACATTGGATTGAAAAAAAAAAGATTTATAGAACTTAAAATATTCGGCTCTAATTAAAAGGCACTTAGTGAATCATGTGTAATCAGAAATAGAAAATATTTTAAAGCTATTTTTTATTATTTTAAAACAATTTTCTACTCCTCCTATTTAGGTTAGAAAAATTAGAAGAGGCTGAATCATCGTGCTGAACTCTTAAAGGGGTTTTGCCAGTTATATCTACCATTCATCATTGGCGAACCCTCCCTGCCGTTTCACAAATTTATCCCAGCATTCACCAGTAATGAACTCTACCAGCAGTTTCGCCACTAATCTGCAATTCACCAGTGGTGAACCCTCAGCCTGTTTAATTTATTAATCACTTGTAAACCCTCTCTGCGGTTTCTCCAGTTTAAGCTTTCATTTAGTAATGGTGAACCCTTCAAACATTTCGTTAGATGCCCTTCACCAATGATGAGTCCTACCAACGGTTTCTTTAGCTGCCATCTGGAATAAACTGGAAAAGTTTTTGGCGGAGAAGTTAATCTTTTTTGGGAGCGTTTTATTTCTCATACTAGACGAATGGCCCGGGCAACGCCCGGGTTTTACCCGAGTGCGAATATATTTTAAAAACGTTGTCTTGGGTGGTCGCTATAGACAGGGTGGTCTGTATAGACAGGTGTATGTATCACACAGCCGATAACAGGGTTGTCTAGAGTGGCCGCTATAGACAGGGTGGTCTGTATAGACAGGTGTATGTATCACACAGCCGATAACAGGGTTGTCTAGAGTGGTCGCTATAGACAGGGTGGTCTGTATAGACAGGTGGATGTATCACACAGCTGATAACAGGGTTGCCTAGAGTGGCCGCTATAGACAGGGTGGTCTGTATAGATGTTGCGTTCCCGGTTTGGATAGATGAAAAGGGAGGATACACGATGTGACTTATTAAAGTTTCCTTACTTAAGTATATATATATATAGCAATTTAGGCCAACAACCCATGTATATAACCCGCAGCAAGACCTTTATGTTGTATAATAGAAGCACAGCTGTCAATGATGCACTATCGACATGTGTCTTTACATCATCACATGTAATGCAATTTGTGAAATTAAGGTGTGGGGGGTAGTACCATAAAGCAAAAAGGAATGAAATATGTATGAGAGGAAACAAGAGAATTTCTCTAGATATTTATTTAAATAAATTAAAATTTGGGAACATGTCTATACTGACGAGATATGCTATTTACATAATAAAAATTTAGATAGAGGTGACCTGAAGTTACTTTATAGCCCTTTAGGGCCCATGCGAGATCTAGGTTGGTTACTACGCAAAAAAGGGGGGGGGGGGGCGCTAAGTCATAATGACAAACGGCTTACCTTTTTTCGAAAGTGCCGGCAAAGGTCTGGTCTCCCGTCTGAAAACTGTCCTCTCACTGAGCGACTCCGATTGAATCTGCCTTTTGGCAAAGAACCCTCTTTTATTCATGTCTCTCTCCGTTTTCATTCGCCGAAAGAAACACCAATCAAAATGGCCAACGGCTCCAGTATACAATTTCACAGACGCCCCAGGCCTCTCCCATCAAAATAGAACATATTGTAGCGTAGAAATCAAGCTTTGAAATATCCTAAGATGTAAAAGTATTTATTGATGACGTCACGGCGACAAGTCGACAATTATTAACAACTCAACCCCAAACTATTTACAGCTAGAGAATCTTAAGCAAGCAAGCAAAGAAATATTTTAAAGATGATTTCACAAATACAGATTAATATATATTTTTATAATCTGTTGAATATATTTTCATTGAATAATATTAAATTAAATAATAAAATATTTCTTCGCCACATAGCCTCCTCCTATAAAGAGCATCGACCCGATGCTCAGCAGGAGACTTACGTCGTCAGTCTTAAGAACTAGTACTATGGCCAGGGATATTTTCAGGTGACTGCGGTGGATGTCTTCTTTCAGTTGAGATATCTTCTTCATGAGGGCTTGGTAGGTCTATGTTTACTTCAAGGTAGCTTTTTCTCATTTCTACTGTGGTCGGTAAGGGGGGGATTTTATAACTTTGCGGCCTCGCCTCCAATGTGGTCTATCATCTAGTTTTAATGGCGGGGCGTCCAGCTAGATCTTCTAGCAGGTGAGAAATGTTGTCTGTTTCGACCGCGATATGAAGTAGGGCTTCGGTAGCGAGTGAAAGTTTTCCTCGATGATTCGTCATTGGGGTCCTGAGATTCAGCTCGAGAGTTGTAGGATACCATTGCGTCTTGCTTTCTTTGTAAATAAACATTTCTCCTTTCCTCATTGTGTCTCTTCCTGTCACGGCAATAGCGGACGACGTGACCTGGGCGTCCGCAGTAGAAACAGATTGGCCTTCCCTCAGTTGTACGCCAATCATTGGTGTCGCGTCTTCCTCCTTGTTTTGGGTATCGAGGTTCAGGGTGCGGTCTTATCGTTTCGGCCTCATATCTAGTATTTAAAAACTGTCGGGGTCTTTCCTTATGAGGGGGACTTCTCCTAGACTTTGAGATTGGCGCCAGGGTTCTTCCAATCTCCTCCTTTACAATTTCTTCGATTGTAGCATTTTTTGGTTCCTCCCGAGGAGAGCCTAATGCCCGCTGTACCTCCTCACGAACAATTTGCCTAATCATAGATGACAGATCTTCTCCGTCATCCTGGTCACAGAGAGAGGCTACATTTGGTAGGCGCTCGTACCTGGTTGGGGTAACTCGCCTACAACGGAGCGCTTCGACACGGCGACATTCTATAATGAATTGCTCGGTGCTCTGTACATCCCTCGGTAGGAGTGCTTGATAAAGCTCCTCAGCTATCCCCTTCATGAGGTGGGAGATTTTATCTTCCTCGCTCATTTGAGGATCAACCTCTTTGCACAAGCACAGAAGATCCTGGATGTAACATTCGGTACTTTCACCTTTTAATTGTGCCCGTGTTTTAAGTTTCTTCTCCGCTTGCAATTTTGAATTTTCTTTTTTTCCGAACACATTCTCTAATTGAGATGTGAATTCCTTCCAAGTCTGTATGCTTTCTTCGTTGTTCTCAAACCATTTGAGAGCAGTTCCAGACAGATAAAAATAAACTTTAGTAAGACAAAGGGTTTCGTCCCAATGGTTGTACCTTGCCACACGTGCATACCCTTTTAACCATTTTTGGAGATCTTCACCATCCTCCCCGGAGAAAATGGAAGGGTTCCTTGGCAGATGTTGAACAACGTAGTTGCTTACCTGAGTACCTTCTTCTGGTTCAACAGAATCAATTTTTCTTTTATTTCTTAATGGGTATCGGTCCAGTCTCTCCACCAGTTGTAGCGTAGAAATAAAGCTTTGAAATATCCTAAGATGTAAAAGTATTTATTGATGACGTCACGGCGACAAGTCGACAATTATTAACAACTCAACCCCAAACTATTTACAGCTAGAGAATCTTAAGCAAGCAAGCAAAGAAATATTTTAAAGATGATTTCACAAATACAGATTAATATATATTTTTATAATCTGTTGAATATATTTTCATTGAATAATATTAAATTAAATAATAAAATATTTCTTCGCCACAATATAGTATTACCAAAACAAAAAAATCTAAAGAGAGAAACAGCTACGGCGATAGTGTAAAATTTCAGACCCCAGGCCCCCCCTTCCACATGGATTGAAATACTATCCTCCCTTTTTCTCGGGACGGTATATATATCGCCCCCCCGTCTTGGCTAAAAATCGACCCAGGCCCCTTTTACCTGGACTGTAATGTGATGCTTCCTTTCTCGGGAAGGATATTTTATAAGGTTCAGTCTTTTAGAGATCTTCCTTCTCCATTTTTTTTTCTGGTCACCTTTACCTAAATTTTTGGTGAGGGGAATATATGTACATATGGAACAACAGCTTCCAGCGCGGATGTCCCTGGATGTCACTGGTGTCTTCTTCACCAGGCATCAGCTTTCGGCATGGAAGTCTGGTGTCATCAATTGTCTAGGTTTCTGGGCAAAAAGATGGTCTGTAAGTCTATGTGGGAGGGAAGCCATGTATCCATTTGATTTGATTATACATACGCCTTCTGTTGGGGTATGGTTACAAAAAACGTGCCCCAACAATCCTCCCCCTGCCAAGTAATGGACAAATGCGTTTGTGCTATTCATTATTCATCTGCCTTTCATCAGTTACTATGAAAGCAGGCCCATTTCTAGCAAAATGCATTTTCCATTACTAGGTGAAGCCAGGTGTACCGAAACCTATAGGGAAGATAAGGCTAATCAAAATGATGGTATGCTATTCTAGATGTTTATTATTCCGAACATTAGTGGGCATTGTGCGTCCTGGCAAAGGTTTTTTTTTTATGTGTTATTATTCTGTCAGCACACTGTTATCAACATAGGTTATGGGGGACAGTCATATCATATGTATTGAAGTAAGCAAGGTCATCTGTCTTACCATTCATGGGTATATATACCACCCTTCCACTTTCTTCTTTGGTCTTGAGGAGTAGGCCTTCCTTGTGGTAGGTCCTCTCAACCCCATCCTTGCCTCTGGTGTGCTGGTTTCATTGCTACCTTCTTTCTGCTAACAATACAGTTAGAACATTTCCCTATTACATATTATATAAAAAAAATTTGGGCGCCAAGAAGTCGTTTAGAAATAACTGACTAGTCCAACTCCTAAAACATGCCAGCATCTTTATTTAAGTACCAATCAAGACATTCGTGTGGTATAGTTATACATATACAATCAAAGGAAAGGATAATTATAGTTAGCTGAAAGAAATATCTTGGTATATAATGATTAGCCTATGACATGATGACTTTTGCTAAATAAAAAAAAGATTACAGAAAACAAATTGTGAAAGTAATTATTAAATAAGGCACGAAATATGTAATGATAAAATGAATCCTTCCATGTTATATGATGGGTATAATATATATATTGAAGAAAACACGTATCATGCAGATAGTGATTAAATATGATAAAAATCATCCCATGATAGATGATAAAGAAAACTACTACAAAATTATATATGATGACAAAATATATATACTTATATAAGTAAGGCGGATAAAAGACAATAAGGATAAAATAGATCATGCCTTGAGGGAAGAATAAGCCATGACAACATGTTAAAAAAAATCGCAACATGGCAGGTAAATATTACTAATATCATGAATATCAAAGGAAATAAAATTGTTGAAATGAATAGCATATGATTATAATATAATATATATGATATAAAATAATAACATATTCAATAAGAAAATGAAAACACATTATATATATTTGTGCGCTGAAGGTTCAAGGTTTTGTATCTCAGTTAAGTTTTCAATCTTATTCAGTCTGGAATCACGAGTTGGTCACTGGGTAATATTCGTCTATCCCGATCCTATTGGAGGGTGTGTTCTCTCTTGTGTGTTAGATTCCTCAAATTACAATACTCTCTCAACCCAGATGGGTACGTCATTTAGAATCTTGGTCAAATGGAACATAGCCCAGACCTCTATTAAACTACACAGTCCATTTAAATCTAGGGTGACAACCGTATGAAGAGAAATTTTCTGTTTTGGCAGAGCGACTAATCAATTTCTACTATTTTGTTTGTGGCTCCGTTTACCTTGCCTCTGGGGTGTGTACAGTTCAGCTACCTCCCCCTTCCAAGAAATTCATATTACTTTCATCTACTAATATACTCTCTATTCATTGACCTGAATCCTATAAATCTACATCTTATAAGTTTGAATTTTATCAATCTTAAATTTTGGTTCCTTTTACAAATTCCTTCAGAATTCTACTCCCTGTATAACTGCTCTTAATTCTACTGTCCTCAATACAACACTTCTAAAACTTTGACTCACTGGCTTGTTCTGGTGTCTCGTTCGCGGTCATTATAGTTAACTAATACTTTAAAATCTTATCCTAACATGGAACGAGTCTAAACTCGTTGAAGGTCCTAATAATTACTTATTCTGCCTCTCGAATCGGTCTTATGCTCGAATTCATTCCAACAAAACGTATGGCAGGGCGAATCCTTTATTAGAAGAAACTTCCGCTAGCTATGGGGGATCAAACTGGTACCAAAAAAAAATTCAATAGACGGAAACACTTCGTCTAGAATAACTGGGCAATCTCTGCCTACTTGCCAATCTTACAGGACCTCCCGTCTGGAACACCCTTGCTCCAGCCACGCTAAAAAAAACGTCGAAACTACGGTGTCAGATCGGTTACCCAAGGTCGCGCCGTTATACCCCAGGCTATACGGCATGGCTAAAACAAATCCCCCATCCTGCATAAAATTCAATCTATACCTCTTCGTTTCCTCTAATGAGGAGAAGTTTTGTGGGTTTCCTGGTCTGATCATAACCTCCCACAACCTTCCAGTCTGAGAATCAAGATATGATCATTATCTACGACTCTTAAAATTCAAGTTGATATAATGAAATAGAGTAACTGATTACCCTAATAAAAGAAATCAATATTTGCACTCCTCTAAAAGGAGACCTAACAAAGTGGAGCGAATATTTTCCTAACAATAGAGTTTTTACAGTCCTGTGAGGCTATCGTTCCTAACAAATAAAGAAATCAAATTTAAAATTGAACCTATTAGTTCCCTAATCCTATGCTAAAGTAATTTTGGTCTAACAGTATAATAGTTTTTAACTTTGACAACAATCATTAGTCATTCCATTCATACATATTTCATTCGCAGACTGCATTCATACTATAGTTAAAAATTGCTATAAATGCCAAAGTAATACAATTATCTATCAAATAAACCCTAACAATAATAAAGTCTTTCAGGACCAATGAGAAATCAAATAAAGTTATCTAATTAAAACAAAGTGGGGACTAAAGCCCTATTGACTTAAATAAATGCCTCATACAAACTCTACGTAAAAGTTATCTATACGTGGATAAACATTATTTATATTTAAACAAATAAACGAATTTGATTGTTAACAATCAAATGTTAACAATTCTAAATAATCTGGAAGCTAACCTACTAAAAAAAATCAGTGTAACTTCAAAAACTGCCCTTGCCTTGACACCAAGCGACTTTTCACGACAATTCTATATAAAGACATACACAAATTATAATGGCGAATAAAGGACCATTAAGCGTGACACCTCATAAAAGCGGATTGAGTCTCTCCCCTAGCCACCGTGGGTGAAGTCACTTTCTTCCTACTTCATCTTGCGTCTGTCCCCTTTGCAGTAGTCCGACCTCAACACTCTATTGAAAGATGGATTTATAGGGTTTACGATTCACTACCCAACACTAACATTCTCAAGTGCTTTCCGAGGATCGACTACGGTCTGGGCCTACTTAACTTCTACCCCTGGCTTAGGGTCCCTATACTTCACAACTTTACTCTGAAAGATTGACCTTTCATGTCCTCATTTGAAACCTATTTCAAAGCTACTACCTGAAGGTCAGGGATTATAGGGTTTCTGAATTACCCAACACAAGCCATAGGATGCCTATTAGGTTCGTTGTTTTAGACATAGCCCCCCTCTAAGTTGTGATTTCCTACACTTTCCTTCACCTATTACTCCTGATAATAACTAAAATTTCAGATTTACACTAAATAGTTAATTCACAATGGTATACATTATTCTCATTGGTCTTTGAAACTCGGGTTTTAACAAGAAATAGTTTGTATAAAAAAAAAAGGAATCCTAATGAAGTTCTACTTAAAAAAAAAAAAAGGTTTTTAAATGAAAAAAAAAAAAGGTTGAAATCTCTAAACTTCTCATTCTATCGAGCTGATTCTCCGTACACACTCCAAAATCCTAGTTAGTGGCGACAGTCTAAGCAGAATTTACACTGTGTGGGCCTTTTCACCCTTGTAGACCTGCGTAAAGTTAAACTGTTCACACTAACTCTGTCAACTTCCCCTCGTCTCATTACTTCTGAGTTCGCTCTGGTTGTCACCCCTTGTGGAACCACTACATTAACGGACCTATTAGGGAGATAAGCTGGACCTGTAAGATGAATCCAATGATCTTCATCACTGGAACCTTGACTTGAATTACCATCACTAGTTTCCTCCTCCTCTGTGGGGAAAATCCTAATTGGTATATGGTATTGTTTTAACCTATCTATATGGCGTTTATCCAAATTCCCAGTTTCTAGATTCTTCAAGAGATATACAGTATCACCAGCTTTTCTTAGTACCTCATATGGACCCCCATACCTTGGCTCAAATTTGTGACGCCCCTTCGTCTCATGCATTCTCTCCACTAGGACTAAGTCCCCGTTATTGAAAGTTCTCAGCCCTTTGTTTTCGAACTTAATCCTAGCTTCTTCCTGTTCATTCAAGTAGGTTTGCCTTACCACCTCTCTTATCTTCTCGACCTCCTCTGTGGGGATTGGAGAAGAGAATCTCATGTATTAATGGGGGCAGGGAACCGAGGGGTGAAAGATGGGTTCATGGCCCAAAAGGGAAAGGAAATGGGAGAGGTACATGTTCATCCATGTGGGTGGATAGTAATCTTAGATCAATGCTCTTTCTGGGTGTATTGAAACTAACTAGCCATGATGGTAGAGGCGCTGTTCTCACTGCCTCTACTGTACATCAGAATGAACTATAATTATTACTAGTGTATTATTATTCCAACAGCCTATGACCTTTAAACCTTTATACCTTCATATACACTCGACGGGGTAGTCATCTTGTTTAAAAAAAAATCTATAATGTCATAGATCAGCTAGAGGGAGAACATAACAAAATTGTGCGAATAGTCTGTTTCAACTACTGATTGTAAGCCTATTAAACTCGTTCTCTTTAGGTTGGCTCGCTCATTAATCTACAATCTACGTTCAATAGTCATATTGAGTTCACATGGATGCTAGATGTAAACTGTATCAAAATAGTGTAGTTTTCTAGTTTCCGAATTATATGACAGTTAGAAAAAGAAACAAACATTCTGGAAATATCTCGCACTGGCTACTATTAAAAAAAAATTGAATGGGGTACAGCTCTGATCTTACAGGATACCTCATGGCTCATAGAATTGAATCGCTCATTTCTCACTAAAATATTCACACAGGGTATGGAGGTCTCCAGCGGTTCTATAGCTATTGGTCAACTAAATTAATTAATGGCAGGAATTGAAGTTAGTTTAAATGCTCATGTGCTGTTTTGTCATGCGTCTTTATGTCATCTGCAAAGGAAAGTGTCGCCTCAAAGGACCTAATTCTGGGACTAACATTCGCTGCACATTTCAGGAAGGAGTGGTCGTCCATACAATAGCAAGATATCATTTTGCTGCCAATGTACAATGTTGAGCATTTTCCATGTCGTCATTTTGTCGATCCCCAATCTTCTAGGGTGTTTCTTTAAGCATTTCTTGATGTCATTTAATGCTTCATGCGATCCCGCCCGGCATTCAATAAGTAGTATTTGATCGTACCACCTCCAGGAGACCATCCCATTGCGGCCGAATCATTTCCACCCAACTTATAACGCCGTCCATATCGCGTAATTGAAATTAGTGTAAAACTCAAAGAATAAGACCTTAATCTCTTAATTCTTTACTAATTTCAGTTGGCTCAACATAAATCTTCTCAATTATTAATTTAGTACAGTGGCGCGACATGTCACACTTCTTCTAGTTCTTTCGCAAGCTCGATTAATCCCAGTGAAAGCCAGTTCAGGCGTCAATCCCGTGCTAACCCGTCATGCATGACTTCAAATTTGGAAATTATTAGACCTGAATATTTGCAGTGGCATCTGCTTCCACTGAAAGTATTTAAGACACAAGGCTGCCTCTTATCTTGTTTAAATCACTGTCTTTACTCCCATATGCCTGTGTAAACTTTAACCATGACCTTATCAATTCTCAAAATTCTGCCTATCGAATATCCTGAGAATCAATGTTCTTCTTGTCTACGGCGGATTAACACAATAACTGTTCCCTAGAGTTATCTGCGTCGAGTGGTCAGTCTGTACTACTAATTCTCCACTCTAACTCCAGGATTCCTTTATCTACTCAGGCTGTTCAAAAATTTTCAAGACAGTTGTTCAAATCCCCAATGATAATCTGCTAAATTTCGATAATTATTGAATTCTCATTAAACAGACTAACTACACCTTCCTGACACAGAAGTGTCCAGCATCAAGATATGGCGTACTGCCCATTTCTTCATTTGATGACTGTGTCAAATTACAGCTGAAGAAACATACTAAGCATATAACTGGTTTAAATTTCATGTAATCTCATCATGCCTTCTGCTGGCAAATATTTACTGTAAAATTCAATACTATCAAGATGGTTTTATTTGTCTTCATCCAAAAAAAAATGTTTCAGAAATAGAATCTTGGAAATCTCTACTAAAGACAAAAATTATACATTTGTCAATTCAGGATAACCTTCCCTTGTCAGAGTGTATACAGGATATTTAAGATCATATGCAGTTGGAGGCATCATGAAAAAAAAAAAAAAAAAATCGGTTGCCTGACGCGTCTTTTTATGGTGATCAAACTTCTCTCTTCACGGGTACGCTAACTGGATCTTCAATTCTATTTTTACCTTAAGGCTCATATATCTGCCACTCTCCCAATCCACTATGCATTAAAAAAATAAAATCGATTAACTATCATTCAGCATGTTAGCCCTAATCTGGATGCACAGGCTAGTATGATTTGATAGAAAGCGCTATTAAAATGAAGTTAAGATATTTGTATCCAGCAATATTTATCAGAACTCACCTCTGCTGTGAGAAATTATATCAGAGCTATGATGAAAAAAAATGCTAAGTCATTTCAGTAGACTACTGTAAAACACTGATCACCGTTCTAAATTTGGACCATGGCAATCCAACCTCATTTCTCATACTGTATATAATAATTTGAGAAAGTAAAATAAAGAAATTGTAATCAATGGTGCTCGCAACAGAATTCAAAATGATTGAGACACAGAACATTATAAATAATGTCCAGCAAGCAGGATACCAAACCACCTTTATATTACAACATTTCCACAAAAGTATAACTATCAATAACCCAATAAACAAAACCACAAAATATCTATAGGGCGATATGTTACATTCCATACTCACAAACATCTATAACAATAGCCAACTACTTAAGAAACTCTGGCATCCAAACATATTACTGTAATTCCCCTAACATAGGCTCCACCATAAAAGTCCACTATCTAAAAATAATCCTACTATCATAAAACCCACTAACCAAAACAGAGAATAAAAGGCAATATATTCCGTAGAGTGTAACAGCTGCCAAGCCAAATACGCAGGGGAGACAGGAAGGAGAGTCAGCAATAGAATATATGAACATAGACGCAACGTTATTAATCAAGGCAATAGTTCTCTAATTTTCCAATACTGCAAAGGAACAGGTCACACTTTCGCATTAGGAGAACCTAGAATACATTACAATAACATAAACAGCAAATATCAAAGGCTTATAATTGATTCTCTATTATTCAGAAAACACAATAGCATTAATAGAAAATAGATTTGCCCGAAACATATAACACAATATATCCTAGTACCAGCTAATAATATCAACAATAATATAAGTAACTTATATGTAATAGCCAATAACTATTATAAAACTATTTAAATAATAGAATTTCTAACCTATAAGATAATTCATAGAATATAGCAAACAATAGTAGAATATGTATAAATACCTTAATAAAAAAAAAGTGTCTTAAGAAAACAAATAATATGCAAAACTTCCTAATGTATATATATATATGTAGATAGAATCATAATAGTTTTAGCATCAGGCGACGTTATATTTTCTTGATATATTGTATATGTTTCTCCTGTAGAAGGGCGGACAAGCTCGAAAGCTTGAGAAGACCAGAATAAAAGATACTCATCCCCATAAACGTTTTACTTTGATATCAGAAATCAATGATAATATTAAGGTTTTGCCACAAACAATGTGAATCGTAAAAGACAGCGGCGAGAGAGGCGGTATACACCGCCTCAACATAACTTTCATTGCCTGATAAAATGCCCGTGAGACGGAAAGCATAAATTAAAATTCACGATTTATAATAGACTGTTAATCTCAGGATGCGTGGACTACTTCACCAATACTTAAAAATAGTATGGCTTTTCATTAGGTATATATTTCTAAAGTATAGGGGATGAAACATATACTAAATTCGAGCCCCGCGGCGGGCGACATTGTTGCGTTCCCGGTTTGGATAGATGAAAAGGGAGGATACACGATGTGACTTATTAAAGTTTCCTTACTTAAGTATATATATATATAGCAATTTAGGCCAACAACCCATGTATATAACCCGCAGCAAGACCTTTATGTTGTATAATAGAAGCACAGCTGTCAATGATGCACTATCGACATGTGTCTTTACATCATCACATGTAATGCAATTTGTGAAATTAAGGTGTGGGGGGTAGTACCATAAAGCAAAAAGGAATGAAATATGTATGAGAGGAAACAAGAGAATTTCTCTAGATATTTATTTAAATAAATTAAAATTTGGGAACATGTCTATACTGATGAGATATGCTATTTACATAATAAAAATTTAGATAGAGGTGACCTGAAGTTACTTTATAGCCCTTTAGGGCCCATGCGAGATCTAGGTTGGTTACTACGCAAAAAGGGGGGGGGGGGCGCTAAGTCATAATGACAAATGGCTCACCTTTTTTCGAAAGTGCCGGCAAAGGTCTGGTCTCCCGTCTGAAAACTGTCCTCTCACTGAGCGACTCCGATTGAATCTGCCTTTTGGCAAAGAACCCTCTTTTATTCATGTCTCTCTCCGTTTTCATTCGCCGAAAGAAACACCAATCAAAATGGCCAACGGCTCCAGTATACAATTTCACAGACGCCCCAGGCCTCTCCCATCAAAATAGAACATATAGTATTACCAAAACAAAAAAATCTAAAGAGAGAAACAGCTACGGCGATAGTGTAAAATTTCAGACCCCAGGCCCCCCCTTCCACATGGATTGAAATACTATCCTCCCTTTTTCTCGGGACGGTATATATATCGCCCCCCCGTCTTGACTAAAAATCGACCCAGGCCCCTTTTACCTGGACTGTAATGTGATGCTTCCTTTCTCGGGAAGGATATTTTATAAGGTTCAGTCTTTTAGAGATCTTCCTTCTCCATTTTTTTTTTCTGGTCACCTTTACCTAAATTTTTGGTGAGGGGAATATATGTACATATGGAACAACAGCTTCCAGCGCGGATGTCCCTGGATGTCACTGGTGTCTTCTTCACCAGGCATCAGCTTTCGGCATGGAAGTCTGGTGTCATCAATTGTCTAGGTTTCTGGGCAAAAAGATGGTCTGTAAGTCTATGTGGGGGGGAAGCCATGTATCCATTTGATTTGATTATACATACGCCTTCTGTTGGGGTATGGTTACAAAAAACGTGCCCCAACATAGACAGGTATATGTAAGTGGCCGCTATAGACAGGGTGGTCTGTATAGACAGGTGTATGTATCACACAGCCGATAACAGGGTTGTCTAGAGTGGCCGCTATAGACAGGGTGGTCTGTATAGACAGGTGTATGTATCACACTGCTGATAACAGGTGTTGTGGCTTGAATGTTCAGTAAATGATATAAAGAAGCATTTTACCACTTGACTTGAATTATTTGATTTATTTGAGTTTTAGAGTTAGGAGTAGCTACAACATTAGTTATCTAAATTGAGTCTCTTTTTTGCCTGATAGAAATTTACATATCTTACTGAATCATCAACAATATACAAAAATTGAAATTTTAAAGAATTTACAATTATTTACATATAAGAATAAAAATTAAAAAATTTCTTAATACAAAATTTAATTTGAAGAAAAATCTGACTTCCAAAATTATATCACAGGATCCAACATACTCCCCCGGCTGGGAAGAGATGACCAGAAAATAAAAATAAAAAATAAAAATAAAAAAAAGAGTTCCAATAGTATAGATGCTGGACTAATTGATTCCGACTATGTAGCTAAGATTACAATTTTCATTGTTTGAAAGGTAATGGAATCAGCTTTGTAATGGGTCTCTTGAAGACTCCTTTTGAAGTCTTTATCTGGACTACCCTGACATTCTTGTCCTCTCCTGGAAATATCTCCTGAATCCTAGCCAAAGGCCAGTGAAGTGGAGATATTTGAGCCTCTTTGAGGTAAACTAGTTGACCTATTTGGATATTGTCTTGTTTGATTCGCCATTTACCACGGCCTTGGAGGTTGCTCAGATATTCCTTGGACCATCTTGACCAGAATGAGTTTTTTAGTTTTTGAATCAGCTTCCATCTTGTCTGTAAGTTTAAGACTTCAGAGTTTGAGGTTGGAATTTCTGAAAACGAAGATCCTATTAAGAAATGAGCTGGTGTCAAGGCCTCATAATCATTGGGATCACTACTTAGAGGGGCCAGTGGTCTTGAATTTAGGCAAGATTCTATCTGAACAATCAAAGTGTTCATTTCTTCATAATTCAGGGTTGTTGATTTAAAGGTTCGGACCAAGTGTGATTTCACACTTTTGATTCCGGCTTCCCAAAGGCCACCAAAGTGAGGTCCACCTGGGGGGATGAAATGCCAAGTGATTAATTCCTCTGTAACCAATCTTTGCACTGATTGAGAGTTCAATAATTGAAACTGAGTGCGGAAAAAATTGGATGCTCCTTTAAAATTGGTAGCATTATCTGAGTAAATGTCAGAGGGCTTCCCTTTTCTGGCCATAAATCTTCTCAACGAGGCCATGAATAAATCAGTTGATAAACTTGTTGTCAATTCTAAATGAATGGCCTTAGTAGTAAAGCAAATGAATAGTACAATGTAAGATTTGCTTATTGTTTTAGATCTGCCCAGGCTTCTCTTTATTAAGAATGGTCCTGTAAGATCAATGCCAGTCTTTGAGAATGGCCTTGATGGGATGATTCTTTCCGGAGGTAGATTTCCCATGATTTGATGAATGGTAGTAGATTTAAATTTTAAACAAATCAGACATTATTTAATGATTTTTTTGACTGCATCTCTTGCTCCCAAAATCCAATATTTTTTTCTGAGTATTGACAATACAAGTTGAGGTCCTGCATGTAGGTATTTCCTGTGAATATCATCGATTATAAGATTGGTGATGTGGTGATTCTTCGGTAGTAAGAGAGGGAATTTTTGATTTTCATTTAAATAGGAATACTTGAGTCTACCTCCAACTCTTAGAAGTCCTTGAGTGTCTAAAAAGGGATTTAGAGAAGTTAGCTTGTTGGACAGAGGTAGTTGCTTGTTTGACTTCAGTAATTTTATTTCCGTGCAGAATTCAACTTGCTGGATTGATTTGACTAAGACTTGAATTGCCTTTGTTAATTCTCTTGTTGTCAAAGGTCCTTTCTGACGAATTGGATCAAAGAGGAGGCAATTGTAGTAGAATCTCCAACACCAAGCTGTTATTCGGATCAATTTGGTCATTGTGGAATACCTTTCAATGAATTCTAGGTTTAAAATAGTTTCTGATTTTTGAATTAAGGTTATTTGATCCAACACTTGACCTTCACCGACTTCTTCTTGAATGATATTGAGGTTTACTTGGGTTGGTGAAGAAGGAATATATCGAACATTATTTTCTTGAAGCCAAATAGGACCCCGCCACCAAATTCTATGATTGACCAAGTCTTGAGGCATGATTCCTCTGGATGCGCAATCAGCTGGATTATCTTGACTGGATACATGGAACCAATCAGTGATTTGAGTCAAATTTTGAATTGACGACACTCTGTTCGAAACAAAGGCTTTCCATCTGCTGGCATCTGATCTTATCCAATCTATGCAGATTTGTGAATCAGTCCACAAAAAGGTTTTGTCAGGTTGAAAAGGAAATGATTCAAGAATGACTTGATTCAGTTGAGCCAAAAGCAATGCTGCACTTAGTTCAAGTCTTGGAATTGTAATGGTCTTTAATGGTGCAACCTTAGTTTTTGAGGTTATCAGAATAATTTTGATCTTTTGATTTTTGAATCTAGTTTTCAAGTAAAAAACTGCTGAATAAGCATTAAGGGATGCATCACAAAATCCATGTAGTTGTAATTCTTCTATTTCAGAAGATGAGCTGTTCAGGTATCTTGGTATTTTGATTTCCTTTAGGCACGATAGTTGAGTTTGGAATTTATTCCAATTTGACTTTATATCTGATTCAATTGGTTCATCCCATGAAGTTTTCCTCTTCCAAAGCTGTTGTATCATAATTTTCAGCAGAACAGTCGTGGGGGAAAGGAGACCAAGTGGATCATAAATTTTGGCTATAGCAGACAGAAGTTGTCTTTTAGTTGTTATGCTCTGTTCTCTTAGGACTCCATGATGTGGTAAATAAAAACATTGGTTGGAAGGTTTTTTCAACTCCTTGAGTGGTATCAACTCCATATGATTCAGCTCCATGTACTCCCTCATAAAGTTGATGTATTGAGATTTGAGACTTGGATTAGCCTGTAGCCTTTTTTCCAAATTAAAAAACCTTCTCAATGCTTGAGATCTTGAATCACCTAAATTGGGTGTTGATTTAAAAGGGAGATTGACTGAATATCTGCCCTCAATGTCTCTTTTGAGGTTTGACTTGAATAATATTTCACAGGCATTCTTTGTACCCAACTGGGCCTTAGAAATTGGGACATCTTCAAGTTCCCAGAATTTTCTTATGCTGGAATCAAGTTCAGTGGTACAGTGATTGATTACCGAAGTATTCGACTTAATATTTGAATGGATTCTCCCAGAAACAAGCCAACCGAACTTGGTATTAAGTGCTATAGGATGGTGCTTTAAATCTGTTTTATGACCTAGAATGATTTCTACAAAGGTATCTGCACCCAAAATTAGGTCTATGGGCTTGGTGACATAGAATTCTGGGTCTGCCAAGAGCAAATTTTCTAAATGAGGAAAGTCTGCTGACTGAATTTGGAAGTTTGGAAGGTCTGCAGTTACCCTCCCAACCACAAATGCTCTGGCAGAAAATAATTGATCATTATGATGTGGGGTGAACTCTATTTCAACCTGCGATGTTGTCCTGTTGACAACAATGTCACCTACACCTTTTAGTGTATAAGAATTTTTCATTTTTTCAAGTCCCAACTTGTGGCAACATTGTTCTGAAATTAGGCATATTTGGGACCCATTGTCCACTAATGCTCTACATAGCACAAATGAGCCATCCTTCGCCTTGACTTTAATAAGGGCTGTTGACAGTAGAATATTTGTTTCCATTTCCAAAGGCATCACATTACAGATGGTATTTGTTGAAATCAACATCTCTTGAGAGGTTGTTGGTTGTGGAATGGATGGTTCAGAGTTGTATTCATGCAGAAGAGTATGATGGTTCTGCTTGCAGTTTTTACATCTTGATGTGATGAGACATTTGGATATCTCATGATTTGCTCTAAGGCAATTTTGACAAAGTTTATGTTTTTAAATTAATTCCCATTTTTTAGGCAAGGGAAGATTTATGAATCTATGGCAGTCATTTAGTTTATGAATTTGATGACATAAAATACAATTTTGACCTTTGTTGACATAAAGGCCGTGAGCCATCATATTTTCGCTAGAGGTTTTTTGTTCCTGGAACAAAGGAATTCTCATACCTTGCAGGCTTCTAGCATGTTTTTCTAAAAATTTCACAAAGTTTTCAAATGTTGGATATTCTTCATTTTGAAGGGTTAATTCCCATTCTTTCCTGAGGGCTTCACCAATTCTTTTTTCAAAAAAATTGATCAGGATTAGATCTGTTAATGTGTTTTTCTCAAGTCCTAGCACTGAGAGATTTCTAATGCCTTCATTGCAAACATCAAGGATTTCATAGAGAGAACCAGTTGTAATAGATTTTAATGGCCTTATGGAGAATATTTTGTTGATTTGTGAAAAAGCCAATTCTCTTCTGTTATTAAATCTATTGCATAAGGTATCCCATGCTTGCTGGTAGTTTCTGTCAGAAATGGGAAAACCCCGAATCAACTTTTCCGCAGGACCCTTAACTGATGCATTTAGATATTGAAATTTTTGTATTTCAGTTAGTGTTTGATTTGAATTAATGGTGGAGTTAAATATTTCTCTAAAACTAAGCCAATTGGCTGAATCACCATTGAAAATGGGTAAATTTATCTTAGGTAAATTGACATTGGATTCGGGCAGTTGTTTATCACTATGAGTATTTTCTTTGGTTTCAATCAAAGATAAAGCTTCTTCAATAGACACCAACATATTAAAAATATCATCTTTGGCTTTTGAATAATCCTCATATTGTGTCTCATCTAACTCTGATTCTAATAATGTGTTGACAATTTGATTTAGGCTAATTTTCCTTTCATTAACTTCTTGTTGGAATAGCTTTAATCTATGTATATTTTTGGATTCTACAATAGATTTATTCCTTGATTCCAGATCCTTTATTTCCTGAATAATAAAGTTGAATTTATGCCGAATTTTAACTTCTGATTTAGGCATGACTTTATTTTAATAATTTTAAGTTTTCAAATGGCTTACCTTAATTTTTTAAAGAATCCGGCTCGAGGGACCATACTGTTGTGGCTTGAATGTTCAGTAAATGATATAAAGAAGCATTTTACCACTTGACTTGAATTATTTGAGTTTTAGAGTTAGGAGTAGCTACAACATTAGTTATCTAAATTGAGTCTCTTTTTTGCCTGATAGAAATTTACATATCTTACTGAATCATCAACAATATACAAAAATTGAAATTTTAAAGAATTTACAATTATTTACATATAAGAATAAAAAATTAAAAAATTGCTTAATACAAAATTTAATTTAAAGTAAAATCCGACTTCCAAAATTATATCACAGGATCCAACAAACAGGGTTGCCTAAGGTGACCGCTATAGACAGGGTGGTCTGTATAGACAGGTGAATGTAACACACTAATGATAACAGGGTTGCCTAAGGTGACCGCTATAGACAGGGTGGTCTGTATTGACAGGTGGATGTATCACACAGCTGATAACAGGGTTGTCTAGAGTGGCCGCTATAGACAGGTGTATGTATCACACAGCTGATAACAGGGTTGTCTAGAGGGGGGCAGGGAGGTCACGTGTTCGCCGGCGGCAGCCAATGGGCGCGCATTCTATCCGTGAACGGTGACGGTGAGCTTCAGAATAAGGCAATTATATAAGTAGATTAGCATTGTTTTGAATGTTGGGCGTTCTAAATGATTAAGGACTTTCTAGTGTATGTCAGTGTGCATTAGTAATTGTGGGGAATGACTTGATTGTAAAAAAAAAATGTGTCTAGTATCGAGAACTTTGTCTAGGAAGTGTTGACCATGTTCTCTTAATTAGCGCTATCAAGTTTTTTAAACTTTTGCGGCTAGGGCCATTGGTAATGATTTGGTATTATTATTATTTTTTTTGTGATGCAAGCTACTAATGTTGTAGATGTGGGTGTTGGGAATGGACTGGAGTCTTCAGTAGCAAGTCTTATCTTGACTCACACTCTCGATTGTTCCTTATAGCCTGGACTGTATACTGTACATGTGAGTGGAAATGAGATTGGTTGATGAAAATGGCGTTCTGAGAAGTTATATCGATAGTCTTTTCTTTTTATCTTTTATGCCAATCTGAATTCTTGTATAAAGGGCAGTGGAGTGGGGATTTTCGTGGGGGTCTTTTTGCAATTTTTGCTGTTTTCTTGCTATGACTTTTCTAAATATAGTGAGGCAAGTGGCGGGCTAGTACTTGTTGAAAATTGTGGGGCCCAAAATCTTGTTAGGAAGGTGGGATTAACTTTGGAGCATTGGTTGAAGCAAAGGTGGGGTGTTTTTGTTGGAAGCTAAGGTTTCCGGACATATTTGGTGCATTGAGGAGTGTCGCCATGAGTCTGAACATCTCGATCTGATGTGGGTAGAGGTAGCTGGCTGTTATGGACAGGGAAAGTATAGTGTAGTGAAACATTACGGCTGCTCTGAAATCGTTCTTAGGGACACCTCATTATAATGCAAACTTCTATTGCTAGATTCTGTGGAAGGCTGGACTTCTTGAGCTGGGTGTGTGGACGTTGTTGTCAGACAGTGGAATTCTGGTGTAGTGAAACATTATGGCTGCTCTGATATCATTCTCAGAGACACCTCATTATAGTGCAAACTTCTATTGCTAGATCCTGTGGAAGGCTGAACATCTTGAGCTGGGTGTGTGGACGTTGTTGTCAGACAGTGGAATTCTGGTGTAGTGAAACATTATGGCTGCTCTGATATCATTCTCAGGGACACCTCATTATAGTGCAAACTTCTATTGCTAGATTCTGTGGAAGGCTGGGCATCTTGAGCTGGGTGTGTGGACGTTGTTGTCAGACAGTGGAATTTTGGTGTAGTGAAACATTATGGCTGCTCTGATATCATTCTCAGGGACACCTCATTATAGTGCAAACTTCTATTGCTAGATTCTGTGGAAGGCTGGGCATCTTGAGCTGGGTGTGTGGACGTTGTTGTCAGACAGTGGAATTTTGGTGTAGTGAAACATTATGGCTGCTCTGATATCATTATCAGGGACACCTCATTATAGTGCAAACTTCTATTGCTAGATTCTGTGGAAGGCTGGGCATCTTGAGCTGGGTGTGTGGACGTTGTTGTCAGACAGTGGAATTCTGGTGTAGTGAAACATTATGGCTGCTCTGATATCATTCTTAGGGACACCTCATTATAGTGCAAACTTCTATTGCTAGATTCTGTGGAAGGCTGGGCATCTTGAGCTGGGTGTGTGGACGTTGTTGTCAGACAGTGGAATTCTGGTGTAGTGAAACATTATGGCTGCTCTGATATCATTCTCAGGGACACCTCATTATAGTGCAAACTTCTATTGCTAGATCCTGTGGAAGGCTGGGCATCTCGAGCTGGGTGTGTGGACGTTGTTGTCAGACAGTGGAATTCTGGTCTAGTGAAACATTATGGCTGCTCTGATATCATTCTCAGGGACACCTCATTATAGTGCAAACTTCTATTGCTAGATTCTGTGGAAGGCTGGGCATCTTGAGCTGGGTGTGTGGACGTTTTTGTCAGACAGTGGAATTTTGGTGTAGTGAAACATTATGGCTGCTCTGATATCATTATCAGGGACACCTCATTATAGTGCAAACTTCTATTGCTAGATTCTGTGGAAGGCTGGGCATCTTGAGCTGGGTGTGTGGACGTTGTTGTCAGACAGTGGAATTCTGGGGTAGTGAAACATTATGGCTGCTCTGATATCATTCTTAGGGACACCTCATTATAGTGCAAACTTCTATTGCTAGATTCTGTGGAAGGCTGGGCATCTTGAGCTGGGTGTGTGGACGTTGTTGTCAGACAGTGGAATTCTGGTGTAGTGAAACATTATGGCTGCTCTGATATCATTCTCAGGGACACCTCATCATAGTGCAAACTTCTATTGCTAGATTCTGTGGAAGGCTGGACATCTTGAGCTGGGTGTGTGGACGTTGTTGTCAGACAGTGGAATTCTGGTGTAGTGAAACATTATGGCTACTCTGATATCATTCTTAGGGACACCTCATTTTAGTGCAAACTTCTATTGCTAGATTCTGTGGAAGGCTGGGCATCTTGAGCTGGGTGTGTGGACGTTGTTGTCAGACAGTGGAATTCTGGTGTAGTGAAACATTATGGCTGCTCTGATATCATTCTCAGGGACACCTCATTATAGTGCAAACTTCTATTGCTAGATTCTGTGGAAGGCTGGGCATCTTGAGCTGGGTGTGTGGACGTTGTTGTCAGACAGTGGAATTCTGGTGTAGTGAAACATTATGGCTGCTCTGATATCATTCTCAGGGACACCTCATTATAGTGCAAACTTCTATTGCTAGATCCTGTGGAAGGCTGGGCATCTTGAGCTGGATGTGTGGACGTTGTTGTCAGACAGTGGAATTCTGGTGTAGTGAAACATTATGGCTGCTCTGATATCATTCTCAGGGACACCTCATTATAGTGAAAACTTCTATTGTTAGATTCTGTGGAAGGCTGGGCATCTTGATCTGGGTGTGTGGACGTTGTTGTCAGACAGTTGAAATCTGGTGTAGTGAAACATTATGGCTGCTCTGATATCATTCTCAGGGACACATTATTATAGTGCAAACTTCTATTGCTAGATTCTGTGGAAGGCTGAACATCTTGAGCTGGGTGTGTGGACGTTGTTGTCAGACAGTGGAATTTTGGTGTAGTGAAACATTATGGCTGCTCTGATATCATTCTCAGGGACACCTCATTATAGTGCAAACTTCTATTGCTAGATTCTGTGGAAGGCTGAACATCTTGAGCTGGGTGTGTGGACGTTGTTGTCAGACAGTGGGATTTTGGTGTAGTGAAACATTATGGCTGCTCTGATATCATTCTTAGGGACACCTCATTATAGTGCAAACTTCTATTGCCAGATTCTGTGGAAGCCTGGACATCTTGAGCTGGGTGTGTGGACGTTGTTGTCAGACAGTGGAATTTTGGTGTAGTGAAACATTATGGCTGCTCTGATATCATTCTTAGGGACACCTCGTTATAGTGCAAACTTCTATTGCCAGATTCTGTGGAAGGCTGGACATCTTGAGCTGGGTGTGTGGACGTTGTTGTCAGACAGTGGAATTTTGGTGTAGTGAAACATTATGGCTGCTCTGATATCATTCTTAGGGACACCTCATTATAGTGCAAACTTCTATTGTTAGATTCTGTGGAATGCTGAACATCTTGAGCTGGGTGTGTGGACGTTGTTGTCAGACAGTGGAATTTTGGTGTAGTGAAATATTATGGCTGCTCTGATATCATTCTTAGGGACACCTCATTAAAGTGCAAACTTCTATTGTTAGATTCTGTGGAAGGCTGAACATCTTGAGCTGGGTGTGTGGACGTTGTTGTCAGACAGTGGAATTCTGGTGTAGTGAAACATTATGGCTGCTCTGATATCATTCTCAGGGACACCTCATCATAGTGCAAACTTCTATTGCTATATTCTGTGGAAGGCTGGACATCTTGAGCTGGGTGTGTGGACGTTGTTGTCAGACAGTGGAATTCTGGTGTAGTGAAACATTATGGCTGCTCTGATATCATTCTTAGGGACACCTCATTATAGTGCAAACTTCTATTGTTAGATTCTGTGGAAGGCTGGGCATCTTGAGCTGGGTGTGTGGACGTTGTTGTCAGACAGTGGAATTCTGGTGTAGTGAAACATTATGGCTGCTCTGATATCATTCTCAGGGACACCTCATTATAGTGCAAACTTCTATTGCTAGATCCTGTGGGAGGCTGGGCATCTTGAGCTGGATGTGTGGACGTTGTTGTCAGACAGTGGAATTCTGGTGTAGTGAAACATTATGGCTGCTCTGATATCATTCTCAGGGACACCTCATTATAGTGAATACTTCTATTGTTAGATTCTGTGGAAGGCTGGACATCTTGAGCTGGGTGTGTGGACGCTGTTGTCAGACAGTTGAATTCTGGTGTAGTGAAACATTATGGCTGCTCTGATATCATTCTCAGGGACACCTTATTATAGTGCAAACTTCTATTGCTAGATTCTGTGGAAGGCTGGGCATCTTGAGCTGGGTGTGTGGACGTTGTTGTCAGACAGTGGAATTCTGGTGTAGTGAAACATTATGGCTGCTCTGATATCATTCTCAGGGACACCTCATCATAGTGCAAACTTCTATTGCTAGATTCTGTGGAAGGCTGGACATCTTGAGCTGGGTGTGTGGACGTTGTTGTCAGACAGTGGAATTCTGGTGTAGTGAAACATTATGGCTACTCTGATATCATTCTTAGGGACACCTCATTATAGTGCAAACTTCTATTGCTAGATTCTGTGGAAGGCTGGGCATCTTGAGCTGGGTGTGTGGACGTTGTTGTCAGACAGTGGAATTCTGGTGTAGTGAAACATTATGGCTGCTCTGATATCATTCTCAGGGACACCTCATTATAGTGCAAACTTCTATTGCTAGATTCTGTGGAAGGCTGGGCATCTTGAGCTGGGTGTGTGGACGTTGTTGTCAGACAGTGAATTTCTGGTGTAGTGAAACATTATGGCTGCTCTGATATCATTCTCAGGGACACCTCATTATAGTGCAAACTTCTATTGCTAGATCCTGTGGAAGGCTGGGCATCTTGAGCTGGATGTGTGGACGTTGTTGTCAGACAGTGGAATTCTGGTGTAGTGAAACATTATGGCTGCTCTGATATCATTCTCATGGACACCTCATTATAGTGAAAACTTCTATTGTTAGATTCTGTGGAAGGCTGGGCATCTTGATCTGGGTGTGTGGACGTTGTTGTCAGACAGTTGAAATCTGGTGTAGTGAAACATTATGGCTGCTCTGACATCATTCTCAGGGACACATTATTATAGTGCAAACTTCTATTGCTAGATTCTGTGGAAGGCTGAACATCTTGAGCTGGGTGTGTGGACGTTGTTGTCAGACAGTGGAATTTTGGTGTAGTGAAACATTATGGCTGCTCTGATATCATTCTCAGGGACACCTCATTATAGTGCAAACTTCTATTGCTAGATTCTGTGGAAGGCTGAACATCTTGAGCTGGGTGTGTGGACGTTGTTGTCAGACAGTGGAATTTTGGTGTAGTGAAACATTATGGCTGCTCTGATATCATTCTTAGGGACACCTCATTATAGTGCAAACTTCTATTGCCAGATTCTGTGGAAGCCTGGACATCTTGAGCTGGGTGTGTGGACGTTGTTGTCAGACAGTGGAATTTTGGTGTAGTGAAACATTATGGCTGCTCTGATATCATTCTTAGGGACACCTCGTTATAGTGCAAACTTCTATTGCCAGATTCTGTGGAAGGCTGGACATCTTGAGCTGGGTGTGTGGACGTTGTTGTCAGACAGTGGAATTTTGGTGTAGTGAAACATTATGGCTGCTCTGATATCATTCTTAGGGACACCTCATTATAGTGCAAACTTCTATTGTTAGATTCTGTGGAAGGCTGAACATCTTGAGCTGGGTGTGTGGACGTTGTTGTCAGACAGTGGAATTTTGGTGTAGTGAAATATTATGGCTGCTCTGATATCATTCTTAGGGACACCTCATTAAAGTGCAAACTTCTATTGTTAGATTCTGTGGAAGGCTGAACATCTTGAGCTGGGTGTGTGGACGTTGTTGTCAGACAGTGGAATTCTGGTGTAGTGAAACATTATGGCTGCTCTGATATCATTCTCAGGGACACCTCATCATAGTGCAAACTTCTATTGCTATATTCTGTGGAAGGCTGGACATCTTGAGCTGGGTGTGTGGACGTTGTTGTCAGACAGTGGAATTCTGGTGTAGTGAAACATTATGGCTGCTCTGATATCATTCTTAGGGACACCTCATTATAGTGCAAACTTCTATTGTTAGATTCTGTGGAAGGCTGGGCATCTTGAGCTGGGTGTGTGGACGTTGTTGTCAGACAGTGGAATTCTGGTGTAGTGAAACATTATGGCTGCTCTGATATCATTCTCAGGGACACCTCATTATAGTGCAAACTTCTATTGCTAGATCCTGTGGAAGGCTGGGCATCTTGAGCTGGATGTGTGGACGTTGTTGTCAGACAGTGGAATTCTGGTGTAGTGAAACATTATGGCTGCTCTGATATCATTCTCAGGGACACCTCATTATAGTGAATACTTCTATTGTTAGATTCTGTGGAAGGCTGGACATCTTGAGCTGGGTGTGTGGACGCTGTTGTCAGACAGTTGAATTCTGGTGTAGTGAAACATTATGGCTGCTCTGATATCATTCTCAGGGACACCTTATTATAGTGCAAACTTCTATTGCTAGATTCTGTGGAAGGCTGAACATCTTGAGCTGGGTGTGTGGACGTTGTTGTCAGACAGTGGAATTTTGGTGTAGTGAAACATTATGGCTGCTCTGATATCATTCTCAGGGACACCTCATTATAGTGCAAACTTCTATTGCTAGATTCTGTGGAAGGCTGAACATCTTGAGCTGGGTGTGTGGACGTTGTTGTCAGACAATGGAATTTTGGTGTAGTGAAACATTATGGCTGTTCTGATATAATTCTTAGGGACACCTCATTATAGTGAAAACTTCTATTGCCAGATTCTGTGGAAGGCTGGACATCTTGAGCTGGGTGTGTGGACGTTGTTGTCAGACAGTGGAATTTTGATGTAGTGAAACATTATGGCTGCTCTGATATCATTCTTAGGGACACCTCATTATAGTGCAAACTTCTATTGTTAGATTCTGTGGAAGGCTGAACATCTTGAGCTGGGTGTGTGGACGTTGTTGTCAGACAGTGGAATTTTGTTGTAGTGAAACATTATGGCTTCTCTGATATCATTCTCAGGGACACCTCATTATAGTGCAAACTTCTATTGCTAGATCCTGTGGAAGGCTGGACATCTTGAGCTGGGTGTGTGGACGTTGTTGTCAGACAGTGGAATTTTGGTGTAGTGAAACATTATGGCTGCTCTGATATCATTCTTAGGGACACCTCATTATAGTGCAAACTTCTATTGTTAGATTCTGTGGAAGGCTGGACATCTTGAGCTGGGTGTGTGGACGTTGTTGTCAGACAGTGGAATTCTGGTGTAGTGAAACATTATGGCTGCTCTGATATCATTCTCAAGGATACCTCAACATAGTGCAAACCTCTATTGCTATATTCTGTGGAAGGCTGGACATCTTGAGCTGGGTGTGTGGACGTTGTTGTCAGACAGTGGAATTCTGGTGTAGTGAAACATTATGGCTGCTCTGATATCATTCTTAGGGACACCTCATTATAGCGCAAACTTCTATTGCTAGATTCTGTAGAAGGCTGGGCATTTTGAGCTGGGTGTGTGGACGTTGTTGTCAGACAGTGGAATTCTGGTGTAGTGAAACATTATGGCTGCTCTGATATCATTCTCAGGGACACCTCATTATAGTGCAAACTTCTATTGCTAGATTCTGTGGAAGGCTGGGCATCTTGAGCTGGGTGTGTGGACGTTGTTGTCAGGCAGTGGAATTCTGGTGTAGTGAAACATTATGGCTGCTCTGATATCATTCTCAGGGACACCTCATTATAGTGCAAACTTCTATTGCTAGATCCTGTGGAAGGCTGGGCATCTTGGCTGGATGTGTGGACGTTGTTGTCAGACAGTGGAATTCTGGTGTAGTGAAACATTATGGCTGCTCTGATATCATTCTCAGGGACACCTCATTATAGTGAAAACTTCTATTGTTAGATTCTGTGGAAGGCTGGGCATCTTGAGCTGGGTGTGTGGACGTTGTTGTCAGACAGTTGAATTCTGGTGTAGTGAAACATTATGGCTGCTCTGATATCATTCTCAGGGACACCTCATTATAGTGCAAACTTCTATTGCCAGATTCTGTGGAAGGCTGGGCATCTTGAGCTGGGTGTGTGGACGTTGTTGTCAGACAGTGGAATTTTGGTGTAGTGAAACATTATGGCTGCTCTGATATCATTCTCAGGGACACCTCATTATAGTGCAAACTTCTATTGCTAGATTCTGTGGAAGGCTGAACATCTTGAGCTGGGTGTGTGGACGTTGTTGTCAGACAGTGGAATTTTGGTGTAGTGAAACATTATGGCTCCTCTGATATCATTCTTAGGGACACCTCATTATAGTGCAAACTTCTATTGCCAGATTCTGTGGAAGGCTGGACATCTTGAGCTGGGTGTGTGGACGTTGTTGTCAGACAGTGGAATTTTGGTGTAGTGAAACATTATGGCTTCTCTGATATCATTCTCAGGGACACCTCATTATAGTGCAAACTTCTATTGCTAGATCCTGTGGAAGGCTGGGCATCTTGAGCTGGGTGTGTGGACGTTGTTGTTAGACAGTGGAATTCCGGTGTGGTGAAACATTATGGCTGCTCTGATATCATTCTCAGGGACACCTCATTATAGTGCAAACTTCTATTGCTAGATCCTTTGGAAGGCTGAACATCTTGAGCTGGGTGTGTGGACGTTGTTGTCAGACAGTGGAATTTTGATGTAGTGAAACATTATGGCTGCTCTGATATCATTCTCAGGGACACCTCATTATAGTGCAAACTTCTATTGCTAGATCCTGTGGAAGGCTGGGCATCTTGAGCTGGGTGTGTGGACGATGTTGTCAGACAGTGGAATTTTGGTGTAGTGAAACATTATGGCTGCTCTGATATCATTCTCTGGGACACCTCATTATAGTGCAAACTTCTATTGCTACATCCTGTGGAAGCCTGAACATCTTGAGCTGGGTGTGTGGACGTTGTAGTCAGACAGTGGAATTTTGATGTAGTGAAATATTATGGCTGCTCTGATATCATTCTCAGGGACACCTCATTATAGTGAAAACTTCTATTGCTAGATTCTGTGGAAGGCTGGATATCTTGAGCTGGGTGTGTGGACGTTGTTGTCAGACAGTGGAATTCTGGTGTAGTGAAACATTATGGCTGCTCTGATATCATTCTCAGGGACACCTCATTATAGTGCAAACTTCTATTGCTAGATTCTGTGGAAGGCTGGACATCTTGAATTGGGTGTGTGGACGTTGTTGTCAGACAGTGGAATTCTGGTGTAGAGAAACATTATGGCTGCTCTGATATCATTCTTAGGGACACCTCATTATAGTGCAAACTTCTATTGCTAGATTCTGTGGAAGGCTGGGCATCTTGAGCTGGGTGTGTGGACGTTGTTGTCAGACAGTGGAATTCTGGTGTAGTGAAACATTATGGCTGCTCTGATATCATTCTCAGGGACACCTCATCATAGTGCAAACTTCTATTGCTAGATTCTGTGGAAGGCTGGGCATCTTGAGCTGGGTGTGTGGACGTTGTTGTCAGACAGTGGAATTCTGGTGTAGTGAAACATTATGGCTGCTCTGATATCATTCTCAGGGACACCTCACTATAGTGCAAACTTCTATTACTAGATTCTGTGGAAGGCTGGACATCTTGAGCTGGGTGTGTGGACATTGTTGTCAGACAGTGGAATTTTGGTGTAGTGAAACATTATGGCTGCTCTGATATCATTCTTAGGGACACCTCATTATAGTGCAAATTTCTATTGTTAGATTCTGTGGAAGGCTGAACATCTTGAGCTGGGTGTGTGGACGTTGTTGTCAGACAGTGGAATTTTGGTGTAGTGAAACATTATGGCTGCTCTGATATCATTCTTAGGGACACCTCATTATAGTGCAAACTTCTACTGTTAGATTCTGTGGAAGGCTGAACATCTTGAGCTGGGTGTGTGGACGTTGTTGTCAGACAGTGGAATTCTGGTGTAGTGAAACATTATGGCTGCTCTGATATCATTCTCAGGGACACCTCATCATAGTGCAAACTTCTATTGCTATATTCTGTGGAAGGCTGGACATCTTGAGCTGGGTGTGTGGACGTTGTTGTCAGACAGTGGAATTCTGGTGTAGTGAAACATTATGGCTGCTCTGATATCATTCTTAGGGACACCTCATTATAGTGCAAACTTCTATTGCTAGATTCTGTGGAAGGCTGGGCATCTTGAGCTGGGTGTGTGGACGTTGTTGTCAGACAGTGGAATTCTGGTGTAGTGAAACATTATGGCTGCTCTGATATCATTCTCAGGGACACCTCATTATAGTGCAAACTTCTATTGCTAGATTCTGTGGAAGGCTGGACATCTTGAGCTGGGTGTGTGGACGTTGTTGTCAGACAGTGGAATTTTGGTGTAGTGAAACATTATGGCTGCTCTGATATCATTCTTAGGGACACCTCATTATAGTGCAAACTTCTATTGCTAGATCCTGTGGAAGGCTGAACATCTTGAGCTGGGTGTGTGGACGTTGTTGTCAGACAGTGGAATTTTGATGTAGTGAAACATTATGGCTGCTCTGATATCATTCTCAGGGACACCTCATTATAGTGCATACTTCTATTGCTAGATCCTGTGGAAGGCTGGGCATCTTGAGCTGGGTGTGTGGACGTTGTTGTTAGACAGTGGAATTCCGGTGTAGTGAAACATTATGGCTGCTCTGATATCATTCTCAGGGACACCTCATTATAGTGCAAACTTCTATTGCTAGATCCTGTGGAAGGCTGAACATCTTGAGCTGGGTGTGTGGACGTTGTTGTCAGACAGTGGAATTTTGATGTAGTGAAACATTATGGCTGCTCTGATATCATTCTCAGGGACACCTCATTATAGTGCAAACTTCTATTGCTAGATCCTGTGGTACGCTGGGCATTTTGAGCTGGGTGTGTGGACGTTGTTGTCAGACAGTGGAATTTTGGTTGTAGTGAAACATTATGGCTGCTCTGATATCATTCTCAGGGACACCTCATTATAGTGCAAACTTCTATTGCTAGATTCTGTGGAAGGCTGAACATCTTGAGCTGGGTGTGTGGACGTTGTTGTCAGACAGTGGAATTTTGGTGTAGTGAAATAGCTGCTCTGATATCATTCTTAGGGACACCTCATTATAGTGCAAACTTCTATTGCCAGATTCTGTGGAAGGCTGGACATCTTGAGCTGGGTGTGTGGACGTTGTTGTCAGACAGTGGAATTTTGGTGTAGTGAAACATTATGGCTGCTCTGATATCATTCTTAGGGACACCTCATTATAGTGCAAACTTCTATTGCTAGATTCTGTGGAAGGCTGGACATCTTGAGCTGGGTGTGTGGACGTTGTTGTCAGACAGTGGAATTCTGGTGTAGTGAAACATTATGGCTGCTCTGATATCATTCTTAGGGACACCTCATTATAGTGCAAACTTCTATTTCTAGATTCTGTGGAAGGCTGAACATCTTGAGCTGGGTGTGTGGACGTTGTTGTCAGACAGTGGAATTTTGGTGTAGTGAAATAGCTGCTCTGATATCATTCTTAGGGACACCTCATTATAGTGCAAACTTCTATTGCCAGATTCTGTGGAAGGCTGGACATCTTGAGCTGGGTGTGTGGACGTTGTTGTCAGACAGTGGAATTTTGGTGTAGTGAAACATTATGGCTGCTCTGATATCATTCTTAGGGACACCTCATTATAGTGCAAACTTCTATTGCTAGATTCTGTGGAAGGCTGGACATCTTGAGCTGGGTGTGTGGACGTTGTTGTCAGACAGTGGAATTCTGGTGTAGTGAAACATTATGGCTGCTCTGATATCATTCTTAGGGACACCTCATTATAGTGCAAACTTCTATTGCTAGATTCTGTGGAAGGCTGGGCATCTTGAGCTGGGTGTGTGGACGTTGTTGTCAGACAGTGGAATTCTGGTGTAGTGAAACATTATGGCTGCTCTGATATCATTCTCAGGGACACCTCATCATAGTGCAAACTTCTATTGCTAGATTCTGTGGAAGGCTGGGCATCTTGAGCTGGGTGTGTGGACGTTGTTGTCAGACAGTGAAATTCTGGTGTAGTGAAACATTATGGCTGCTCTGATATCATTCTCAGGGACACCTCATTATAGTGCAAACTTCTATTGCTAGATCCTGTGGAAGGCTGGGCATCTTGAGCTGGATGTGTGGACGTTGTTGTCAGACAGTGGAATTCTGGTGTAGTGAAACATTATGGCTGCTCTGATATCATTCTCAGGGACACCTCATTATAGTGCAAACTTCTATTGCTAGATTCTGTGTAAGGCTGGACATCTTGAGCTGGGTGTGTGGACGTTGTTGTCAGACAGTGGAATTTTGATGTAGTGAAATATTATGGCTGCTCTGATATCATTCTCAGGGACACCTCATTATAGTGAAAACTTCTATTGCTAGATTCTGTGGAAGGCTGGACATCTTGAGCTGGGTGTGTGGACGTTGTTGTCAGACAGTGGAATTCTGGTGTAGTGAAACATTATGGCTGCTCTGATATCATTCTCAGGGACACCTCATTATAGTGCAAACTTCTATTGCTAGATTCTGTGGAAGGCTGGGCATCTTGAGCTGGGTGTGTGGACGTTGTTGTCAGACAGTGGAATTTTGATGTAGTGAAACATTATGGCTGCTCTGATATCATTCTCAGGGACACCTCATTATAGTGCAAACTTCTATTGCTAGATCCTGTGGTAGGCTGGGCATTTTGAGCTGGGTGTGTGGACGTTGTTGTCAGACAGTTGAATTCTGGTGTAGTGAAACATTATGGCTTCTCTGATATCATTCTCAGGGACACCTTATTATAGTGCAAACTTCTATTGCTAGATTCTGTGGAAGGCTGGACATCTTGAGCTGGGTGTGTGGACTTTGTTGTCAGACAGTGGAATTCTGGTGTAGTGAAACATTATGGCTGCTCTGATATCATTCTTAGGGACACCTCATTATAGTGCAAACTTCTATTGCTAGATTCTGTGGAAGGCTGGGCATCTTGAGCTGGGTGTGTGGACGTTGTTGTCAGACAGTGGAATTCTGGTGTAGTGAAACATTATGGCTGCTCTGATATCATTCTCAGGGACACCTCATTATAGTGCAAACTTCTATTGCTAGATTCTGTGGAAGGCTGGGCATCTTGAGCTGGGTGTGTGGACGTTGTTGTCAGACAGTGGAATTCTGGTGTAGTGAAACATTATGGCTGCTCTGATATCATTCTCAGGGACACCTCATTATAAGGCAAACTTCTATTGCTAGATCCTGTGGAAGGCTGGGCATCTTGAGCTGGATGTGTGGACGTTGTTGTCAGACAGTGGAATTCTGGTGTAGTGAAACATTATGGCTGCTCTGATATCATTCTCAGGGACACCTCATTATAGTGCAAACTTCTATTGCTAGATCCTGTGGAAGGCTGGGCATCTTGAGCTGGATGTGTGGACGTTGTTGTCAGACAGTGGAATTCTGGTGTAGTGAAACATTATGGCTGCTCTGATATCATTCTCAGGGACACCTCATTATAGTGCAAACTTCTATTGCTAGATCCTGTGGAAGGCTGGGCATCTTGAGCTGGATGTGTGGACGTTGTTGTCAGACAGTGGAATTCTGGTGTAGTGAAACATTATGGCTGCTCTGATATCATTCTCAGGGACACCTCATTATAAGGCAAACTTCTATTGCTAGATCCTGTGGAAGGCTGGGCATCTTGAGCTGGATGTGTGGACGTTGTTGTCAGACAGTGGAATTCTGGTGTAGTGAAACATTATGGCTGCTCTGATATCATTCTCAGGGACACCTCATTATAGTGCAAACTTCTATTGCTAGATTCTGTGGAAGGCTGGGCATCTTGAGCTGGGTGTGTGGACGTTGTTGTCAGACAGTGGAATTCTGGTGTAGTGAAACATTATGGCTTCTCTGATATCATTCTCAGGGACACCTCATTATAATGCAAACTTCTATTGCTAGATCCTGTGGAAGGCTGGGCATCTTGAGCTGGGTGTGTGGACGTTGTTGTCAGACAGTGGAATTCTGGTGTAGTGAAACATTATGGCTTCTCTGATATCATTCTCAGGGACACCTCATTATAGTGCAAACTTCTATTGCTAGATTCTGTGGAAGGCTGAACATCTTGAGCTGGGTGTGTGGACGTTGTTGTCAGACAATGGAATTTTGGTGTAGTGAAACATTATGGCTGTTCTGATATAATTCTTAGGGACACCTCATTATAGTGAAAACTTCTATTGCCAGATTCTGTGGAAGGCTGGACATCTTGAGCTGGGTGTGTGGACGTTGTTGTCAGACAGTGGAATTTTGGTGTAGTGAAACATTATGGCTGCTCTGATATCATTCTCAAGGATACCTCAACATAGTGCAAACTTCTATTGCCAGATTCTGTGGAAGGCTGGACATCTTGAGCTGGGTGTGTGGACGTTGTTGTCAGACAGTGGAATTTTGATGTAGTGAAACATTATGGCTGCTCTGATATCATTCTTAGGGACACCTCATTATAGTGCAAACTTCTATTGTTAGATTCTGTGGAAGGCTGAACATCTTGAGCTGGGTGTGTGGACGTTGTTGTCAGACAGTGGAATTTTGTTGTAGTGAAACATTATGGCTTCTCTGATATCATTCTCAGGGACACCTCATTATAGTGCAAACTTCTATTGCTAGATCCTGTGGAAGGCTGGGCATCTTGAGCTGGGTGTGTGGACGTTGTTGTCAGACAGTGGAATTTTGATGTAGTGAAACATTATGGCTGCTCTGATATCATTCTCAGGGACACCTCATTATAGTGCAAACTTCTATTGCTAGATCCTGTGGAAGGCTGGGCATCTTGAGCTGGGTGTGTGGACGTTGTTGTCAGACAGTGGAATTTTGGTGTAGTGAAACATTATGGCTGCTCTGATATCATTCTCAGGGACACCTCATTATAGTGCAAACTTCTATTGCTAGATCCTGTGGTAGGCTGGGCATCTTGAGCTGGGTGTGTGGACGTTGTTGTCAGACAGTGGAATTTTGGTGTAGTGAAACATTATGGCTGCTCTGATATCATTCTCAGGGACACCTCATTATAGTGCAAACTTCTATTGCTAGATTCTGTGGAAGGCTGAACATCTTGAGCTGGGTGTGTGGACGTTGTTGTCAGACAGTGGAATTTTGGTGTAGTGAAATAGCTGCTCTGATATCATTCTTAGGGACACCTCATTATAGTGCAAACTTCTATTGCCAGATTCTGTGGAAGGCTGGACATCTTGAGCTCGGTGTGTGGACGTTGTTGTCAGACAGTGGAATTTTGGTGTAGTGAAACATTATGGCTGCTCTGATATCATTCTTAGGGACACCTCATTATAGTGCAAACTTCTATTGCTAGATTCTGTGGAAGGCTGGACATCTTGAGCTGGGTGTGTGGACGTTGTTGTCAGACAGTGGAATTCTGGTGTAGTGAAACATTATGGCTGCTCTGATATCATTCTTAGGGACACCTCATTATAGTGCAAACTTCTATTGCTAGATTCTGTGGAAGGCTGGGCATCTTGAGCTGGGTGTGTGGACGTTGTTGTCAGACAGTGGAATTCTGGTGTAGTGAAACATTATGGCTGCTCTGATATCATTCTCAGGGACACCTCATCATAGTGCAAACTTCTATTGCTAGATTCTGTGGAAGGCTGGGCATCTTGAGCTGGATGTGTGGACGTTGTTGTCAGACAGTGGAATTCTGGTGTAGTGAAACATTATGGCTGCTCTGATATCATTCTCAGGGACACCTCATTATAGTGCAAACTTCTATTGCTAGATTCTGTGTAAGGCTGGACATCTTGAGCTGGGTGTGTGGACGTTGTTGTCAGACAGTGGAATTTTGATGTAGTGAAATATTATGGCTGCTCTGATATCATTCTCAGGGACACCTCATTATAGTGAAAACTTCTATTGCTAGATTCTGTGGAAGGCTGGACATCTTGAGCTGGGTGTGTGGACGTTGTTGTCAGACAGTGGAATTCTGGTGTAGTGAAACATTATGGCTGCTCTGATATCATTCTCAGGGACACCTCATTATAGTGCAAACTTCTATTGCTAGATTCTGTGGAAGGCTGGACATCTTGAGCTGGGTGTGTGGACGTTGTTGTCAGACAGTGGAATTTTGGTGTAGTGAAACATTATGGCTGCTCTGATATCATTCTTAGGGACACCTCATTATAGTGCAAACTTCTATTGTTAGATTCTGTGGAAGGCTGGACATCTTGAGCTGGGTGTGTGGACGTTGTTGTCAGACAGTGGAATTCTGGTGTAGTGAAACATTATGGCTGCTCTGATATCATTCTCAAGGATACCTCAACATAGTGCAAACTTCTATTGCTATATTCTGTGGAAGGCTGGACATCTTGAGCTGGGTGTGTGGACGTTGTTGTCAGACAGTGGAATTCTGGTGTAGTGAAACATTATGGCTGCTCTGATATCATTCTTAGGGACACCTCATTATAGCGCAAACTTCTATTGCTAGATTCTGTGGAAGGCTGGGCATCTTGAGCTGGGTGTGTGGACGTTGTTGTCAGACAGTGGAATTCTGGTGTAGTGAAACATTATGGCTGCTCTGATATCATTCTCAGGGACACCTCATTATAGTGCAAACTTCTATTGCTAGATTCTGTGGAAGGCTGGGCATCTTGAGCTGGGTGTGTGGACGTTGTTGTCAGACAGTGGAATTCTGGTGTAGTGAAACATTATGGCTGCTCTGATATCATTCTCAGGGACACCTCATCATAGTGCAAACTTCTATTGCTAGATTCTGTGGAAGGCTGGGCATCTTGAGCTGGGTGTGTGGACGTTGTTGTCAGACAGTGAAATTCTGGTGTAGTGAAACATTATGGCTGCTCTGATATCATTCTCAGGGACACCTCATTATAGTGCAAACTTCTATTGCTAGATCCTGTGGAAGGCTGGGCATCTTGAGCTGGATGTGTGGACGTTGTTGTCAGACAGTGGAATTCTTGTGTAGTGAAACATTATGGCTGCTCTGATATCATTCTCAGGGACACCTCATTATAGTGCAAACTTCTATTGCTAGATTCTGTGTAAGGCTGGACATCTTGAGCTGGGTGTGTGGACGTTGTTGTCAGACAGTGGAATTTTGATGTAGTGAAATATTATGGCTGCTCTGATATCATTCTCAGGGACACCTCATTATAGTGAAAACTTCTATTGCTAGATTCTGTGGAAGGCTGGACATCTTGAGCTGGGTGTGTGGACGTTGTTGTCAGACAGTGGAATTCTGGTGTAGTGAAACATTATGGCTGCTCTGATATCATTCTCAGGGACACCTCATTATAGTGCAAACTTCTATTGCTAGATTCTGTGGAAGGCTGGACATCTTGAGCTGGGTGTGTGGACGTTGTTGTCAGACAGTGGAATTTTGGTGTAGTGAAACATTATGGCTGCTCTGATATCATTCTTAGGGACACCTCATTATAGTGCAAACTTCTATTGTTAGATTCTGTGGAAGGCTGGACATCTTGAGCTGGGTGTGTGGACGTTGTTGTCAGACAGTGGAATTCTGGTGTAGTGAAACATTATGGCTGCTCTGATATCATTCTCAAGGATACCTCAACATAGTGCAAACTTCTATTGCTATATTCTGTGGAAGGCTGGACATCTTGAGCTGGGTGTGTGGACGTTGTTGTCAGACAGTGGAATTCTGGTGTAGTGAAACATTATGGCTGCTCTGATATCATTCTTAGGGACACCTCATTATAGCGCAAACTTCTATTGCTAGATTCTGTAGAAGGCTGGGCATCTTGAGCTGGGTGTGTGGACGTTGTTGTCAGACAGTGGAATTCTGGTGTAGTGAAACATTATGGCTGCTCTGATATCATTCTCAGGGACACCTCATTATAGTGAAAACTTCTATTGCTAGATTCTGTGGAAGGCTGGGCATCTTGAGCTGGGTGTGTGGACGTTGTTGTCAGACAGTTGAATTCTGGTGTAGTGAAACATTATGGCTGCTCTGATATCATTCTCAGGGACACCTCATTATAGTGCAAACTTCTATTGCCAGATTCTGTGGAAGGCTGGGCATCTTGAGCTGGGTGTGTGGACGTTGTTGTCAGACAGTGGAATTTTGGTGTAGTGAAACATTATGGCTGCTCTGATATCATTCTCAGGGACACCTCATTATAGTGCAAACTTCTATTGCTAGATTCTATGGAAGGCTGAACATCTTGAGCTGGGTGTGTGGACGTTGTTGTCAGACAGTGGAATTTTGGTGTAGTGAAACATTATGGCTTCTCTGATATCATTCTCAGGGACACCTCATTATAGTGCAAACTTCTATTGCTAGATGCTGTGGAAGGCTGGGCATCTTGAGCTGGGTGTGTGGACGTTGTTGTTAGACAGTGGAATTCCGGTGTGGTGAAACATTATGGCTGCTCTGATATCATTCTCAGGGACACCTCATTATAGTGCAAACTTCTATTGCTAGATCCTGTGGAAGGCTGAACATCTTGAGCTGGGTGTGTGGACGTTGTTGTCAGACAGTGGAATTTTGATGTAGTGAAACATTATGGCTGCTCTGATATCATTCTCAGGGACACCTCATTATAGTGCAAACTTCTATTGCTAGATCCTGTGGAAGGCTGGGCATCTTGAGCTGGGTGTGTGGACGATGTTGTCAGACAGTGGAATTTTGGTGTAGTGAAACATTATGGCTGCTCTGATATCATTCTCTGGGACACCTCATTATAGTGCAAACTTCTATTGCTACATCCTGTGGAAGCCTGAACATCTTGAGCTGGGTGTGTGGACGTTGTAGTCAGACAGTGGAATTTTGATGTAGTGAAATATTATGGCTGCTCTGATATCATTCTCAGGGACACCTCATTATAGTGAAAACTTCTATTGCTAGATTCTGTGGAAGGCTGGACATCTTGAGCTGGGTGTGTGGACGTTGTTGTCAGACAGTGGAATTCTGGTGTAGTGAAACATTATGGCTGCTCTGATATCATTCTCAGGGACACCTCATTATAGTGCAAACTTCTATTGCTAGATTCTGTGGAAGGCTGGACATCTTGAGCTGGGTGTGTGGACGTTGTTGTCAGACAGTGGAATTCTGGTGTAGAGAAACATTATGGCTGCTCTGATATCATTCTTAGGGACACCTCATTATAGTGCAAACTTCTATTGCTAGATTCTGTGGAAGGCTGGGCATCTTGAGCTGGGTGTGTGGACGTTGTTGTCAGACAGTGGAATTCTGGTGTAGTGAAACATTATGGCTGCTCTGATATCATTCTCAGGGACACCTCATCATAGTGCAAACTTCTATTGCTAGATTCTGTGGAAGGCTGGGCATCTTGAGCTGGGTGTGTGGACGTTGTTGTCAGACAGTGGAATTCTGGTGTAGTGAAACATTATGGCTGCTCTGATATCATTCTCAGGGACACCTCATTATAGTGCAAACTTCTATTGCTAGATCCTGTGGAAGGCTGGGCATCTTGAGCTGGATGTGTGGACGTTGTTGTCAGACAGTGGAATTCTGGTGTAGTGAAACATTATGGCTGCTCTGATATCATTCTCAGGGACACCTCACTATAGTGCAAACTTCTATTACTAGATTCTGTGGAAGGCTGGACATCTTGAGCTGGGTGTGTGGACATTGTTGTCAGACAGTGGAATTTTGGTGTAGTGAAACATTATGGCTGCTCTGATATCATTCTTAGGGACACCTCATTATAGTGCAAACTTCTATTGTTAGATTCTGTGGAAGGCTGAACATCTTGAGCTGGGTGTGTGGACGTTGTTGTCAGACAGTGGAATTTTGGTGTAGTGAAACATTATGGCTGCTCTGATATCAATCTTAGGGACACCTCATTATAGTGCAAACTTCTACTGTTAGATTCTGTGGAAGGCTGAACATCTTGAGCTGGGTGTGTGGACGTTGTTGTCAGACAGTGGAATTCTGGTGTAGTGAAACATTATGGCTGCTCTGATATCATTCTCAGGGACACCTCATCATAGTGCAAACTTCTATTGCTATATTCTGTGGAAGGCTGGACATCTTGAGCTGGGTGTGTGGACGTTGTTGTCAGACAGTGGAATTCTGGTGTAGTGAAACATTATGGCTGCTCTGATATCATTCTTAGGGACACCTCATTATAGTGCAAACTTCTATTGCTAGATTCTGTGGAAGGCTGGGCATCTTGAGCTGGGTGTGTGGACGTTGTTGTCAGACAGTGGAATTCTGGTGTAGTGAAACATTATGGCTGCTCTGATATCATTCTCAGGGACACCTCATTATAGTGCAAACTTCTATTGCTAGATTCTGTGGAAGGCTGGGCATCTTGAGCTGGGTGTGTGGACGTTGTTGTCAGACAGTGGAATTCTGGTGTAGTGAAACATTATGGCTGCTCTGATATCATTCTCAGGGACACCTCATTATAGTGCAAACTTCTATTGCTAGATCCTGTGGAAGGCTGGGCATCTTGAGCTGGATGTGTGGACGTTGTTGTCAGACAGTGGAATTCTGGTGTAGTGAAACATTATGGCTGCTCTGATATCATTCTCAGGGACACCTCATTATAGTGAAAACTTCTATTGTTAGATTCTGTGGAAGGCTGGGCACCTTGAGCTGGGTGTGTGGACGTTGTTGTCAGACAGTTGAATTCTGGTGTAGTGAAACATTATGGCTGCTCTGATATCATTCTCAGGGACACCTTATTATAGTGCAAACTTCTATTGCTAGATTTTGTGGAAGGCTGAACATCTTGAGCTGGGTGTGTGGACGTTGTTGTCAGACAGTGGAATTTTGGTGTAGTGAAACATTATGGCTGCTCTGATATCATTCTCAGGGACACCTCATTATAGTGCAAACTTCTATTGCTAGATTCTGTGGAAGGCTGAACATCTTGAGATGGGTGTGTGGACGTTGTTGTCAGACAGTGAAATTTTGGTGTAGTGAAATATTATGGCTGCTCTGATATCATTCTTAGGGACACCTCATTATAGTGCAAACTTCTATTGCCAGATTCTGTGGAAGGCTGGACATCTTGAGCTGGGTGTGTGGACGTTGTTGTCAGACAGTGGAATTTTGGTGTAGTGAAATATTATGGCTGCTCTGATATCATTCTTAGGGACACCTCATTATAGTGCAAACTTCTATTGCCAGATTCTGTGGAAGGCTGGACATCTTGAGCTGGGTGTGTGGACGTTGTTGTTAGACAGTGGAATTCCGGTGTAGTGAAACATTATGGCTGCTCTGATATCATTCTCAGGGACACCTCATTATAGTGCAAACTTCTATTGCTAGATCCTGTGGAAGGCTGAACATCTTGAGCTGGGTGTGTGGACGTTGTTGTCAGACAGTGGAATTTTGATGTAGTGAAACATTATGGCTGCTCTGATATCATTCTCAGGGACACCTCATTATAGTGCATACTTCTATTTCTAGATCCTGTGGAAGGCTGGGCATCTTGAGCTGGGTGTGTGGACGTTGTTGTTAGACAGTGGAATTCCGGTGTAGTGAAACATTATGGCTGCTCTGATATCATTCTCAGGGACACCTCATTATAGTGCAAACTTCTATTGCTAGATCCTGTGGAAGGCTGAACATCTTGAGCTGGGTGTGTGGACGTTGTTGTCAGACAGTGGAATTTTGATGTAGTGAAACATTATGGCTGCTCTGATATCATTCTCAGGGACACCTCATTATAGTGCAAACTTCTATTGCTAGATCCTGTGGTAGGCTGGGCATTTTGAGCTGGGTGTGTGGACGTTGTTGTCAGACAGTGGAATTTTGGTGTAGTGAAACATTATGGCTGCTCTGATATCATTCTCAGGGACACCTCATTATAGTGCAAACTTCTATTGCTAGATTCTGTGGAAGGCTGAACATCTTGAGCTGGGTGTGTGGACGTTGTTGTCAGACAGTGGAATTTTGGTGTAGTGAAATAGCTGCTCTGATATCATTCTTAGGGACACCTCATTATAGTGCAAACTTCTATTGCCAGATTCTGTGGAAGGCTGGACATCTTGAGCTGGGTGTGTGGACGTTGTTGTCAGACAGTGGAATTTTGGTGTAGTGAAACATTATGGCTGCTCTGATATCATTCTTAGGGACACCTCATTATAGTGCAAACTTCTATTGCTAGATTCTGTGGAAGGCTGGACATCTTGAGCTGGGTGTGTGGACGTTGTTGTCAGACAGTGGAATTCTGGTGTAGTGAAACATTATGGCTGCTCTGATATCATTCTTAGGGACACCTCATTATAGTGCAAACTTCTATTGCTAGATTCTGTGGAAGGCTGAACATCTTGAGCTGGGTGTGTGGACGTTGTTGTCAGACAGTGGAATTTTGGTGTAGTGAAATAGCTGCTCTGATATCATTCTTAGGGACACCTCATTATAGTGCAAACTTCTATTGCCAGATTCTGTGGAAGGCTGGACATCTTGAGCTGGGTGTGTGGACGTTGTTGTCAGACAGTGGAATTTTGGTGTAGTGAAACATTATGGCTGCTCTGATATCATTCTTAGGGACACCTCATTATAGTGCAAACTTCTATTGCTAGATTCTGTGGAAGGCTGGACATCTTGAGCTGGGTGTGTGGACGTTGTTGTCAGACAGTGGAATTCTGGTGTAGTGAAACATTATGGCTGCTCTGATATCATTCTTAGGGACACCTCATTATAGTGCAAACTTCTATTGCTAGATTCTGTGGAAGGCTGGGCATCTTGAGCTGGGTGTGTGGACGTTGTTGTCAGACAGTGGAATTCTGGTGTAGTGAAACATTATGGCTGCTCTGATATCATTCTCAGGGACACCTCATCATAGTGCAAACTTCTATTGCTAGATTCTGTGGAAGGCTGGGCATCTTGAGCTGGATGTGTGGACGTTGTTGTCAGACAGTGGAATTTTGATGTAGTGAAACATTATGGCTGCTCTGATATCATTCTCAGGGACACCTCATTATAGTGCAAACTTCTATTGCTAGATTCTGTGGAAGGCTGGACATCTTGAGCTGGGTGTGTGGACTTTGTTGTCAGACAGTGGAATTCTGGTGTAGTGAAACATTATGGCTGCTCTGATATCATTCTTAGGGACACCTCATTATAGTGCAAACTTCTATTGCTAGATTCTGTGGAAGGCTGGGCATCTTGAGCTGGGTGTGTGGACGTTGTTGTCAGACAGTGGAATTCTGGTGTAGTGAAACATTATGGCTGCTCTGATATCATTCTCAGGGACACCTCATTATAGTGCAAACTTCTATTGCTAGATTCTGTGGAAGGCTGGGCATCTTGAGCTGGGTGTGTGGACGTTGTTGTCAGACAGTGGAATTCTGGTGTAGTGAAACATTATGGCTGCTCTGATATCATTCTCAGGGACACCTCATTATAAGGCAAACTTCTATTGCTAGATCCTGTGGAAGGCTGGGCATCTTGAGCTGGATGTGTGGACGTTGTTGTCAGACAGTGGAATTCTGGTGTAGTGAAACATTATGGCTGCTCTGATATCATTCTCAGGGACACCTCATTATAGTGCAAACTTCTATTGCTAGATTCTGTGGAAGGCTGGGCATCTTGAGCTGGGTGTGTGGACGTTGTTGTCAGACAGTGGAATTCTGGTGTAGTGAAACATTATGGCTGCTCTGATATCATTCTCAGGGACACCTCATTATAGTGCAAACTTCTATTGCTAGATCCTGTGGAAGGCTGGGCATCTTGAGCTGGATGTGTGGACGTTGTTGTCAGACAGTGGAATTCTGGTGTAGTGAAACATTATGGCTGCTCTGATATCATTCTCAGGGACACCTCATTATAGTGCAAACTTCTATTGCTAGATCCTGTGGAAGGCTGGGCATCTTGAGCTGGATGTGTGGACGTTGTTGTCAGACAGTGGAATTCTGGTGTAGTGAAACATTATGGCTGCTCTGATATCATTCTCAGGGACACCTCATTATAAGGCAAACTTCTATTGCTAGATCCTGTGGAAGGCTGGGCATCTTGAGCTGGATGTGTGGACGTTGTTGTCAGACAGTGGAATTCTGGTGTAGTGAAACATTATGGCTGCTCTGATATCATTCTCAGGGACACCTCATTATAGTGCAAACTTCTATTGCTAGATTCTGTGGAAGGCTGGGCATCTTGAGCTGGGTGTGTGGACGTTGTTGTCAGACAGTGGAATTCTGGTGTAGTGAAACATTATGGCTTCTCTGATATCATTCTCAGGGACACCTCATTATAATGCAAACTTCTATTGCTAGATCCTGTGGAAGGCTGGGCATCTTGAGCTGGGTGTATGGACGTTGTTGTCAGACAGTGGAATTTTGGTGTAGTGAAACATTATGGCTGCTCTGATATCATTCTCAGGGACACCTCATTATAGTGCAAACTTCTATTGCTAGATCCTGTGGAAGGCTGGGCATCTTGAGCTGGGTGTGTGGACGTTGTTGTCAGACAGTGGAATTTTGGTGTAGTGAAATATTATGGCTGCTCTGATATCATTCTTAGGGACACCTCATTATAGTGCAAACTTCTATTGCTAGATTCTGTGGAAGGCTGAACATCTTGAGCTGGGTTTGTGGACGTTGTTGTCAGACAGTGGAATTCTGGTGTAGTGAAACATTATGGCTGCTCTGATATCATTCTTAGGGACACCTCATTATAGTGCAAACTTCTATTGCTATATTCTGTGGAAGGCTGGGCATCTTGAGCTGGTGTAAGTGGACGTTGTTGGCTTCGTTGAGTGGTGTAAGTTGAGTGTAGTGAGGCATTATGGCTGTTCGAAGGTTGTTCTTAGGGACACCTCATTATAGTGAAGGTGAGATCAGGTTTGGCTACATCTTAGGTGGTCCCATAGGAGATTATACTTTATATCTTCTTTTTTTTAACTCCTAATAATTATAACATGTAACCTTTCAGACTTATTGATAAAGGAAATAGTTTTTATGTAGGAAAGAGAGTAAACCTAAGGAAAAGGATGTTCAGATAACCACTTCCTGAAGAAAAAGTTGGGGTCACAGGAAACAACCCTAATCTCCCAAATATTATTTAACTGACACCACAGTTGATATTCATTCTGTCAGATTTTAATTGCACGATGCCTTTCTCTTAATTATTTCAAAGTTGAAGAATTTTTTTGTGGCAAAAATATAATTACAGTGCGCAAAAAAGGCACCTCTCCCATTTAAAAAAGAATCAATGCAGTTTCTCATTATTTTTTTCACCACATGAGATAACCAAGTGTGAACAAAATTGCCTTTGTTTACTTAAAAAAGAAATAGACAACTGGAGACATCAAAGACTTAAGTTTTGTTCATGAGTGTATTTCAGGTACAAATCCTGGCAGGCTATTTTAAAAAAGAGTTGGATTAGTGAGCTGTGAGTGAGTGATGGGCACCAACAGTTCAAATAGGGGAATATTTGTTCATATAGACACCAAAAGTCGACTTGATGGACACTAACAGCAACAAAATCTCTTATAATACATTTTTGTGTTCTAATGACACTACAATTTTTGCTGCTGCAAGAGCATCTTAAAGTAGAAAACTTCCAGTATCAATATTCATTAATAGTTTTTATAATTCTGGTGGCGGGGTACTTGCCCTAAGTATGTCATGATAATAATTTTTTTTTTACTTATCCTTAATCCAGTCAACCATCATGATTAGGTGAAGTAGAATGCCTTTGTCATTAAGACTGGGAGCACTACTCAGTGGCAGGCCGACTTATCTCCAATGATAATCATGGTGGGTAGTTAGCGACTGCTTTTTACTGTAAGCGCACCACATGTCTACACATGTGAAAACAGTTCGACTTTGCACTTACAAATGTGCCAGAGCCCCATTTGGTTACTTGCACTCGCTGGTGGGGTTGGACTTTTGCAAGAATCGGGGGGCCATTGGAGCATTTTTTTTTTTTTTAAACATAAAAAGTGTCCAATGCGGGGATCGAACCCAGGTCGTAGTGGTCGAAACCAAACGGTTTAACCAGCCTTCCACCGACCCCCCAAGGTAGAAAGTAATTGATTTCACTGCCCCACATTGTCTACACATGTATAAAGTAGTTGGACATTTACACTTATAAGTTTGTCAGAATCCCATTTGGTTACTTACATTCACTGGTGAAAATGGGGGTCGGTGGAAGAATGATCTAAACCGTTGGTTTTCAACCGCTACTACCTGGGTTTGATTCCTGCATTGGGCACTCTTTTCTGATTTAAAAAAAAAAAATGCTCTTATAGCCTCCGATTCTTGCAAATGTCCAACCCCACCAGCGAGTGCAAGTAACCAAACGAGACTCTGGCACATTTGTAAGTGCAAAGTCTAACTACTTTTCACATGTGTAGACATGTGGTGCACTTACAGTATAAAGCAGTCGCCTACTTCTACCCACCATGATTTTCATGGCCTGTACCACGTGTACTAGGGATCAGCAAAAAAAAAAAAAAGAAGAATTGGTGAAAATGGACTTTTGCAAGAATCAGGGGTTATTGAAGTAAATTTTTTTACAGAAAAAGTGCCCAATTGGGGATTAATTCCTGGGTCATGAGGCTACTGAAAATTTACAGTTTATACACCACTCCTCCACCAAAAAAAATCCAAATATAAATGTATTGAAGAAAGAAAAAAAGGACAAAAAATTATTTAAACATTTTTTATTTCCAAGAAAAAAAGTATCCAAAAAGAATTCATTTATATGACTATCTATTAAGGAACAATGTGGGGATATATAAAACATCCTATAAAATACTCTTATATAAACACTGTCAATATCTAGTACAATATATAGGGTGGGAGAGACTATTGTGTGTGGTAGGTATTTATAACAGCAACAACACTTTATATGGGACACTACTTAGTTAGGATTTGTCTCATCTTTTATATATAGTGTGATTTGTGAAAGACTCCTTCTTCATTTGTGGAAGAAACCCTTTTGCTGCAGATCCCAAGTCTGTTGTGTGCGCCATTTGAGCCTTTACTCTGATGCCACTGAAAAGCTAATGCATCATTTGAGCCTTTACTCTGATGTCACTCAAGGGCCAATAAATTCATTTTGAGCCTTTACTCTGATGTCACTCAAGGGCCAATTCATTCATTTTGAGCCTTCATTCAGATGCCTATTACATGCTTGTGAATGATCTGAAATCCAACATGTTACTGATGGTATTAAGGGAATAAAAAATTGCTACATAGTTGAAACTGATTGTGATTTTGACTTTCTTCTTTAAAAAAATATATATATCCTCTTATTTTTATAAGATAAACTAGGTTATAAAAAATAATATTGGCATCTGGGGCAGGATTACCTTTATGGTAGCAGCACTGGCTGACAACGCAAACTAGTGAATTCAACAGCAAAAGGGTTAATATTTTTCGTAAACAAAAAAAAAAACTTTATTATTTTATTTTTGCAGATTTTAAACTATATTAATGTAAACATCAAAAAATAAAGGTGAGAACTATAATAAGAATAAATTGAGAAAATAATGGCTAGGAATGAATATGCCATTGCCTTTTAGTAACTACAGTAAAAGCCTTCTATAAGTGAACCTCAATGGGACTGAACCAGTGGTTCACTATAGCCATGGTTTGTTAAAGCTATAGTTCACTGTATTATAAAATGGAGATTATATTTCAGGTTCATTATAAAAATGATTTGCTATATTCTAGGTTCACTATAGAGAGGTTCTACTGTATATAAAAAAAAAAACATAACTATCAGTAAACAACACAAGGTAATAAAGACCGAATCCAAATAAATAAATAGTGTGTGACATTTCAGTAACAGCGTTGTTACCGAAATGTCACACACTATTTATTTATTTGTATTTGGTCTTATTACCTAGTGTTTATAATCTATAATCCAAATTGTGCCTTATAATTATCAGCAAACAAGAATCTTGTGAGCTATACTCAACAACAATTTGTGACAAAATAAGGTAAACAAATTTAAAATATACCCTCTTATATATCAGCATCTTTTCTCTTTAGTTTTATGTAGATGAAAGGCGACTTGGGTGAGCAAAATATTTTCACGTTATTTATATACGTGATATCACTTTTTCCACCGTTTATAAGATAGTTTAGAGCTTTTATGCTGTAATCAAGATCATTCTTGAATCAAATAATATATTCCCATACATATACAGTTAAACCTGTCTATAGTAACCCCTCTTGGGACTCATCAAAATAGGGTGCTATAGAGAGGGGGTGCTATAGACAGGTCACTTTTAATGTAAAATGCTTACATTTTAATGTTTAAAATCGGGCGCTGTAAAGAGTAAAGCGCTATTTAGAGGGGGCTCTATAGACAGGTTTAACTGTATATATATATATATATAAAGATTGGTAAAATAATAGTTGCATATATAGGCAAGTTTATGGAAATTATATATAGAGAAAGGGTGTGCAAAAAAAAAAGGGGATGAAAGATGACCAAGGATTTAAAAATGATAGATTGTTTTTTTATTATTATTATCCCTTTATAGATGATGATAGATTGTAAGAGGCTAAAACCAACTGCAAATAATTTCTTATTTCATTTATTGAAGAAGGTTAGCTTTCAGGTTTACGCCTCACTTCCTCAGATGTGTTAGAGATTTTTTAAAAAATACATAGAGATGGGGATGCTATAGATAGCTGGCCATATAATTATTTAATTAACTATAATTATTTTTTGAGGAAGAGAGTTGCATAAACTTTAAAGATAATGTTTTTAAAAAAAGATAACAAGACAAACTCTTTGGAATTTATTTTAGCCTTACTTTCTATCATTTTCTATAATTATTTTTTAAGGAAATCATTTTAAAAATGTCTCAAAAAACATATTCGGATTGCTAGAATGAACGTTAAAGATGGTGCTCTGTCATCTCTAATGGCTCATTTGAGCAGAGTCAGGTTATATATTTATATAGATATGGAAGACCTAGCACAATAGCTTTTATATCAAGACATTTGTTTAAGGACACCAAGAGAACTTATCTGGCATACAGAAAATATAGGGGAAAGTAACAAGCAGTGAAAAATAAAGTGATTTGCAGGAAGATCCGAGCTAATTGCACATTGCCACCACCAAAGAAAAATGGATTGACTCCAGTGACTATAATAAAGATAAACAAGACTGAATCCAAATAAATAATTCATATATGGCATTTCAATAATATCTTTGTGATACCGAAATATATATAAATTAATACACAGCAATAATGCGGCATCTATATATAACAAATGAAGACATTAAGATGCGAATGTTTCTTTTCACAAATAAATCAAACTTCTACTGTCCTTACTGTGATGAAAAAATATTGGAAGGGCTTGGCTCATCAGTGGTGAACCCTCCATTGGTGGATGGTAGATTAAATTGGTGAAACCGCTGGGAGGGTTCACCACTGATGAGCCAAGCCCTTCCAATATTTTTTCATCGCAGTAAGGACAATAGAAGTTCGTTTTATTTGTGAAAAGAAACATTCGCATCTTAATGTCTTCATTCGTTATATATATAAATTACTTAATTTTTTGGTCTTGTTTCCTGGTATTTATTTTTGTCCAAATGTACCTCATATAACAGCCATGATAATAATGATATTAGATTATTAAAGAGACTGCTTAAAGGCACAAAGGAGTAACGAGAACATATAGAAGCAATTAAAAGAAAAAGTAAAGAGGGAAATGTATTCGCAGAGTGAACAAAACAGCTTGCTGTAAAACTGGAAGATCAGAGCCAAGAACAAAGAAGGTGGTAGGTGTCAATCAAAGGTAATGTTGTGGGAATACAGAGCTAACTTTTATCAAAGGCTCTTAGAATATATAAAAAAGAAATTTAAAAAAGATGAAAAGGCACAGAATGACTAAAATAAAGTAACTTGCTATAAAACTGGAAGATCAGGGTCAATAATAACAATGAAGGCAATAGAAGAAAGGTGGCCATCATAAATAATGCCATAGGAACATATAGCTAAAGGTAATCAAAGGACTATACCTAGGATATATAAAAAAAGAGGAAAGGGCACTGAATGATTAAAATGAATCAGTTTTCTGTAAAAGTGGAAGATCAGGGCCAACAATAACAACAAAGGCAGTAAGTGGCAATCAGTGATGGGGTATACAAGTATAAATCAATACACATAAAGAGAAAGGATAAATAACATAATATATAAGAAGATTGACTAAAATAAAGTAACCTGAGGCATCAGAATCAATCAGCTATGATAGTGATTGTGTCTGGCTCCACAGATTTCAGTGGCTGGCCTACGTACTGTTTGACAGTTTCATAGATGGCTCTGGCAGTGTTGGCAATGGCCTGGGCTCCGGGATCAGGCTGGGAGAGCTGCATGGACTTGACATAGCTGGCCCGCCCAGCATGGGCTTCCATCTTTGCAGTCTTCTGGGCTCCAGCCTCCGCCTCTTTGGCAGCTTTCTCCAGCACGGCCAGGATGTCTTGCCAGCTGTCTTCCTTGCCATGGGAGGTCTGGAGGGCTTGGTGGTATGGGATTAATGCATCCAGCTGAGCATCATTGACTTATTTTAATAAGGCATTTGGATGAGAAACCGATAGAAAATCTTGTGCTCTTAAAACTCAAACCTTGTTATAGAAGCACAAATCACACTATTTATAAACACACCTCTCTAAAGAAGGAATCACAAGATATGATTATTAGAAGAGACAAAAGGTAGACTTGACAAGGTTCTTTATTTAAATCAAGAAACTTGTCATGTCTACCTTTGGTGTCTTCCAATACCTCTCTAAAACTAACCATAAATTCACATTTTTCAACAAGATCCCCAACAAATAAAAGAGACTGCTTCTTGAACCGTTTATATACCATGAAACAAAAACATCACAAGGTAAACCACATCAAGAACACAGATGCAAGGTACTCTCAAAACTTACACCAGCCACATGACCATGCAATCACACACACAAGAAGTCAACCTCCATATAACCCAGTTATGTCAGCTTTGGTCTTGTATTTAGCCTGTTAAAGATCCTTTGCTAAATAATTCAACTTCTTTTATGTGAATTAAAGATAATGATTACAACTATAAGGTAATAAAATACAAATAAATAAATAGTGTCATGTTTCGGTTATTAATTTGTATTTGGTCTTATTATCTTGTGATCTATAATCCAAATTTTGCCTTATCATAATGATTACAGGGTAATTTCTAGGTTCTCAAAAAAACCTGTTATCACAAGATCATTAATGGGATAGAGATTTGATCTCTATCATTATAAGGATTATAATATTAGTAAAAAAAGCCAACTTGATATTGTAATATAACCAAATTGAGAGGGTTTTATAGTGGAGTGATTTAAAATATACCATTTAGATACAAAGCTTTTTCACATTTCTTTAGAATCTAATTCTTTTAAGAAACAATATTTAAATAAAACTGGGTTTTACTATAGTGCAATTATTAGGGAGAATAAACTGTGTTTATATACCTTTATAATTTGCGATATTATTCACATTTAAATATAGTTTCTAAAATAGTAGAACCTCTTCAATTAAAAAGACCATTTTCAACATTTTCTTTGGGTTATTGAATTAAGAGATGTATCTCAAAGTTATATTTCTAAAAGTGATCTATTATGCTCTCTTAACACTATCATTCAGTAATGGATATGAAAATAAAACTTGAAAAACGGTACAATTTGTGTTTATCAAATCTTTAATTAAAAAAATATATATTTATTCTTTCTTCTCTGATAAAGCACAATTTGGATTATAGATTATAGCTACAAGAAAATAAGACCTAATTCAAAAAAATAGTGTGTGACGTTTCGGTAACAGTATTGTTACCATCATCAGACAAACCATTTTCATTCTTTTGTCTGATGATCGTAACAATGCTTTTACCGAAACGTCACACACTATTAATTTATTTGGATTAGGTCTTATTTTCTTGTAGCTATTCCTCCTACTCCTTCAATGCCTTCCTCTACTGAGGGTGGGTCACATGGTCTCTCTATATCTCCCGTCATCTGCTTTATCTCCTTGTATGTATGAAATCCAGTCCATTGTTTCAAGTCGTCCATATATTCTTGCTGTTTTTATCCACACAGTCTCTTCCTGCCAGAACTGTCAACAGTGTCTCCCCGCTGACCAAGTATTTATAACTGATGCTACTACATACAGTCAAATATATTTTTAATTCAGCAGCCCAGGGAAGAGAAAGGTATTTCCTTTTGAATTAAAGAAGGTGTTAAATAAATGTAGGTAACTTAGTTAGAATTTGAAAAAAAAAACTGGTTGAATTATATAGTAAAAGTGTTGAATTTTTAAAAAAGAAGTTCTACCATATGATTTTCTAAGAACACTACCAGTCATCTACCTTTAATTGACAAAGACACTGTCGAGAAAGTATCAACTAAGAGCTCCAGACATATAATTGTACAGTGTGTTGTACAGGGGGTGTGGAAGGAAGCCAACTCACCATGGTGCGATCACCAAGGGCAGCCTGGCCATATTTACAGATGGAGGCCAGTCCAGCCTCCAGACCAGTGCACCAGGCTACCAGCCAGTGGGAGGACACAGGCTTGGAGAAGCCAGAAGCCATTCCAGTCAGCAGCAAGCTGTAGATGGCCCCAGAGGTACCGCCCATGTGGGCTGAGCACAGCCAGGCCAGCCGCAGGAGGAATGGCCTGGGATAGCTGGTCCTCAGCTGGCCTGCTTCTAGCTCCTGTAGGATGGCTGCAGACATTTCACCAAGTTAGAAAACCTACATTTTACAGCAAAGTTTCTCAACCTTTTTATTAAGCCATCAGACCAGTTAAATTTGGGAGGGAGAAATATCACAGATCAATTTTTTTTTATGTAACATCAATAACAACCAAAATTTTACTAAGGATCAACGAACTAGTAACATAAGGTAGAAAGGCAGAATCCAAATTAATAAATTGTGCATGATGTTTTGGTAACAGCATTGTGCATAATTTATTAATTTGGTTTTGTTATACCCATAAGTTAGTTCTAACACAGAATTATGGATTATAAATCTTAAAATTAAGGCATCAAAGTGAAAATATCATACAAATTTTAGTATTTTTTGAATAAGAATTTTACACTCTGATAGACAAAACTTAAGGAAGTTGTTACCTTTTAGCAAGTATATCGGGATTCAGACAATGACTCTGAAAAATATTATAGTAACCTTTATTGAAGACACAAGAGATAACCAAGGGTGAACTAAACTGCCTCTGTCTCTTTAAAAAAAAAAAAAAAATGATCAGCGACATCAAAGACTTAACCTTTCCTTAAGTTGTGTCCATGAGTGTATTTTAAAGCATATGCTAGACAAAATTTCCAAAGGTTGGCTAAACTTTGCTGCTGGACCTGCAGCTGAACATCATTGTTCTGAAGAAATATTACTCAGAGATCTCTCATCCAATTCTACCTTGAGAAGGACAAGTATTATTAATATTATTTTTTGCTTATCCCCCTAGTACACGTGGGTAGAAGGTGACTGCTTTTACTGTAATTGCACATGTCTACACATGTGGAGAGCAGTTCGACTTTGCACTTACAAATATACCAAAGCCCCGTTTGGCAGGTATGAAAATGAAGAGATCACTTATGTACCTCATCTCCGGAAGATTGCTCCAAAGGTTTACCAAAGAAGTCAAAACTGAACCATTTCCTAAATTTGCATATACAGTAAAACCCCTCTATAGTGAACCCCAATGGGACAGAGCTTTTGGTTCACTATAGCCACGGTTTGGCTTTTTTTTTTTTTTTTTTACTTTTCAAAATTTTTAGACTGTATAATTAAAGGACAGCCATACACACTGGAAGAGGCTTCCTCTTAATAGTGGTCACTTTGTTTTAATTCCCTTAATTGACCAATTTCCTTACATTAATACTGAATAATAATAGAAATCATTAGATGATAGGTTCTTCTTATCATTAACATACATGTACCTCTATGTCTAATTTAAAAATCAAGACAAATCCTAGGCAAAGTTTTATTAAATATATATTCAAAGATATAAAATGATTTTAAAACATCATTATCACATTATATAATACATTGTTTACTTGGAAAAATGGCTCTAACACCTTGTTGCTTCAAAGCATTCTTCAAGCATTGCACCATTCAAATAAAGTTAGTGTTTTTCTTCCATTTCATTTTCCCACATATTCTTCTAGGTCTAGATTGCGTTTTTGTTTTAACCTGTCATGCAAAACATTGCTGACTTTAAAATCACCATAGTTAATGGCATAAAAATAGTTTTTGTTTCATCACAGGACCATTTATTTGGATTTTTTTTTTAGCCCCAAAACGTACGATCGCGGCAAAAGTTGAGGTTGATTCCTCTTTGTAACAATTTTTAAGTTTTATATTTTATCTTTTATAATAGAAAAGTTATATTCTCTTATTTTAATATGTTCTTAACATTTTGCCTGTGTTGTTTCACTTTGAAAAGTTTTGAAAATGGCCCTTTTTTTTTAAAGAAATAACGCTTTTGTTTTTAAAATGCCTTTGTTTTCTTCATTTTGGAAGCCATTTGCATTTTTTATATTTCAAATTTAATGGATGCAAATATATTCTATTTAATAAAAAGTATAATGTGTTAAAATTTATACAACATACAGCAAAAATAAAGTGCAAAATTCAAAACAAACAATGCCGCTAAATTTATTGTATTGAAATCGCGATCCGCGAGCTGAAACATGCTCAAAATTTGGTTGTTTTATTTATTTTTTTTAATTACAATTTTAAGTTCGTTATAAGCATAGTATTTTAAATAGATTTTATTATTTTGGGACCGAAAATAGGTTCATTATTCTAAAAATCGCAAAGTTCGTTATAACGATAAAATTTTCAATGGAATGGAATTGGGAATCGGCGTGGGTTCGTTATAAGGGAAGGTTCGTTATATCCAGGGTTCGTAATAGCGGGGTTTTACTGTATTTTCCTAAGCAAGTGATTGTATTGGATTTAAAACTAGAGCATATTAAGCCCACAGTTACAAATGGAACAAAACATTTTGAAAATGAATAAAATATGTCAATGTGTAATTTAAAAAAAATAACTATTCTAATATTTGAAAAATAACACAAAAGTGAAATTGTACAGGAATCATGTGGATAAATTAAGAAAAAGGCATCACCTGATCGTGAAACTAAAAGTTGCTGATGACTTGCACTATCTGTCAGAATAAATATCAACTATTCGTTTATTTTTAATCTGGATTAAATTATTCTCTGGAATAATTAAAAATCAAGGTTTAGTTGATATTTATTCTGACAGATGGTGCAAGACATCAGCAACTTTTAGTTGTACAATTGGGAGATGCCTTTTTCTTATATTGCAAAAATTTGCAATTAAAAGAAGATCAAGCATTAGATCCTTACAAGACAAGGATATTATATATATAAAATATCAATAGGATTCTTGAATGTAAATTTAACAAGTACATAGAGAATGAGAAAAAATATATACAGTAGAACCTCCCTTTAGTGGACATCTACTTATATAATTGCCTTATTCTGTCTGTGTGAAGTTCACGGATAGATTTTGGTCAGAATGGATAAAATAAAAAAAGTGTCAAGGGACGGGAATCGAACCCACGACCTTCCGCTTACTGGGCAGATGCCATGACCACTAGGCCACATGACCACAATTTATAATTGTAACAAATAGTATTTGAATCAAAACATACAATCGGGTAAAACACGGGCGTTGCCCGGGTCATTCAGCTAGTCTCTCTATAAAGGACAGTTTTCATTTGCAAAATTACCATTTTTACTATTTAGCAACTCTCCGGTAAGAGGACACCTCTTCCTAATGAACACTTTGGCTCTGCAATTAGGTGTTGTCCTTTACAGGGAGGTTCTACTGTATTTTATTCACAAAAAAAAAAAAAGGAGAGAACTTCCTAGAAGAAAACCCTAAAGAAATACTTCACACAATGATTGGCTGATTGAGGTCACATGAGAGTGAACAGCCAATAGGTCAGTGGAAGGATGGTCTAAATCGTTGGTTTTCGACCGCTACGACCCGGGTTTGATTCCTGCATTGGACACTTTTTTTCTGATTTAAAAAAAAATGCTCCAATGGACCCTGATTCTTGCAAAAGTCCAACCCCACTATCAAGTGCAAGTAACCAAACAGGGCTCAGGCACATTTGTAAGTGCAAAGTCGAACTGCTTTTCACATGTGTAGACATGTGGTGCACTTACAGTAAAAGCAGTCGCCTCCTTCTACCCACCATGGTTATCATGGCCTGTATCACTAGGGAAAAACAACAAAAAAATATGAGAGTTAACAGCCAATTAGCACATGAATAGAACAAACATACCTATAAACAATTTAAGGCATTTATATTATAATAGCGGTGTGTTTGTATATTCCATGAGATAACGTAGGTTTAGAGACCACGAGATGTAATCAACAACAATAGTACCTGTAGCTCCCCTAGACAAAGTGGAGCCAGTATCTCCGTCCCCACCACCTTGATCCATCTGGTTGAGCATCCGTTCACAGTTGTTCATCACCAGACATACTCGGCCCACTACTGTGGTCAGTAGCTTCTCTCCAACTGTACACATAGTTGTTAGATGGAAATCTTTCACATGTCTAGTAGACATGTGGTGCACTTACAGTAAAAGCAGTCGCCTTCTACCCACCATGACTAGAGATAAGAAAAAAAAAAGATTGAAATCTTATAGCAGATGGTGCACTAATGCATCATAATTTAAAAAAAAAAGTCTCTATTTGATGTTTACGGAAGAGATATTGCTTGAAGCATATTGTACATTTATAATTATACGTATTTCTATGGTCCTCAAAGATTATGTCCATAGTTAATTTAAAATACCCTCTCCACAAGAGGTCAGTTTTAGAATCAGTATAAAAGCAAAATAACCTAATGCAATATTACAGCAGTATGGTAGATTCAACTGGCGAAACTACTGGGAGGGTTTACTACTGATGAGCCAGGCCCTCCCATTATTTCATCATTGCAGTAGGGGCAGTAGAAAATTGTTCAAATTTTAAAAAAGAATCATACGCGTCTAAAATAGTTTACATATTTGTTTTGAAAATAGAGCAATCCATACTTAATTCATTAGATAATAAAAGGCATATATTGGATTTGAAATATTTGAATATTTTTTCAAATCCAATATATGCCTTTTATTATCTAATAGTTTACATATATGTTAGATGGAAATTTTGCCATGAGGATAATTCTATATACAGTTACGAGCGTCATGCGTTCTTAATTCTTCATTTTTCATCTCTGTCACCGTTTGCTTTTTTTTTTGGAATGGCGATCTCCTATTGGTTGGCTACGATCACGCCACCTTTGCCTCCCCCCCCCACTCGCTTCTTCGTTTTTGTAACTATTGTGTTGGAGTGGGTCGTTCCTTAAATAAATGCATATATTAGTTAATAACTAAATGGAATCCTCTCTTTCTTTTTCCCAGTAAGAGACGCCTACGGAAGCCAACAGTACATAGATAGATAAAGCACATAGGCTATAGTTATTAACTAATATATGCATTTATTTAAGGCGCCAATTTATAATTGTAACAAATAGTATTTGAATCAAAACATTCAATCGGGTAAAACACGGGCGTTGCCCGGGTCATTCGGCTAGTCTATCTATATTTATATACTAGCGGACGTACCCGGCTTCGCCTGGGTTTTACCCGAGTAAAAGTTTGTCTAACGAATCTCTCGATAAAGTGAACATTTTTTTCCCGGTCCCTTGAAAAATACTCGATAAGTTGAATAAAATCAATATTAATTGGTTCCCTCGGTAATTGGAAGTTAAAGGAATAGTATCTTGCCTTGGAATTGTATCATTATTCTTGTCTCAAATAAATTGCCGTGTCATCCTGAATTTTGTCTTTCCTAATTTTCTACATTACAAAATCATCGTATCATCATCATAATATTTAGAGCAGATTGTTGAATTATAACAGATAAATTAGAATATTTATCTTGATTATTTCTAGGCGAAAAGTTATTTCAAAAATTTTATTTGCTAGAAACCTTCCCAGTACTATACTAAATAACTTCCCAAAGTTTCATGGCGATCCAATGAGTGGTTTGGTCAGGCATAAAGGACAAACAAACAAACAAACAGACACACACACATACATTCATTTTTATATATATAGATAAAATTGAATGTCTGTCTGTGTGTACTCTATAGATTCAAAAACCATACATCCAATTGCCGTGAAAATTTGGGATATTATTAGATATATCCCCGGGAAGGTTTTTGAAAAATAATTTCTTGAATATCTTGAATATCCTTAGAGTTATTTGCAGATTTGTAGATTTAACTCGCATTGCGACGATGATAACAAGTTTTTTTTATCTATAAGTTTTATTATCACTAAGTTTATTATCTTAAAGATTATTTATAAAAAGTAAGATAATCTACCTATTAATTGCGCACAAGTCAAAGTTAGTTTTATCATTTATATACAACATATATATTGGGAGAATAGATAAAATGATGATTTTGTAATGTAGAAAATTGGGAAAGACAAAATTCAGGATGACACGGCAATTTATTTGAGACAAGAATAATGATACAATTCAAAGGCAAGATACTATTCCTTTAACTTCCAATTACCGAGGGAACCAATTAATATTGATTTTATTCAACTTATTGAGTATTTTTCAAGGGCCCGGGAAAAAATTTTCACTTTATCTAGAGATTCAAATTTACGAGTTTCAAATTATCAAAATATATCTATTATTTTTTTAATGAGTTTATAGAGAATTGTTTTAACAAATGTTCGTTAGACAAACCTTTACTCGGGTATAACCCGGGCGAAGCCGGGTACATCCGCTAGTATATATATAAAAATGAATGTATGTGTGTGTGTCCTTTATGCCTGACCAAACCACTCATTGGAACGCCATGAAACTTTGGGAAGTTATTTAGTATAGTACTGGGAAGGTTTCTAGCGAATAAAATTTTTGAAATAACTTTTCGCTTTAAAATAATCAAGATAAATATTCTAATTTATCTGTTATAATTCAACAATCTGCTCTAAATATTATCATGATGATACGATGATTTTGTAATGTAGAAAAATAGGAAAGACAAAATTCAGGATGACTCGGCAATTTATTTGAGACAAGAATAATGATACAATTCCAAGGCAAGATACTATTCCTTTAACTTCCAATTACCGAGGGAACCAATTAATATTGATTTTATTCAACTTATCGAGTATTTTTCAAGGGACCGGGATAAAATGTTCACTTTATCGAGAGATTCGTTAGACAAACCTTTACTCGGGTAAAACACGGGCGAAGCCGGGTACATCCGCTAGTGATCTATAAAATAAGACTCTTTCATCAAAACTTTCATACACCTATATATAACATAAAGTTGTGGAAGGATGGTATTCAAGTACCAAAAGAGGCATCTCTCCCTAAAAACTGGTGTTGTGGCACATTCTTTATCATCACTGGTAAAGTATCAAATGGGCCATGCTGATCATTCCTGGTGTAGTACAATAGAATTTTCCCTACTTCATCATCAAAAATAGACAATTTTTACCAATTAGCTGATCTAGGACCCCTCTCTCTAAAAGACACTCTGCAACTAGGTGAGATAATTGTAGTGTATCAGAGATGTAGTGCGTACAGGAAGAGAGCTTGGCAGTGGTGGAGAAGTCCTCCTCCTCCAGGTCAGGTTTGGAGGGAGGAACGGAGGAGATGGAGGCAGGCAGGGTGTAGTCTGGGAGGATGGACTGGGTCAGTCCGGCATTCCAGGCTGGAGCCTCACAGGGAGTATCTACCCACACAATATTGTGTGTGACACCTCAACAACAAAATCTGATAAGGCACAATTTGGATTATAGATTAGAAACATAAGGTAAGACCAAATCCAAATAAAGTAACAGCGTTTTTATCAAAACTTCACACATTATTTATTTATTTATTTGGATTTGGTCTTATTACTTTATGATTCAAACATTTAAATTGATAAAGTACAATTTGGATTATAGATACAAGAAAATAAGACCTAATCCAAATAATTTAATAGTGTGTGATGTTTCAGCAACAGCATCTTTTGTCTGATGATGGTAACAATGCTGTTGCCGAAACATCACACACTATTAAATTATTTCGATTAGGTCTTATTTTCTTATAAACATTAAAATATTTTTTTAATTGCTCTCTCTTCAATAGAACTTGAACAAAGTTCATTAAAATTCAATGCCTTGTGTAAAGATAATTAAAATTTATTTTAATGTGTAAACTAATAGAATGTGTATTTTTTCATAACCAATATTTTATTAATATAGAATGTTTGGGGAAGGAGAGTAGGGGTTGGAAGTTATAAAAATGATTTACTTCAACCTTTTTTAAAATACTTTATTCCAACATTTCAGCTACCTGCTGTCATCCATATTCTAGAAATTCTATTTTGATAAAGCTTATTTGTTGCCAAATTTTGAATGTCCTGATATTTAAAGCATGTAGAGCATGCAGTGCTTTGATAATCTTCTTCTTCTTTCTTATCTCCACTCAATCACACTAAGGTATCAAGCTTGTAAAGCTTGAGACTTTTGATGGTGTCTGCCGGGGAAGAGTAGAGCTCATCAATGGATGAGTCAATACAGTGAATAATATGTCTTGGGGTTGCAGGCTGAGAATTCGATAATAAAACTTTGGAATATTGCGTAAAAAAGAAGGTTGAAGTAAATGATTTTTAAACTATATTATAGAGCCAACCTGCAAAATGGTATTTTCCATAGAAGGTTTACTTATTGAACCTATGTAGGTTACATAAATGCTAAAGTAAAACATCTATTTTTGTGTTGAAAGAATTCATAATAACTTATCATTATCGATTTATCATGACCAAGTCTCCATGAGAGATTGGGGTTGCTGTGTTTTTTTTGGGTGTCTTTCATGGAAGCCTCTACTGTATCCAACCTTCTGTGTCCCACTTCTGTATAATGTTCCCACTTATAGTGTCTTATAGCCAATGTTCATTACTTCCATCAAATGTTTTAAAACTTGTGATATTTCTCTATATAAAATATAATAATTCTTCACAAAGATAAATTAAAAAAAAGAGTTAAGAAAAATATCCAAGGATTGTTCCATTGTTGCAGTTGAGATTTTGCTAGTGACTGAGATGGATGTCATCAGGTGTGTTTTTCCTAGGCTGTATCTAGCTTATTTCTTGGTTGTAATTCTGTCCTGTTGCTTTTTGGTGGTGTATCCACTATTGTGTTTACTTGTAGCGTTGGTTAAAGCTGTTGTGTCCGTAGCATCTTTGGTTTGGCCTTGTGCCATTCTTTATTTCAGATATTCAGATTATATTGGATATCCACGTTTTATTTATAGGATTGTTTTATTTTGCTTTGTCAGGCTAAGGGACCTTTAAGGCATTAAAGGGATAGGGCTTTAAGGATTGGCATTTTTAATTCAAATTTTTTTTATTAGGTCCCTAAGCCCGGCAATACAGAAAGAGACAATCGTATAATATAAAACATGACATATTTCAATATAAGTCTGAATGCTGGAATAGAGAGTGGTACAGGATCTGACCCTAGGTACTACTAATACAGCAGAGTTAACTAATGTTGCAGTGAGCATAAATATATATAAAAAAAAAAAGTTATCCCCATATGTGCCTGATGATTTCATCTTAATTTGATAGACAAGGGATTAATTTATAAGCGGGTCGGTGGAAGGGGTTGGTTTTGGACCGCTACGACCCAGGATCAAATTCTGCATTGGGCACTTTTTTCTAATTAAAAAAAAATGCTCCAATGGCTCCCGATTCTTCCAAAGGTCCAACCCCACCAGCGAGTGCAAGTAACCAAACAGGGACTCTGGCACATTTGTAAGAGCAAAAGTCGAACTGATTTTCACATGTGTAAACATGTGATGCACATACAGTAAAAGCAGCCGCCTACCCACCATGATTATCATGGCCTGTACCACGTGTCCTAGGAATAATAATAAATTAATTTATAAACATGTCAGTACTGGCCAAGACCAATGAAGTTACCCAGGCAGCGGAGTATGGCAGGGGTGAGGTGCAGCAGTGAGATAGACAGCCCGGCCATGTTGAGGGAACAGAAGTAATGGCTGCTGTAGAGCCGGACCACCTGCACTTTCAATTCCCCTGCACCAACACTACACTATACATGGAAACTAACTAACAATGTGGGGTGGACATCCTACATGTCATGGATAGAATGCCTAGAATTTTAAAAAATGTATGTGCTCTGAAACACTATCTCATTTTCCTTTTTCAAACTAAAAATAACTTCATGATAAGGTACAATTTGGAGAGATTTATATACAGTTAAACCTGTCTATAGCGCCCCCTCTAAATAACGCCTTCTTCTCTATAGCACCCTATTTTGGTGAGTCCCAAGAGGGGGCGCTATAGACACGTTTAACTGTATATAGATTTAAAAATAGATAAGTTAAAATATACATTCATGGATATAACTTAAGGAAATGTAGTCTTTGATGTGGCCTATCTATTTTCTTTGAAGGAGACAGAGGTTGTTCACACTTGGTTATCTCATGTGTCTTCAATAAAGGTCACTGTAATATATTTCAGAGTTATTGTTCCAATATACATGCTGAAGGTAAAACAGCGTCCTCAAGTTTTAGTCTCCATGAATGTAACTAGAGAGAAATAAGAGCATGTTTTCCTACCTAGGTACTGGAGAACTTCCTTCACCATGATGTTGTACTCGAGGTTGGAGAGTCCTCCCAAGTTGTTGACTAGCAGAGCCACTTGGTCACCTAGAGACACACAAGTCACCCTTTCCTTCTTTCTATACTTCCATGAGAGGATACTCGAACTAGATGATATTTATCTACAAAGGACAATTTGTTATCATTAAAATGATAATTTTTACTATTTATCACATCTATATAATACTACATAAACTCCACCTTTGCCGGTCACAAGCCTGGATGAGAAAGGAGGAGGGGGAGCAGTAACAGGCTCACTAAAAAACCTGGGCTCAGCTGGCCCGGCTGATAGTACCCTGTAAGGGCTCCAGGGATACAGGATGAGCAGCGTTTGTACTCCATGTTAGGAGCAGCTGTATATTGTGTTTGTTCCTCATGTCAGAGGCGGCCATTTCTTTTGGAGCTAAGTCAGCCTGCCACTGAGTAGTGCTCCCAGTCTTAATGACAAAGGCAGACACTTTCTACTTCACCCAGTCTAGGAGATAAGAAAGAAGAAGAGCACATCTACAGTAACAGGATACCTTTTCCTACGGAAACTTTGGCTCTGTAACTAGGTGTCCTTTTCAGAGAAGTGTTCTACTGTATAAAAATAGCTATTGCACAAAAAAAAACCAGAGTTGATAAAAAAAAGTTGTGTGGGATTTCAATGTCTAACAAATAGAGACCTCATGCCTCACTGATTGGCAGCTAATAATGACGTGTTGAAGAGAGAGAGAGACGAATGAGCATTGGTTCCACAACCGTAATATTTGGGCTTAATGGCAATATAGGTACATATACATATAGAATTTACAGTTTATTCTCCCAATGATTGGTTCCCTCTGTCTCATGATCTTAACAAGTCAATCACTTTAAGGTTTCTCACCCAGAAATCCAAACCTTCCTCTATGTGGCGGGTGGGAGAAACAGCACAAGTAAGGGACTGCCCTGTAGTACGGTGTCGTGAGCCCCAAGCCGCTACAGTAGCCATGAACAGGGAACTCTGAAATGTGGTTGACTAACGGGGCAATGGCATCCCCCCTTTCCATGGAGCAATTGGACAAGACACCACCACCAACACTTTAAGGTTAGTACAGTGAGCATTTTAACTTAGCTCAGTGATTACAAACATCAAGGTGCTGAAATGGTGAACAAAAAAATTCTTTAGCAATTCTTAGAAATAATTTTTAATACAAATTTATATTTATAAATCATTTTAATATACAGTAGAACTTCCCTTAAAGGACACCTAGTTGCAGAGCCAAAGTATCCTTTAGGGAGAAGTGTCCTCTTACCAGAGAGAAGGCTGCTAAGGAGTAAAAATGGTCATTTTATGAATGAAAACTGTCCTTTGTAGAGAGGTGTCTTCTTATGGAGGTGCTCTACTGTATTAGAATCTCCATGAGAAGACACTCGTTAAAGGACAACTCTCTATGAAGAACAGTTTAAAGTGCCAAACTTAACTATTTTTACCAATTAACTGCTATCTCCAATAAGAGGATACCTCTCTCTAAAGGACACATTGGCTCAGCAACTAGGTAAAACTTGTCCTTTACAGAAAGGTTCTACTGTAATGTATTAATTTTAAAAATCAATTAATTAACATGATCTGACATTTGGATGCCCTTATTTTGCAATAGTAAATTTTATGCAGTATATATTTTATTACACAGATATAAACACAAGGTAATAAGACCAAATCCAAATAAATAGTGTGTGACGCTTCAGTAACAACGCTGTTACTGAAACATCACTCACTATTTATGTATTTGGATTAGGTCTTATTACCTTGTGTTTATAATCTATAATCCAAATTGTGCCTTATCATTACACAGACATATTTGAAAGGTTTAATTAATTGTTCTTTATATTTTCTCCAATGCGCGTGCACGACAACAATGTTCTGGTATTATTCAAATGGTGATTTTACCAGGGTTGAGGTTGAGTCTGGATTTTGAATCCTTGAGGGTCATGTGATCCACCATCAGCCGGGCGGCATCCCTGGCTGTGGTAGTCTGTGAGACAAACAAAGGAATGAGTCAAAAGGCAATCCATTAAATACATTTCTGTTAAAAAATGATCTGATGATTTTGAACCTAGAGTTACAGGCATGATTCTTTTTTTTTTCTTATCTCTAGTACACGTGGTACGGACCATGATAATCATGGTGGGTAGAAGTAGGCGACTGCTTTTACTGTAAGTGCACCACATGTCTACATATGTGAAAAGCAGTTCGACTTTGCACTTACAATATGCCAGAGCCCCGTTTGGTTACTTGCACTCGCTGGTGGGGTTGGACTTTTGTAAGAATCGGGTGCCATTGGAGCATTTTTTTTTTACAGGCATGATCTAAGTAAGGATGAGAGTTAAATAATAAAAATATTTATAATTACAAACACACATATACATGATTCTGATGTTAAATGAGTGTGGGTGTGTACATTTTAAATATCCATTTAAAATTACACAAAAAGTTTATTTAAAAATAACACCTCATACATATGACCTCTTTCCACCAAAATTACCAACATCATAAAAAATAAATTGGCAAAAAGAAAAATATATAATTTACTCAATATTTTCCTATAAATCAAAGTCACTTAAAATATTATTTTCTGAGAGAGAAGCACAAACAGAAATATATATTTTAAAATTCTAAAGCAATGCATAACATGGATTTACCAACCCCCTTTATAAATTGAAATCCAATGTTCAACCTGGGCAAGTATTACATCATAAAGTAGTTTTTTTTTTGCTTATCCCTATTACACATGGTACAGGCCATGATAATCATGGTGGGTAGAAGAAGGCGACTGCTTTTACTGTAAGTGCACCACATGTCTACACATGTGAAAGCAGTTCGACTTTGCACTTACTTTGTTACTTGCGCTCGATGGTGGGGTTGGACTTTTGCAAGAATCGGGGGCCATTGGAGCATTTTTTTTTTTAAATCAGAAAAAAAGTGCCTAATGCAGGAATCAAACCCGGGTCGTAGTGGTCGAAAACCAATGGTTTAGACCATCCTTCCACCGACCCCCTCATAAGTTAGTACAGCTGATAGGACGACTGCTCTCATTCTACCAAGAGACACTTGTAGATTACTACACTGGACAACAGAGTGGAAAGGGTTAAAGAATTGAGAAAGTGAAATAAATTGTTACATTTTAAGATAAAAGATCTCCTTGCATTAGAAAGGACTTCAAATTTAGGGAAAGCAAACAAAAACAATGATTATACCTCAACTTTGGCAGCCCCAGCTTCTCCGTGAACACCTGGACACAAAAAGTAATGTGGAATCTATACTCAGTTCCTCATGTGTATATAACATTTGTAGCACTTAATGATATGTAGGAAAGAGATTTACTAGAATTTTCAAAGTTTTTTTTTTGCTTATCCCTAGTACACGTGATACAGGCCATGATAATCATGGTGGGTAGAGGGTGGCCACTGCTTTTACTGTAAGTGCACCACATGTCCACCCATGTGAAAAGCAGTTCGACTTTGCACTTACAAATATGCCAGAGCCCCGTTTGGTTACTTGCACTCGCTGGTGGGGTTGGACTTTTGCAAGAATCAAGGGCCATTGGAGCATTTTTTTTTTAAATCAGAAAAAAAGTGCCTAATGCAGGAATCAAACCCGGGTCGTAGTGGTCGAAAACCAAAGGTTTAGACCATCCTTCCATCGACCCCCCCCCCATCACGCTCGCTGTAAACAGCAAAATCTTAACAAGCCATAGGCAGTATTGTTGAGCTACCTCTAGGTGTTTTTCAAATCTACATTAACTCCATACTGGATAGCTTCAAGGTCATGTTCACAGTCAGAAGAGGGTAAGCTTCATTTGACCCAGCTCTCTTAGACAAATTTGTCCCCCCCCCCCCCCCCCCCCAAGTAATGTTTAGTGAGGTTCAACTGTAAGAACCAAATAAATAATGCTACTGGCATAATACATATTTGTTATGGGCACTCTATGTCTCTTACACAAAGATATTAACTTATTAAAAGAGAAAGTTACTTTTTGAAAGAAATAAATTAATTATACGAGATAGTATCTTTCTTATCTTTTATTACAATTATATTTGAACAAACACTTCAAAAAGTATGATCTATTCAGGTTTTTGTCAAAAGGGATAAGGGGAAAAAATCTTTATATTATACATTATATATACAATATGTACTAGATTGATAAGGCACAATTTGGATTATAGATTATAAACACAAGGTAATAAGACCAAATCCAAATGAATAAATAGTGTGTGACATTTTGGTAACAGCGTTGTTACCATCTTCAGACAGAACAACGCTGTTACTGAAATGTCACACACTATTTATTTATTTGGATTTGGTCTTATTACCTTGTGTTTATAATCTATAATCCAAATTGTGCTTTATCATATTACAGTGATCTTTATTGAAGACACACGAGATAATCAAGTGTGAGCAAAATTGCCTGTCTCCTTCAAAAAAAGAGATGACAGGAGACAACAAAATATCAGACTTCCTTAAGTTTTGTCCATGAGTGTATTTGGCCTTTACATGGCTAGGATGAGAACTTTTCTCAGCTAGTCTAGATAAAAAAAATGGAATTCCCCGCTTATAATGAGAAACTCTCTAAAATGCCATTCAATTTTGTTATAGTTTTCGTCATTTGCATCATTTCACAGAAAATATATGTAAAATAGAAATAACTGAAACTTAAATGTAAATAGAGCACAAGGTATCTAGTGACAATAGCACACCTACCAATGCCCAGCTCAAACTGGTTGAACTTTATGGGGAATAGAGGGCCCTTGTTGGGGAGGCTGCAGGAGCTGGTGGCAATACCAATGGTGCCTGAACACACATTTTACATCATATGGGTATAGCATCACCAAATAAACATCTATACTCAATGTTTCTGCAACAGCATTCTTACTATCATTTGATTGGAGTACTTAGTGTGAAAAACTTTGAATTTTATATGTTATAATATCCAAAGTGCAGACATCAGAGGATATCTCATTGGATGAGGTGTAAGGCCTAGTTCTCTCTGTGTTACTACAATTGCTTGGAGTTTTGTTTGATTCTCAACAAAATACATGATAGTAAAATACAATTAGGGAGTATAAATCTATCTATATAAAGATCGAAATTTTGTTGGGAGGATGTTGATCTATAAAATAAAGGTCACCTCTCCCATCATACTAGACACTTAAACTAAGCAAACTAGCGCACTCAGGTCGGTGACAAAGCCACAACACCAACTTTGGCAAACTGAGAAGCATCCACCTGGAGACCATGGTTTCGGGCTAATGGCCCTCATCAGTCTAGAGCAGGCTTATTTCATGAGATCTCTATCTACAAGAGATCAAATAGAATCTTCTAAATCTGCCAAAGAGTTATTTAGCTGGTAGAGTGGCTGTGCCAAATCTATGACTAGGTGGACACTTCTCAGTTTGGCAAGGCTGGTGTTGTGGCTTTGTCATTGACTTGAGTCAACTAGTTTGCTGAGTCCGTCAATAAATGGCGCTTAGTTTTAGCATCTATTTTGATGGAAGAGGTAACCTTTATTTTCAAGATATAGTAATTTTCCAAGATGAAAAAAATTGTTGAAAAATGGTAAAGATGACAAGTATATATTTTATATGGGAGAGAGAGTCTTCATTATTTACCCATCTGTAGGAGTTCCAGGCAGGCTTTTATCTCTGCCAAGGAAGAGCCTTCCTCTGCCATTGCCCCGGCCACCTAGGAACATACAAGTGCAGTTTAGCTTATACCTCCCTCATATCCATATCAATGCCTTCCCACATTGAGAACAACAAACAATTTGGATTGTACTAGATCAAAATAAATTGCAATTATAGATTTGTTTGTTATAAACACAAGGTAATAAGACCAAATAATGTATCTATGGATTTGGTTTTATTACCTTGTGTTTATAATCTATAATCCAAATTGTACCTTATAATTGTTGGTTATATGGCCTGTTGAAAGGCATTTGGCCTGAAATCACACAATCCAAAGCTAATTAAATAAATAAACTCTTCAAGGTGTCTAGTCATTGATATTTTGATCTTCAATCACTTGATAATTTGGATTGTAGAGGGAGATTCAAGATTTTGTTTGGGAGAGATTAGGTTGCTGATTCATTAATTCTAACCTAACCTGAACCTATCCTAACCAAAACTAACCTTACCTAACCTCATATAATGGCTTATACTTTCAGTAATACGCTAACCTTAACGTATGCACGAAGGAATGTGTGGCCACTGGACATGCATTGGACCTGTAGGCTGTTATTGGATGCTGTGCTGCCTGGAGTACAGGAGATCCATCTATACTTCCTTTCTTTCTGCAGTGAATCTGTATAAGACCGGTGGTCTTAATAAAGCTGTGTTGTTGTTATATAATGGCTTATAACCACTTTATGCTAGATTAGGGTTAGTAAATTAATAGCACAGTCCCAACACCTTTCTATATATATATTTTTCAATATCCGAACCAGTGAAGCTCTTTAATTTTTCTATTCTATAATTTTTGATTCTCTATGCTGTAAATAGGTCAATTTTGGCTGTGGGTCCCTTAAAATGTATTTTAATACTGAAAATAAGTTTATCTAACCTACACAAAACAGAATGTTCACGCCACAATATCTAAACTGCTTTATCAATAAAGAGAATTGAACACTTTGATAAAAATGTTCTGTATTTTATAAAAATAATTTTAGAAGTACATATCTCTGTATGTTTATATCATCTTAAATTAAGAGAGGGCCAAAATTAGTAATTGTATAATCCAGGTCATGTGTCCTTAATTCAGCCTTTGTGGGTGGTGGTGGCAATGGAATTAAAGGGATACCACTGTATTCACAGAAAAAATCCTTAGGAAAGGGGGCGTTCAACAACAAGTGTCTTCAACATCAAAAATGTTGTTGTTTCCTTTGTGTAAAGATTACAAGAATTCCATGAGTTCATGCTCCTTGAGCTATTTTATGATAAGCAGCGGCCTCTCCCAAAGGTCCTGTTTAGTGCATCTAATGCAAGCCAAAATGTGTTCTGGAGCTGCAGGTGCCAAGCTACATTTTGGGCAAGTGGAATAAATTTTGTTATTATTTTCTATCTTCAATGGCTTGAGATGGACTGTTCTAAATCTTGTTAGTGTTGTTTGATGCTGTCTATTTCTGGGGTTCAGATCGCTCAAAAACCTTTAAACCAAAAGGTGCACTTTGTCAAAGAACTTCATTAGGAATATGTGCACATATATAGGCCTCCTAGACCTGGATGCTTTGAAAGGTAGAAATGGCAAAGATATGTGGTACTGGTGTTGAATAATAAGAACACCATGGTCTGACAGGCTAAGTAATGATGATGTCCTAAAAATGATAATGGAGATGATAAGGTACAATTTGGATTCTAGATTATAAACATGGGGTGAAACAAGACCAAATTCCAAATTAATAAATTGTGTGTATTGCTACTGTAATAGCATTGTTACTAAAATGTCACACAATAACTATTTATTCGGCCTTGTTATGTTTATGAACGAAGAAATATATTGATGAGACAAAGGCGGGGATTAAAAATTATCACGTGTGTACCATTGGTCGGCTACTTGTTGACACACAACAATATGGCTTTCTGGAGAGTATTGAGAAGGGATGTAGAACCCGCATGTTTGGACAGCTTGTCGGACACACTCTGAGTAATAAACAGCTTTTCTAGAGGAGTTATGGAGGAGGGGAGACTGGAAAGAGGAAGGCTGAAAATAGAATTAATGGACAATTTCAGAAGAAGACCTACAATAGCTGTTCCTGGAAAGGAAGCTCTGAGCAGACAATAATACTGTCTGCTCTACCAAAACTATGGGATGAGAAGAAATAGAAGTGTGTTAAATATTTTCGTTTCTTATATACATAGGGTGCAGAAATCTCTTATACATTTACTTTTTTTTTTTTAATTTCCAGCCAGTCCTATTCATTATTGTTGGATCCTACAGAGCCTCTCTATACCTGTGCAAAAGTGTTTGGGAGCATGTACAGTATATACATGGTGTAAATAAGTACATGAGTAGATAAGCTGCACACATATATAAATCATTCTGTAAGATAAGCCTAATTGTACATTGTGTTACTCTTAGTACTCCACTCTGCCTTTTTACAAATATAGAATTGTGCTTAATGAAATATATATATACAGTAGAACTTGGATAATTCGAACTTCTTTAATTCGAAAACCTCTTTAATTCGAATATTTATCTTGGTCCCTAGAATTTCCTATATAAATAATGATATATATAAAAAATAAATATTTTTTAATATGTATATAGTATATACATACAATTATTGCACATAATCTAAATATACGGTAAAAATGTAAATTTACAGCAACTAATGTTATTCTTAATAAAGGAATTGATCGAAATTGTGAGATTTTTATTGTTTTAAGCCTTTTTATTCAAAACATCTTTAATTTGAATTTTTGGATAATTCGAATTTTTTTATGGTCCCTTGGGGTTTGAATTATCCAAGTTCGACTGTATATATAAATATAGTTTAATTCAGTTAGAATTATGATCATCCAAAAAAGTAATTTATATTTGAAGTTTTTCAGTAAACATAATCATTTTACCATGTTTTTGGGCTATAGTCCTCATCAGTTCAAAAGGTTGAGTGAATAGTCAAAATTGATTTAGGACAATAAAAAACAAATTGTGATGTGATTAAAAATTATTAAAGGTAGTTTTATATTGGTCTACCAAGATGTATTCAAAGTCATAGTAATTTGAGCTGGTACACATTTTTTTTTTTTTACTCCCAAGTGTAATCATTCAAATATAGCAGAACCTTCATGAGATGACACTCCTTCTAAAGGATACCTCTATATGTACAATGGACAGTTTTCATCAGCAAAATGAATATATATATTTACTAATTTGGTACTCTCCAGAAAGAGGAGACCCCTCTCTAAAGGACACATTGGCTCTGAAGCTAGGTGTTTTTCACTGAGATACTGTAACAGGTGAGGTACTTCGACAACAATGTTGGAGGTTGTACCTTGATGGCCAGTATGATGCCAGCTAGCCCCCTCCGTCCGGCAGACTTGGAGGGGGAGGTGATGGCACTGTCCTCTCCCATCACTATCATTTCTACTCCAGACAGCCCCTGAAGCTGAGCTTGCTCCGTGGCCAGACCAAAGTTGAGACGGTCCCCTGTGTAGTTGGCCACCATGCTCAACACACCCGCTGCACACCCATCATCACACTATATTCCAGGACTAGTCTTGTACACTTTTAATTGTTATAGTTTACCTCCTACCAAAACACTTATTAAGAAAGGCAGCCATTTAATATTTGAGCTAAATCAGCCTGCTACTGGAGAGTGCTCCCAGTCTTAACAACTAACGCAGACATATTTAACTCTTCTCCATCACAAGACCTATATATTGATACCTTTATATGATTGAATGTGCAGATAAGAAATAAGAAATTAATGGCTTACATTTTTGTGTTTAGTAAACATTTTGAAGAGCTAAGTCTTTGTAAATGTAGAATTTTAACATACAGCGGAACACCTTCCTCTTACTAGAGAACTCCTCTTTATAAAGGACATTTTTCATCAACAGAATTATAATACAAGAAAATAAGACCTAATCCAAATAATTTATTAGTGTGTGACGTTTCGGTAACAGCATTGTCACCATCATCAGACACACATTAATAAATTAATTTGGATTAGGTCTTATTTCCTTGTATTATAATCTATAATCCATATTGTGCTTTATCATCAACAGAATTACTATTTTTATCAATAAGATGTTCTCCAGTAAAAGGAAACCTTTTTATAAAAGACACTTTAGCTTTGCAACTAGGTGCTGTCCTTTACAGAGAGGTTCTATTGTTGCCATTACCTTTCAAAACATATCTTGGAAGACAATATAAAAGACCTAAAAAGGGCCTGTTTGGGGGGAAGATTATTAAGTACAGTACCTGGATTGTTCATCAAGCGGAGAGCGGTGAGAATATGGTGAGGTGGTGGGGAGGTGAAGATCTGACCCATGACGCAGCCACTCAGCATGCCCTTTCCTACATAGCCTGGAACACCCAGCAAGCACTATAAGGACAAGCCACATCTCTACAATAAATCACCATTTTCGGATTCAGAAGATGCTGTCACAGTTTTAACACCTCATCTTGTACATTTTCCCTTTTTATTGACATAATATAATCATGCCATCTTTATTCAAAATTATAAACTATAGTAGAACCTCTTCAATCCAACCCACTAGAATTCAATACAGACTTTTATTCAACTGAAAATTCTCATTCCTTGGGGTGTTGAATTAGAGAAGTTTGTGCATATTTTTATTTTGAATATGAAATGTAGTTTTGATTTGTTCTATTTTTTCACGTGAGTTAGCATTCTCATGCATTTTGGCCTTAAATATCCATTCCTATACCATAACTCAATGGTTTTTCAAATTCCAATCAACCTATTCACTTTATTTTTACTGGCTATAATTCAACACACAGACTTCAATGTTGAGATCAAAATGTCTGTGAGCAGTGAATGTTGTGATGAATTGATAATCATCTTGACCGACTAAATCATTCAACATCGACTTTTTTATTCAAGCAAAAATTCAGATCCCCCTTGGGGTGATGAATTAAAGAACTTGAAGAACTATAAGGCACAATTTGGATTATAGATTATAAACACAAGGTAATAAGACCAAATCCAAATAAATAAATAGTGTGTGACGTTTCGGTAACAGCATTGTTACCATCTTCAGACAAAAAGTACTGAATGGTACTTTTGTAAAGTAGTACTTCAGTACTTTTGTCTGAAGATGGTAACAATGCTGTTACAATAACGTCCAAATAAATAAATAGTGTGTGACGTTTCGGTAACAGCATTGTTACCATTTTCAGACAAAAAGTACTGAATGGTACTTTTGTAAAGTAGTACTTCAGTACTTTTGTCTGAAGATGGTAACAACGCTGTTACAATAACGTCCAAATAAATAAATAGTGTGTGACGTTTCGGTAACAGCATTGTTACCATCTTCAGACAAAAAGTACTGAATGGTACTTTTGTAAAGTAGTACTTCAGTACTTTTGTCTGAAGATGGTAACAACACTGTTACAATAACGTCACACACTATTTATTTATTTGGATTTAGTCTTATTACCTTGTGTTTAGAACTTGAAGAACTGTATTTTAATAGACAAGATGGCACAAGCCATCAACAACTTTGTTTCACCATCAGAGGCTATTTATTTAGGATGCATACTTCCCAACTGCTGCTTGAGGTGGCACTAAGACTAAACTGTACGAACCTGAGCATGTTTCAAGTTTGCCACTTAGGGGGTTAAGCTGCCTTGTTTTGATTGGCCTTATTTGGCCAGGCTACCCCAATAGGCCACATGTATATCTATGGAAACAGTTGACTTACCATAAAGCCCTGGTTCGTGGCCTGAACCATTGCCAGAGAGAAGCTGAACCTTCCCTGAAGTAATGCTGGAGTTTAGGTCAGCCCGGATCACAATGTTGCTCTCCGGGATCAGGCTGAGACTGCGGTGCTGCATGACGTATCCCATGAGGTTGTCCGTCACACATGTCTCTTGGTTGTTGATTAGAGACTTGTTGTACATCTGTACACACAGTTCACCCTCGTCACTATCTCTCACAACTTTTATATTGTCTTACAGCTACAAGGTAATAAGACCAGTTCCAAATAAATTTAAAATGTGCGACGTTTTGGTAACAACGCTGCTACCAAAACGTCACACACTATTAATTTATTTGGAATTGGTCTTATTACCTTGTAGTTCTAATCTATTATCCCAATTGTACCTTATTATATTGTCTTCTTTTGTGAGTTTGGTGTACCTTAACAGGTTGATGCCTTTAATGATGATATCACTCCTAAATGTTTATATGTAGTTATAGCGTTTGTTTCATAAGTGCTCTGATTGGCTGTTCAATGTCACATGGCCTTTATCAGCCAATCAGCATGCAGTATTCTTTAAGCTCAGAAGTTGCATTGTGAACCACAAAATTCTATATTAAATAGAAGATTGTGGGTTCGACTCTAGGAAGCTCTCTCTCTAATTGTCTGTTGACTATAATGGAGTGATATAACCTTAAAGAATGAAGAAAGAGAGGTATATCAAAAATTGGTTAGATAATCTAATAGAATGGAATTAGACAATGTGAAGAGAATTGCTGGAAGTAGGATGAAAAAGACATTCCATGATTACCACAGTAAGGGAGCTGGAATCAGATGATCCTCCTGTAAGAGTCTAAAATGTCACATGAAATGAGCCATTCTAGTCTTGGCCATTTTCTATCTTTCTTCTCTAAGACTTCAATAGCTTTGCTACGCGGCCAACTAATATTTACCACATTCTCCTCCACATCTTACATTTGGCCTGTCTTGTGTGGATCATGCCTATGGAATGACAGACAACAAATGGAAATCAATAAGTAGCAAATTACAATTTGAAAAAGTTGAACAACTGTATGTGATACTTTTGTAACAGACCTCATGACTACCATAATAACATGAGAATACCTAACAGAAAAAAAGGAGAAATCAAAGTGCTTATTAAGAATACAGTAGAACCTCCCTGTAAAGGACAACTAGTTGCAGAACCAAAGCTCCCTATAGAGAGAGGTGTCCTCTTACTGGAAAACACCTAAATGGTAAAAAAGGTAATTTTGGTGATGAAACTGTCCTTTGTAGAGAGGTGTCCTCTAGAAGGAGTGTCTTCTCTCAAAGAGGTTCTACTGCATAATGACCAGATGACCATCATCACATATTGCAATCTCTGATTCAGAAATCAGCCATCATGGAATGCTCATTTCTCTTCACCTCTGTGATATGGCACAATTTGAACTATAGAAACATAAGGCAACAAGACCTAATCCAAATTAATAAACATTTCAGTAAAAGCTTGTTACCCTCTTCTGACAAGAGTACTTTTATCTAAGATGGTAACAACATTGGTACTGAAACTTCACACTCAATTTATTAATTTGAATTTGACCTTGTATTTTTATTTCTTCTCTTCACCTCTTCTTATCTTTTAATACCTCTCTCTCCCCATATATTTTCAGTAGATTATCAAACTAATCCTTTATTAATCTACCTTTCATTCTTCAAGGTTTATCCTTCCAGTAGAGTTAAGTGATTGTATATCCTGGCCATTCTAGGGGTGGGTACATGTCCCCACTTGAATACTAAACAGAAAGATGAAAAAAAATATATTTTTTAAGTGTTCTATAATTCAATGTGATGATAGAAAGTTTTCTATTAAAACCTTCAACAGAGGGAACTAAATTATTTAAGCATTGGGTTTATAGTGAGTAGCTCTAAACACAAGGTAATAAGACCAAATCCAAATAAATAAAATAGACCAAATCCAAATAAATAAAATAGACCAAATCCAAATAACAGCGTTGTTACCGAAACATCACACACTATTAATTTATTTGAATTTGGTTTTATTACCTTGTGTTTATAATCTATAATCCAAATTGTGCCTTATCAGTGAGTACCTCTATTTTAAAATAGAAAATTATAAACAATTTGAAACACCTTATCCTGAAAGTAAAAGAGAATAAACATATTAATAAAATATAGCTATCATCATCTAAATAGTTATAACAAGGAATTCTATCATTCTGAAGACTCAGATATCTGTAAACTGTACAGGAAGCCCAGTGGAAAAGAATTGTGTTGTATTATGTAAATCTTTAAAAATTCTTTCCTATTTCTCCATCCTTAGGCTGCATATGGTGACTAAATTGTTGTACTTGTGAGGAGGATGTACTCATGTATATAAACATTGGTAATTTATTTATTTTTAATGAAATTATGAAATAATAATATCAGTATATGATGGCATTAAATATTATTTTTACAAAAATGAAATTATAGGATGAAAAAATGACTAGCTCTTTTAGACATTAACTTTCAATGGGGCAAAGGTTTGGTAAAACACTTTTTGAAAGATTAATGTGCATTATTTTTATCTTGAGCTGATGAGGTAAACAAGTTAATTAAAGACACAAGGTAATAAGACAAAATCCAAATAAATAAATAGTGCGTGACATTTTGGTAACAGCGTAGTTACCATCTTCAGACAAAAGTACTGAATGAGAAATTTTACCACAGCATGTTTTTAAATAGTTACTGTTATCAAGTGTGTAAACAAGATATCAGATAAGAAGAAGAAAAAAGTTGTTTACACACTTGATGACAGTAACTATTTAAAACATGCTGTGGTAAAATTTCTCATTCAGTATTTTTGTCTGAAGATGGTAACAACGCTGTTACCAAAATGTCACACACTATTTATTTATTTGAATTTGGTCCTATTACCTTGTGTTTATAATCTAAAATCCAAATTGTGCCTTATCAAGTTAATTATTAGGAGTACAAATAAGTTTTGAGGGATTTTTTTATAAATTCGAAGCTTTATTCAGAGAAATCAGTACAATATATTTCATTCAAAGTATTGTCCATCTTTAGCTACGACTTTTTCCCATCTTTCAGGCAGCATACGGATTCCGTGTCGAAAAAATTCCTCGTCTTTTGAGGAGATCCAAACATTGACCCAATTTTTCGCCTCTTCGTAAGAAGTGAAGTGCTGCTCGGCCAGGCCATGTGTCATCGAACGGAACATGTGGTAGTCTGAAGGAGCAATGTCTGGTGAATACAGCGGGTGGGGTAGGACATCCCATTGAAGCGCCTCCAAAGTCTCCTTGACAACTTTTGCAACATGTGGCCGAGCGTTGTCGTGCTGATAGATCACCTTGTCATGTCTTTTGGCATATAGTGGGCGTTTAAACTTCAATGCTCGGCTTAATCGCATCATTTGTTGTTGGTAACGTTCTCCAGTGATGGTTTCGTTAGGCTGAAGTAGCTCATAGTAGATCACTCCGAGCTGATCCCACCAGATGCACAGCATTAGCTTCTTGCCATGAATATTCAGTTTGGCCGTTGAAGTTGATGCATGACCGGGCTTAACCGACGATTTTCTGCGCTTTGGGTTGTCGTAGTGAATCCACTTTTCGTCCCCTGTCACGATTCGATGCAAAAAAACCCTTCCGATTTTGTCTTTTGAGCAGTAGTTCGCACGTGCAAATATGGCGCTCGATGTTTCCTGGCTTGAGTTCATATGGAACCCAATTTCCTTGTTTTTGCACCATACCCATGACCTTGAGACGGTTCGAAATCGCTTGTTGAGTCACTCCCAAGGTTTCAGCGAGCTCCTCTTGAGTTTGGCTTGAATCTTCGACCAATAAAGCCTCCAACTCAGCGTCTTCGAACTTTATTGGCCTCCCTCCGCGTTCTTTGTCTCTGGTGTCAAAATCACCACTTTTGAAATGCCGAAACCAGTACTCACATGATTTTATTGATAGAACATGTTTACCATATGCCTCACACAGCAATCGATGTCCATCAGTTGCACTTTTCTTCAAATTAAAACAAAAAAGCAGCGCTTCCCGCAAATTGTGTTTTGTTGGCAAAAAGGTTGACATGGTTAGAGCACCAAAAAAAAGTTCCTTACACTTGAGTGAAAAGACTTCTTCTGATTTTTTTGGGGAAATGATGAAGCCTTAACATGAAACCTTACAAGGTCCGATGCTATTTATATAATATTTGTTGTGGCTTCTTTTGCAAATCCCTCAAAACTTATTTGTACTCCCAATATAAATAAAACTATCACTTTTCACTCTTTTTCAAATCAACCAGTTTCTTACTGCCTTAGGCAAGTTGCATTTGAACATGGTCTGTTGCTTTTGTGATGTCTCATAGAGATTAATCAGTTTTCCTGTGAGGGATATTGTAAACCTTCAGCAGACTTACCCCCAACAACCCAATCCCCCTTCTACAAGCCTTGAAAAGTCAAGTCATACAGATATCCATCTCTTAATAAACCTTCTTTATTGATGTGCCTCAAGGCTTCCTTCTCTAAAAATATCTTACCATTAAGACAAGAAAATAAACTGCCTTGGCCTGGATGAAAAGGAGGAGGGGGAACAGTAACAAGCTCACAAAAATAGATGGTACGCTGTAAGAATGTGTAAGCAGTGTCTGTACTCCAAATAAGGAATGGCTGTACATGGCGTCTGTTTCTCATTTCAGAGGCGGTCATTTGATATTGGAGCTAAAGTAGGCCTGCTACTGAGGAATGTTCCCAGTACTAATGAATAAAGCAGACACATTCAACATCACCAAATCATGATCTCCCCTCTTATAAACAGATCCACAGACACTTTGATTGGATTGAGATGAGATAGAAGACAGGAAAGATTTAGTATGTTACACAGTTTTGATTGAACAACAATATATTCCTTCTCTTTTTAACTTTTTGAACTAATAAAAATAAATATTTAAAATGATCCAAGTAAAACAAGATGAGAATGAAGCAGCCCTCAAAAGACTGTATCAAGATGAAATGAGATACAGTGGTAATATGAGATGGTAATGTGAAGTCCTAGCAAAGTTATAGAATTGACATTTTACCAAGCTATTGTAGAAGGTACAGTAGAATCTCTGTATAAAGGAAAAAAATGTAAATCATATAGTACAATGGGAAAATATATATACAGTAAAACCTTGTTTATTTGAATGATAATTTGACCATATTTTCATGTCCCGACCTTCAGCCTATTAAATAACCAACGTTAATTTGACACCATCAATAATTCAACCTATTTTTAAAATCAAATTTCAAAAATATTTTATAATTCTTGTTTAAATTAAATTTAATACTAAAAATACAATTCTTTGGCATTTCGGCCATAGTTAAGCGTAAGCACATAGTGCTTTAAGTGTTACAATGCATTGTAAATAGCTGTACTAACATCGCATACAATTTTCTCCTGGATGAATAGATTTATAACCTGACAGCAAACAGCCATAAAATATTTCTTTAAAAAATAATGATTTTTTTTAAATAAAATTTTATAAACCTTTATTTTATAAATTTTCTTCACATTCTTCCCCTTGGATCTATTCACTTGGATCAAAATAGTATTCATAATTTTTCCTTTGTTCAAAATGTATTAATGTATTATTCATCACTAAAAGTTAATCATGAAACATTCAGAAAAAAAAAGTCCCATAATGGTATCAATTCACCTAATTAATTAAAATATATTACAACAGAGTATTTTATGAAAATATTATCTTAATAATATATGTGGCTATCTTAGAAAAATGTCCACTAGCAGTGAATGTTGTGATGAAATCATCTAACTGACTTTATAATTCAACAGAAAGCCCCCTGATCCATTGGGGTGTTGAATTAAAGAGGTTAGACTGTACATATTTGTAGGTTGGAATTAAGGTTTTTGAATGGAAATAATCAAATCCAACAACCTTTACACATATTTGAACATTTCAGCAGTTTACTCCCACCTTTTTAAAGGAAAAGAATAGCCTTATTATTATAGTATTAGAGTCACAAGGTAATGAGACCAAATCCATATAAATAAATGGCATGTGACGTTTCAGCAAGTACGTTGTTACCATCATCAAACAAAGTACTTTGATTATATAGAAGAAATTGAAACTATTTTAGACGCGTAAGATTTTCCTTAAAATTAAATAATTTTCTACTGACCTTATTTCAATGATAAATTGATGGGAGGGCCTGGCTCATCAGTAATGAACCCTCCCAGCGGTTTCACCAGTTTAATCTATCATACCGATGTAATATTGCTATTTTCTTTTTATACAGATACTTAAGCTGACCTCTTGGAAATGGTATTTTAAATGAAATATGGACATAAAGCTTTGAGGACAGTACAAATACATATATTTATAAATATATAATATGCTTCAAGCGATTGCTCTTCCGCAAACATCAAGTAGAGTCTTTTATTTATAAGTTTATATCAAAGCTTGTGTTCATATTTAATTTAAAATACCATTTCCATGAGGTCATCTTCAGTATTGGTATAAAAGGAAAGCATCAAAATGCAATATTATAGCAGCATGATAGAATTAAACTGGTGAAACCGCTGGGAGGGTTCACCACAGATGAGCCAGGCCTTCCCATCAATTTATCATTGCAGGAAGGGCAGTAGAAAATTGTTTAATTTTAAAAAGAATCATACATGTCTAAAATAGTTTCAAGAAAATATGACCTAATCCAAATAAATTAATAGTTTATTAAAATAAATTAATAATTAGGTCTTATTTTGAAGTCATTCTGTACTTTTGTCTGATGATGGTAACAATCTTGTTACCAAAACATCACACACCATTTATTTGGATTTGGTCTTATTAACTTGTGTTACAATATAAACTTATAAACATACTATATAAACAAAAGGGGTAATAGTGTGTGATGTTTCAGCAACAACGCTGTTACCAAAACGTCACACACTATTTATTTATTTGTATTTTGACGTATTACTTTGTGTTTCTAATCTATATTCCAAATTGTACTTAATAACACATTGTATACAATATATAATAAACAATTTAGAACATGTTGGCAATGATGCAACAGTTAACACACGCAATTATGGATCTAGGTAGGCATTTCCTTTTTTTTTTAAATAATTGTTAACCCATTGTTATGTAACCTTTTTTTATGACATAATGCCATATAAGTAAATAAAACAAAGCATCAAGGGCTGCGTTTCTTTATTAAAACAAATATATACGAGCTTTCGGGCACATACGCCCTTCTACAGGAATTAATAAAACAGTAATCCAACTAGTTTGAAATAAATTCAAATAAATTTCAAACTAGTTGGATTACTGTTTTATTAATTCCTGTAGTAGGGCGTATGTGCCCGAAAGCTCGTATATATTTGTTTTAATAAAGAAACGCAGCCCTTGATGCTTTATTTTATTTACTTGTAAATCGTACAGGGCTTTTTCAATTGATAATGCCATATGTTTTTAGTTAGTCATCTCAAGAACAAGTACCATGCTAATAACTAGACTATTATATAGTATATACAATTGATGATGCATATATAGTTCGGGCATCACTCATGGACAAAACTTAAGGAAGTGGCAAGTCTTTGATAGTCATCTATTTTTTTAAGGTGACAGAAGCAATTTTGTTCACACTTGGTTATCCCGTGTATCTTCAATAAAAGTCACAGTGTATCAAATATCTTTCAGAGTTATTGTCTGAATCCCAATATACAAGCTAAAAGGTACAACTTCCTTAAGTTTTGTCCATGAGTGTATCTTTTAGAGTTATTGTCTGAATCCCGATATACAAGCTAAAAGGTACAACTTTCTTAAGTTTTGTCCATGAGTGTATCTTTCAGAGTTATTGTCTGAATCCCGATATACATGCTGAAAGGTTCAACTTCCTTAAGTTTTGTCCATGAGTGTATCTTTCAGAGTTATTGTCTGAATCCCAATATACATGCTAAAAGGTACAACTTTCTTAAAGTTTTGTCCATGAGTGTATCTTTCAGAGTTATTGTCTGAATCCCGATATACAAGCTAAAAGGTACAACTTTCTTAAAGTTTTGTCCATGAGTGTATCTTTCAGAGTTATTGTCTGAATCCCGATATACATGCTAAAAGGTACAACTTCCTTAAGTTTTGTCCGTGAGTGTATCTTTCAGAGTTATTGTCTGAATCCCGATATACAAGCTAAAAGGTACAACTTTCTTAAAGTTTTGTCCATGAGTGTATCTTTCAGAGTTATTGTCTGAATCCCGATATACAAGCTAAAAGGTACAACTTTCTTAAGTTTTGTCCATGAGTGTATCTTTCAGTTATTGTCTGAATCCCGATATACAAGCTAAAAGGTACAACTTTCTTAAGTTTTGTCCATGAGTGTATCTTTCAGAGTTATTGTCTGAATCCCGATATACATGCTAAAAGGTACAACTTCCTTAAGTTTTGTTCATGAGTGTATTTGAAGGAAAGGGTGGTGTCTTGCTATTTGAAAATTACTATTTTATTTTTATTTTTTCGAATAAGGCCAACAATAAGTGGCCAAAATATTGGAAGAAAAAGGGTGAAATTGTTGATGTAATTTCTTTAATTGTAATTCAAATAAAATTATATTAGTATTTGATATTAATAGATGAAAAAAAAACTTTTTTTCTAAATTTCTAAGTGAAGAGAGGGTGAGCCAGTATTGTTCATTAAAAATATTAAGAAGAATGTCATTCATTAACAATTAATTTTTAAAAAGTGTTATAGTTGCTAAAATAGGTGAAGCTATTATCAGTAACATACACTATTATCAGAAATTCCTGATTTTCTTTATCCTTTTCATCATTAGAAAATAAAAATGTTATAAAATTATTTTTTAAAGTCAATACTGACAATGTTAATAAGAATAAGTGTTTTATGATAGTGCACAATTTGGATTATAGATTATAAGACAAGAAAATAAGACCTAATCCAACAATAAATGTTTTTTAAAAAAACAATGAATTATTTAATACTATTAATGTGAAATTGAAATGCTTTGTGTTAAAAAAAAAAAGTTTAAAAAGGAATTTCCATCTGAAATATATATAGAGCTGGGCTTTATAAGAAGTGAAACCCTTCCAATAATTATGAGATTTAATTTCCTAAATAACTTCTACCATTTGGTTAAAAAGTCTATATATCAAAAAACTGTTATATGTATTCTTGTAAAAGGGTAAAAGGAAAACACTATACATACATATATATAGAGATTTCCAGTGATATATAAATATATAAGTATTTTTAAAATTCCAGGTTAGGTTTATGCTACCAAGTCCAGAACTGACAGCTCAACTCAAGAAGAGAAAAACTGATATTAAACAAAGGGCAGATGGGACCTATCATAGATTGGAAACTCATTTAAATAAAACAACTTTATTCAAAAGGGTGTATTTGGTTCTAGATGCCCTTATACAGTTACTAAATTTGAGTCATCTATAATCCTGCAAGACATATTCTTACTTCCCATATTTAAAAAAATAATGATAATAATAGGTATTTCATAATCATCATAACTAAACAATGTGGGCGCTACTAAAGGAACGCTTTACGGGGATATAATTTCTTTATTATTATATTATTTAAAAGTTTCATAATTTTTTACGAAATGATTTTAATTTTTGCTAATACTTAAATTTTAACTTGGATAAAATTGTAATAACTATAATAAATAGTGTTGGATTTATTTTTAAATCAGACAAATACTTTTTTTAAAGATAAACAAATTCTTACTTGTGGAGATTTATTAATCGCTGTGGGGGTGGAGCAGACGATTTTCAAATTTACGCAGATTTTGGTTTTTAAATTATTCTAAATGAACTTATTTTTTATAATTTAAGCTAATCAGAACATGTCAAAAGTTAAAATACATATAGTTTTAAAAAATAATAGGATAGAGTTCTATTCACAAAATATAAAAACGTACAGCTTCCCTAAGATAAAACCAAAATATACAGATACAAATGGAAACTATAGCTCTTTCGTATAGCCGCGCTCAGATTAATTAATTTTAGTTTCATAATTTATTAAAAATTAATATCAAAATATATTTTCAAAATAGTTAATTTATTTTGTATTTTAAAGATTTTAAGAGGTATATTTTCAGTTGAAGAAAAATAATATAGCCTAGTAATTATCTTAAAGAGATTTAAAATAGAGAGAATATTATAGAATGTTTTTTTAAATGGAACTTTCAGAGAGTTCTAACTATTAATAAATTTTATCTTAATATATGTTATTAGTAAATATAAATTAAGCTCCTTTATATTCTCTCACCCTAGTTTAAAATTCATAGAGATATGCAAAAAAATATTGTTCCTGGAGGAACTTCTACAAAAATATAGTCTCATTTTTCAATATCATATATTATTTTTTTTAAATAGTACTCATAAAAAAATAAAAACAGTGATGTGTTTGAGAAAACAGAATTTTCAAATGGACTTATCTATTTTGCCCAAATAATCGTTGTGTAGGTGGATATTGGTGTGTCTTTCTATCATATCTGATAAGCTTTCAATACAATTTTTTTCACAATAGTATTTATATTCATTTTTTAAAATATATTATTAAAATTATTTTAAAAAATTATTCATAAATTTTTCAGAAAGGATAAAGAGATGAGAGAATAAACCTATTCAGTATAAAAGTTCCCTTTAAACAAGTTTATAATAGCGGAATACGCTGTGTTGGAATGCGAGAAGAAGGTCCTAACAGGAAAGTTTCTGAGAGGGGATAAAACAATGGAGTTTGATTTGAAAGAGAAGAGTGAAAGGTGTATTGTCTCATTTTTGAATACTTTCTGAATGTCAAAATGCTACCTCCAAAACTTTTCAGTTGCAGAAAGGAACCTGTAGTAACCTGGAAGTTCCAAAGGTTTGCTGAACAGGCCTATTCGCATATTGTTGTCAGTAAAGAATAAAGCAGAATTCTCCTATGGACCTTCCTATTATGTAACAGTGTGAGAGTGTTATAATTTCTGCCCAGGGGCGAGTCCAGCGAATCCAGTGACAAATACAATAGTGTTATAAAAATCCAAGTTCTAATTATCCCAAGAAATGTCTCAAACTATTATTCTAGACAGTGTAATACTTTCACTACAAAGTAATCCTCCCTTCAACATATCTTACACCTCTGTTTATACAATTTAAAATTATATTAATTCTTAGCGCTCATAATTACAAAAACTTTCTACCATATTATTTAAGTTTTACACCCCAGCCCTTTTGAAATAAAATTTTGAAAATATCTCACTGGTAAAGGATGTTCGCAATAATAATGATCTGCCTAAGAATAAGTATAGGATTTTCAATCATATTCTAATATAACTAGGTAACATTAACGCCAGGATATATAAACGAATTCAACCACCCCTTAATAAGAAAAAAATCTTAATTTTTTTTATTCAATATATCATACCAGGAATCTACACTATCTGCTACATCGATTGTCTCAGTGATGTCTTCTTCATTTTAGCCTTCCTTCCCGATAGCCATTTCTTTGTGCTTGGAAACAAATAGAAATCACAGAGATTGAATTCGGGCGAATACTCGGGGTGCGATAGCAATTCATAAGACAATTCATGCAGTTTGTTATCTGGATATTAAGGCTACTATAACCATTTTGGGTGCAGTTAGGATGCAACAACTTCATATGAATGTGCTAGTGCAGTGTTGTGCTGAAAGTACTTTTATTCGCTAAATTGAGCCGTATTTCCAATTTCTTGTCAAAATTTACTGTAGTACTGCTCAATGTGATTTTTTTTATATTTCTAAAACGTCAATGCGAACGACGCTTTTGTTAGTTATACCCCCCCCAACCCCACCAAAAAAAAAAGTCGCCATAATTTTTCAGGTAGATGCGACCATCTTTTCCATGTTTAAGAGTAGAATCCCCAGAAGCAATTCATTGTTCGGTTTGCTGCTTGATTTCCGGGTATAATATTAAATCCACGTCTCATCAAATCAATGATCACAACTTGACTGAAAAAAAAAAAAGAATTGGATTTATCTTAAATTTCTACAAACACTGATTTGAAGGCGCAAGTTACATTCGCGTGTTGTCCTTCATGAGAAATCGCGGTTTACCTATCGGGCCAATAACTTTTTCATCTTGAACCTTCTATGTAAAATATTAAATACCGTTCAAGTTGACACACCAATGACCTCTTATACTTCACTCACTTACGTTCATCGACCTGATTGAATCATATCATTAACATTTTTCCATGGCCAGGTCAACAGACGAGCATTATACTTAGTGGGGATGGTCGAGACATCATGGGGAAACATGTGCATCGTCATGTTGAAAGGAAGTATGAGGAATACTTCGATAGGGTAGAGACATGGGGGCATGACACTAAATATCAGTTATTCTCATAAATCCAGTCGTTTTATTTTCTAAGAGAAAATTCGTAGTGATACGCTTTCACAAGTGAAATGTTCATAGGTTGAAGAACCACAGGTCTGGAATGTCCAGGTTGAAGGCTTTAAACCAGGTCTGGCCCCGGGGGCATTGGCAGCCAGTTTCTCGATTCTTCCATTCAAAGGAGAAGTGGTAGAGAGAAAGAGTTTCATACATCATATTAGATCCGATTATCAGTTATATGTTTGGTACTGCCCTGTAGGGCGAAGTACGGTGGAGACTTCGTGAGCCCCGAGCCGCTACGGTAACCGTGAAGGCAGGCCTACAGGGAACTGAAATGTGGCTGAATAACCGGGTAATGGCACCCCCCTTCCTATGGAGTAACATCGGTTGGCCGGTATCGTAATCAGGGTGCACGGACCGATCTGATCTGCTCCATTGACAAGATATCATCACAACTAGAGGTGACCTTGACAGATACCTACTGGCATCTCATACCATCACTCCATGTGATGGGCTTGAATGACGATAACAAATTCAAGAAAGCATTGGTCGTTTCCTCGGTGTCTCCACACACAACCATAGTGTTGCATGCTGAACAGAGATTTATCAAGAAGGACGATGTATAGCCACTCTTGTACGTCGTTCAACGCACCATTGTATACGATTCCGCTGCAGTGTCAAGGAAAACCTTATCAATGGTCACCGTGCTGATAGCTCGTTGTGCTGCAGGTATCGTAGCACTGTCTTTGCTGACATAGCTGAAAACGAACTAAGTAACTCATCATGTGGCTATAAGATCTTGAAGAGCCATGTGAACAAGATGTCTGTCCTCTAGGAGATAGTGACCTAAAGACATTGAGATCCTGCATAACATACTATATGGCCCTCCCAGATCCACCAATTCTCTATTCTTGTGTGAAAGTACTGGGATCTTGACTAACCCGAGAAGCAATATCAAGGTAGGATAAACCGCATTCTCGGTAAACATGATTCTGCCTATATCTAATTCCGATTCGTGCTTGTACGGTTTCCTCCTTTTTGCACGAGGTCTAACAAAACATTTTCACAATCATCTAGAATATGAGAAAAGTACGATTTTCTCTTTTATATCAACCGCAGGTGGCGTTACTTTTACTATTTTTACATATTGGAATTGAAATTAATTTGCATATCCGAGCATGTTTATATATGTTATGTAAATTTTGCGTTTGGCATTGTATCTCCTTCGGGGAGGTTGCAATTTTAATGTGACCAACTTTATATATACGATCGAGTAAAAATGCACTCGGCCGTTGCCGAGTTAAAGTGTAAAATGTTATTAAAGTGTAAAATAGAAATTGCTTTAATTCAAAAATAAACATACGCGTCAAAAATAGTTTATATTTCTTATAACAGATGGCGCGCTAATGCATCATATTAATATTGTGTATTAAAGTGTAAAATGTTTTCTTTTTTAAAAGTGCCAAACCTATAAACGAATGATCTTATTTATATTTTGTATTGTTTATATATATATATTTTAAAATTTATATAGTTGTCATTTCCAAGTATGCGCCTCGCTGAGTATTATAATAGATAAAATAATTAAAGATAAAAATAATGTACCATTCTATATACAGTTACGAGCGTCATTCCTCATCTCCTAATCAACAATCAGTTTTCATCTCTGTCACCGTTTGCTTTTTTTTTTTGGAATGGCGCTCTCCTATTGGTTGGCTACGATCACGCCACCTTTGCCCCCCCCCCCCCCCCCCCCCATCATGCCCCCCCCCCACTAGCTTTTTCGTTTTTGTAACTATTGTGTTGGAGCGGGTCGCTCCTTAAATAAATGCATATATTAGTTAATAACTAAATGGAATCCTCTCTTTCTTTTTCCCAGTAAGAGACGCCTACGGAAGCGAACAGTACATAGACAGATAAAGCGCATAGGCTATAGTTATTAACTAACATATGCATTTATATAAGGCGCCAATTTATAATTGTAACAAATAGTATTTGAATCAAAACATTCAATCGGCTAGTAGGTGTATAAAGGCAATTGCCGTACATTGCCATTACAAAGGTCATGAAACACCATTTGTGTATGGAATAATAGAGGCATTCAATATATTTTTAAATAAACATTTTTATTTATCAATAACTTCTTTTTAGCATATCGATTTTACAATAAAATTTTATTGTTTTTTTTTTCTAAAATGTTTTTTTTTACACCAACTAATTTTTATTCAAAGCTCTCTATATATTTTAAGTTGAATAGTATATTTAAAATATGAGATGGAGAGATATAATTATAAAGGAATTTTTTTAAAAAATACATACAAATATAAAATTAATATATGAAATTAAGAATGATCTATATAGTTTTAAAATATGAAAAACAAAAAACATATTACTAAATACCAATATACTATTTTAAAATATGCAACCACCAATTAAAATACATATTTAACGAAATTCTAAAAATCATCGTTTGGTTTGAAATTTAAATGAAATTTTGCTCAGGCTTCAAAGTAAAAGAAACGGAAAAAACATTAATATGATTGTATTTAAAAAGACACGATATATAAAATATGTTATACAAACAAAATATCTTGTTTATATACAACACATATATTTACAGATAGGCACAAGCAGTTTAAAACAGCTCAAATATATTTTGTATTTTTCTATAATGACATATATATGAAAAGTACATTCGAAAATTTGTCATATTCTACGTGCAATTTTATAACAAGCATTTTATTACTAACATTTTAGAATGTGTGTGGGCCCAAAAGCAATAAGGTTTCTAAAAATTAATTTATATACAAATATATTAAAGTGATATTTTAAAAAGTTCTATTCATACTTTGATTTTTATAGGTTAGCTAACAATTTTAATATATACTTTTTTCTCTATTTTATTTATCAAAAGATTATATTTACTTTTTTTCGCATAAGGTAAGAAAAGAATACCGATTTGTATATATACTTCAATGGCAGTTGTGGGCTAGATTTTACTATACTATTTATCAAGATATCAAACTAGAAAATAAATAAATACTAAATTAAAAAGAAAGTATAATATATATATTTATATTAATATATATTTTTATAAAAACTCTATTGCAGTACAAGAAGTGGTAGTAAATTTTCTTTTGGATATAATTATTGAATTATTTAAAAACATTTGATTATTTATTTTTTTCTACAAAAATATCTAAAAGCATTCTGTTATTAATATAACAGCAATTATAATTCACCGATACATAAAAATACTAGAAAAAAACAAACAAACGAATAATACTAATTTAAAAAAAAAGCAGACAATCTCTATTCTGTACAAATGTGGTGGGCGACTTCTTGATCAATTCTGGTTGATCATAGAGGGAAAAAAGAGAAATATTTTCCGGCTTTGGTCGTAGGCCTTGTTTCATTGAGGTTCGTCTGGTTCAAAATTGATGTGAAGAGTGGATCCTGCCATCTTGGTACGGAATAGTTTGTCGAATTCGTCGCTCTGCTGGGGAGTGAAGTAGTTTTTCCAATCACCCACAATACCTATATGAACAGAACAAGATTAAAAACACCAATTAAAAGAGAAAAATTGATTTTTGTGTGTGTTTGTTTTCAATATTTACCCATAAATATACACTCATAAACAAAATTTAAGGAAGTGTTTTTTTTTGCTTATCCCTAGTACACGTGGTACAGGGCATGATAATCATGATGGGTAGAGGTAGGCGACTGCTTTTACTGTAAGTGCACCACATGTCTACACATGTGAAAAACAGTTCGACTTTGCACTTACAAATGTGCCAGAACCCCGTTCGGTTACTTGCACTTGCTGGTGGGGTTGGATTTTTCCAAGAATCGGGGCCCATTTTTTTTTTAATCAGAAAAAAGTGCCTAATGCGGGAATCGAACCCGGGTCGTAGCGGTCGAAAACCAATGGTTTAGACCATTCTTCCACCGACCCTCCTAAGAGGTGTGGACCCAGGAGGAGCTCTGAACCTCAGACACATTAAACAACACTAACAAGATTTAGAACAGGCCATCTCAAGCCATTGAAGATAGAAAATAATAACAAAATCTACCCCACTTTCCTAAAATGTAGCTTGGCACCTGCAGCTCCAGAACACATTTTGGCTTGCATTAGATGCACTAAACAGGAACTTTGGGAGATGCTGCTACTTATCATAAAACAGCTCGAGGAGCATGAACTCATGGAATTTGTGTAATATTTACACAAGGGGATAAGAAACAACAACTTAAGGAAGTTGTACCTTTCAGCATATACATATATCGGTATTCAGACAATAACTCTGAAATATATTTGATATATAGTGACCTTTATTGAAGACACACGAGATAACCAAGTGTAAACAAAATTGCCTCAGTCTCCTTAAAAAAAAAAAAAAAAAACCAGTCGAACGGCGACATCAAAGACTGTCCATTTCCTCAAGTTTTATCCATGAATGTATCTACAATTCTGTGTTACTCACCTTTCCTCATGAACTTGGATTGGGTCATGTCAAACAGATCAGGGATGGGGAGCACCTCGCGGTTCACCATGGCGTTGTCTTTCATCTGTTCGAAGGAACAGTGCGACGCCACAGCCTTGGCTTGCTCCGCGCTCAGGGGTCGTCCTAGGAAGGTGGCTATCTTCTCAATCATCCCTACCAGGTCCTGTACCGATATCATTCAGATATACTCACAGATGCCATAAAATACATCTTCAAATACAACAACAACTACTACAAAATAACAACAATGTAACAATTTTAACAACAACAACAAAAGCAACAAAACAATAACAACAAAAATGACCACAATTGTAACAATAACATCAACAAAGACAATAAAAACACCAATGCCAACAAGTGTAACAAAAACAACAAAACTAACAGTGACAACAACAATTAAATCAATTATGACAACAACAACAATGGTAACAATTTTAACAACAACAACAAATATGACAACAATAGTAACAAGAACATCAACAAAAACAATAACAACAACAACGACCACAATTTTAACAATAACAACAATTATAAAACAACAACAACATCAACAAAAAGAATAAAAACACAAATGCCAACAATGGTAACAACAACAAAACTAACAGTGACAACAACAATTAAATCAATTATGACAACAACAACAATGGTAACAATTTTAACAACAACAATGATGACAACAATAGTAACAAAAACAACAACTAAAAAACATCAACAAATCAATAACAACAATTATAACAATAACAACAACAATAACAACATCAACAAAAACAATAACAACAACTATGCCAACAATTATCAAAATAACAACAACAATGGTAACAACAACAAAACTAACAGTGACAACAACAATTAAAACAATTATGACAAAAACAACAATGGTAACAATTTTAACAACAACAATGATGACAACAATAGTAGCAATAACAACAACAATGAACAGAATTTGTAACAATAACAACAACTAAAAAAAAACAACATCAACAAATCAATAACAACAATTATAACAATTAAAAATAAAGAAGGCATCTCCTGACCACGAGCACATGTGCTTTTATAACAATAACAACAACAATGACAACAACAACAAAACTAACAATAACAACAACAAGCCTTCTATTGGAGACGCGAAAGCTCACTTTAAATTTTTAATACTCTCTAGATATATATATCTTATAATATAAAAAAAAAGATGATTTTCTGTTTCAATTTTGATCATGTTGAGGATTATGGTAATGGTGGTGCAGTCGTGGCAAAAATCTTGAAAATATAATAATCAAAATATGAATATTAAAAATAGCTTCAATTGAGCTTATGAGATATATAAAAACATAATTTGAGAAAGGTACTGCCTGGCTTAAGGCGTAAGAATAAAAAAGATGAAAACAAAAGAATATTTACATAATTACAAACATGTTTTGGGTCGGCCAACGGGGAAGAACAACAATGAGTATTTTATATGGGAAGCATGGCCTCTGGCGGTCGATTTAAACAGAGTATTTTTATCTATGAAATATAATTTTAAATAGAATAATACCTTAATTTAACATTTTAAATAATACATTTATATAACATTTCAAATAATATCTTAATATAACATATATATAAATAAACATTGATGAAAAATGAACTTTTGAATTACAAAATCGGTAATTTTCTCCACAAACCACAATCGAGAGAGAATAACAGCTATACCACAGCTATATAACAAACCTTTCAAATATAGATGGTAATTTACCTGGGAGGGGAATTTGATGTATAAAAATAAAGGGCACCTCTCCCGTTAAAACAAACGCTTAAACATGCGCCATCTATTGACCGTCTCTGTAAACCATGGTTCTCCAGGTGATCACTCTGAATTTCCCAAATCTGGTATTATGGCTTTGTCATCAACCCGATTCCGTTACTTTGCGGAAGCGGTCAATAGATAGCTTCTATATTTGACGTCTATTTTGACGGGACAAAGTGACTTTATTTTCACAAAAGATAGTAAAATTACAAGGTCCCAAGGTACCAACTATGGAAAATTCGTAGATACAAGTCCCATAGGATTCCAATCTAGGGGATACTTACATATTTAAGGTCTTCGTAAGAGATGAACAGAACTTTATCTGGATGCAGCTGGGCGAAATTCCAGTAGGGGAGAACATGGTCAAACCACGATCCATAGACCACTGGAACAACAGCTTGTCTGACCCCACATGGACACGGTACAACATGAATCAAACCAACACATTCTGTTACTTTGATAAAATCAATGAAGCATCCAGAACTCTAAAGAAGCGGTCTGGTAGATTAAAAAAATTGGCGAAACCGCTGAGAGGGTTCACCACTGATGAGCCAAGTCCTCCCAATATTGTTTTCATCGCAGTAAGGACAGTAGAAGTTTGATTTATTTGTGAAAAGAAACTTTCGCGTCTTAATGTTTTCATTTTCTATATAATTTTATTAACACAAAGCAATAACGCGCCATCTATACATATATAATGAAAGGATTTAAAAGCACGAATATTTCTTTTATACATAATACAAACTTCTACTGTCCTTACTGCGATTAAAAAATATATTGGGAAGGCTTGGCTCATCAGTGGTAAATCCTCCCAGTGCCAATTTAATCTACCAGACCGCTTCTCAGAGTTCTAATACTGTATTGGATCATTCTGCTTTTATACACAGCACTGAAGGATGGAATCTTATAAATGGTTTTCAAGGAGGGTTCACCACTGATGAGCCAAGCCCTCCCAATATTTTTTCATCGCAGTAAGGACAGTAGAAGTTTGATTTATGTGTGAAGAGAAACATTCGCGTCTTAATGTTTTCATTTTATATTTAACTAGCCGAATGACCCGGGCAACGCCCGTGTTTTACCCGATTGAATGTCTTGATTCAAATACTATTTGTTACAATTATAATATGGCGCCTTAAATAAATGCATATGTTAGTTAATAACTATAGCCTATGTGCTTTATCTGTCTATATACTGTTGGCTTCCGTAGGCGTCGAGGATTCCATTTGGTTATTAACTAATATATGCATTTATTTAAGGAGCGACCCGCTCCAACACAATAGTTACAAAAACGAAAATGCGAGGGGGGGGCAAAGGTGGCGTGATCGTAGCCAACCAATAGGAGAGCGCCATTCCAAAAAAAAAAAAAAAAGCAAACCGTAACAGAGGCGACGAAGAATGACGCTCGTAACTGTATATAGAATTTTATTTATCAAGTTTTCGGGCTAATATGCCCCCCCTTTAACAGGAGCAACTAGGAGCATAACTTCTTGTTTTACTTAGGTGTGTATAGTTATCTAGAAGCTATACTCCTAGTTGTGCTTTTGTTGAAGGGCATGTTAACCGTGAAGGCTAGAGAAATAAAATTGTACACGAAACTTGGCCCTGGATGTTTTATTGATTCTATTAAATTATAAATAAAGTGAGGAAAACGTTTACATTCTGTTATGAAGAAAGAATGATGTTTATTACCTGTCATAAAATATTCATGGTTAGGCCATGATAATCATGGTGGGTAAAGGCCATATGACTGCGTTCACTGTAAGTAGATCACATGTCTACATATAGATCTAGACTAAGAAGTGGCCATATAAAAATCTTAAAATTTCAAAATGGACCAAAAAACCTTCAATAACTGTTTGAAATTCAATAGTGCGGAAGCTTCTCCGGAACATATCATGCTCAGAACTGACAATAGAGGACCCCAGGCCTATAACTACCATCACAAAATTGAAGAGGACTTCAGGAATTGGTTTAACCATGGAGATAAGCATCACCACTACCACATATAGATCTGAAGATATATGTGACGCTAAATCGAGAAATCTGAAGGGAAATGTTTATTTATAGTTATCACAAGCTTTCAGACATGTCTCTTCTTCAACAGAGGTTTTTCTATCGTCGTCTGTTACAGTTTATGTCCATATATTCGGTAAATAAGTAGAATTCCTTCCCCAAAAATATAAACAGAATAGCCCAATATGATATCAGATGAATGCATGCAATCTAATAACGTTTTTTGCTTATTAAACTGGCGAAACAGCTACGAGGGTCGACCACTGATGAGCTAGGGCCTCTTCCAATATTTTTACATTGCAGTAAGCAATATTATATGCACAACGCGTGCGCAAATTATATCATTTATAGAACGACTGCCGAAACACCGACCCTTTATACAGTTACAGCCCCGCCGACTTCGTCATGGACTGCGCCAAGCCAGAGTTCCGACGGTTTTTTAATAGGACTAAGTACGATATTTACAAATTCTTCATAAGAAAAGATTTTGAATGTACCCCCTCCCTTACTAACACTTAAAACTGTATCGTCGTTTATATGACTAAATAAAGATCGATCTTGTTGTCTAAAAAAATATATCATTTATATGTATATGGCTTCTTGTAGCCTTAATTCTATGTAGCTGTTGAAAGAGACACATGTCCGAAAGCTTGTGATTTAGAATAACTAAATAAAATAAACACTTCCCCATTAGTTTTCTTGTTTTAGTGTTATATGTCTAAATATTAAAAACAAAATGGGCATATACTGACCGCTCTACCATCTAAAAAGCTCATGTGAGGGTTCAGTATATGCCTCTATTTGTTTTTAATATCAACACCTGACCTTTTTATATAAAAAAATATATATATGTTATGAATTTTTGTGTTTGTTGTTAAAAAAGATGGAGAATTGGAGGTGCAGTCTTGAAAAAGTAAAGATAATTATTTACCCATCAAGTAGTTTTTTATTTTGAATTACTTGAAGGAAATTACACATAAAATTATTTATCACAGTAATATAGAATTTATAAAATGAATTCTATAATCGTGAATAAAAAAATAGGTAGGTTAACCTATACATATTTACAACAATTATTCAAAGTGGTATTATGTTCTAAATCTATGGTCAAAAAATGTAGAACAGTCAATGAATGAAAATAAAATATATGTTTTTTAAAAAGTAAAATATTTGCATTTTAGATTATATAATATATATATATATATATATATATATTTTCACGTGTCTAAATATGGCGAAGCAGTCTAACTTTTACATTTACCAAGGGCCAGAGTTCTGTTTGGATACTTGCACTCACTGGTGAGGTTAGACAATAATCAAGAGCAATTGAAAAGAAATTTCTTATTTGAAAACAAACAATTACTTCTCAAAGTGACTTTCAATCACAGGTTTTGAGTGTCGAAAACAACAATAAACATGAATATGTAACTATGTTAAACAACCCTGAAGTTATCAGAACATTTTAGAATACGACAAATAAAATTATTATTAATGATTGCCTTTATTAAGACCTTAGTCTTATATAGATTCTCCATCCAAGATCATAAACCACGAAAAAGAATAAAACAGCACAACAAACATATAGTTGATTCTATATGCCACATACACTCATGGACAAAATTTAAGGAAGTTATACCTTTTAGCATGTATATCGGGATTCAGACAATACCTCTGAAAGATACACTCATGGAAAAAATTTAAGGAAGTTGTACCTTTTAGCATGTATATCGGGATTCAGACAATAACTCTGAAAGATACACTCATGGACAAAATTTAAGGAAGTTGTACCTTTTACCATGTATATCGGAATTCAGACAATAACTCTGAAAGATACATTCATGGATAAAATTTAAGGAAGTTGTACCTTTTAGCATGTATATCGGGATTCAGATAATAACTCTGAAAGATGCACTCAGGGATAAAATTTAAGGAAGTTGTACCTTTTAGCATGTATATCGGGATTCAGGCAATAACTATGAAAGATATTAAAGTGACCTTTATTGAAGATACACAAGATAACCAAGTATGAACAAAATTGACTCTGTCTCCTTAAAAAAACTGACGACCGGCGATATCAAAGACTTTCCACTTCCCTAAGTTTTGTCCATGAGTGTAATTATGCATTGAAAAGATAGATTAGTGTACCTAGAATTAAATTTTGAAGATAACACTTCTCGTAGGATGTTAAGCAAATCGAAGCCGCCCCTGTACTGATGAGGGACATAGCCCAAAACCATGGTATTACAACAGATTGTTGGCTTTTTGTCTGAATTAGACTAAAGTAGTATTGTGGCACATTCTTTATTTACATCATTACGTTTATACTGGGATGATGAATTGATTTAGTGTATTTTAAGGGGGTAGGTGGAAGGATGGTCTAAACCTTTGGTTTTCGACCGCTACGACCCGGGTTCGATTCCAGCATTGAGCACTTTTTATGTTAAAAAAAAAAGCTTCAATGGTCCCCGATTCTTGCAAAAGTCCAATCCCACCAGCGAGTGCAAGTAACCAAACAGGGCTCTGGCACATTTGTAAGTGCAAAGTCGAACTGCTTTTCACATGTGTAGACATGTAGTGCACTTATAGTAAAAGCAGTCGTCTACGTCTACCCACCATGATTATCATGGCCTGTACCACGTGTACTAGGGATAAGCAAAAAAAAGGTGTATTTTAAAGGGAGAGGTGCCCTATACGTACTGTATCCCTTCATGTAGTAGTTGAGGAAGGTATCCCAGGTCCCCGAGTAGTTGCCAAGGAACGTGCTCATCTTGTGGTGATGGTAGTAGGAGACGGCGTTGTCCTTGGGGTTCCTCACTACATAGATCACCTGTGTACACATAGTTTGTTTATACTGGTTGCAGAACCGCGCCATCTGTTATCCTAAATTGAAACTATTTTGAGCGCGTATAAATATGTGTTATATATATGTGGTGACCACACTTTGCTTCAGCGAGCGCGGACAAATCTTCACTACACATACGGGCAGTAGTGTGGCGACCTCACTACGCCTCGGAAAGCACGTGCTGGGAGAACACCTCACTGCGCATGCGCGGGCGGCATCCGGGACTCTTGCCACGCGCGTCGTTCAACAACAAGGCTTGCTTCCAGCGGCCGTTACTTCTTTCCTCTCTATATATTTCGGGGCTTTAAATAAAATTATAATTTTATCAGCGGCCTTTCCACAAGCCACACCAACATGTACGCAACCATCCCACATATACATATGACGTCAATGACCGACCTGACCTTGAATCATCTGCGATGCTCTTACGGCCAGCTTTATAACGTTTATACCAGAAATAAACTTGCGTTCGTGACAATTTTCGTCTTTATAAGCTTCATTCATTAATGCTAATATCTCTGTGAAAGACTTTTTTAAATTTTACACAAAATTTAATATTTGCCCTTTGCTCAAATGATGACATTGCAGAAACCGACGCGAGCTAAATACTTACAACAAAAATATGCCTAAAATGAAAACTACGCATGCGCATTTACTGGCGTTGCTAAATTAAATTATAGTTTAGGCTTTATTATTCACAGTAAAATTGATTTAAAATTTTTCAAAAGTTGTTTTATATTTTATTTTTTAAAAGGTCGGGAACTTTTTGATCCTACCGTCGTGTATTATAATAATAATGCTGAGATAAGATGCTGTTTCTTTTGGGACAAAGAAAAGCAATTTTTGATAAACCAGTGTAATGTAATAAGATTTATGCAAAAATGCTTACGTAATATTTTTTTCCTGTATTTATCCCAATACCAAAAAAAAAAAAAAAAAAAGGCTGTCACGCAAAAACCATTGGTGATGGAAAATTTCTGATTAGATTTCTGAGTTCAGCATGAAAAGTTGCAATAAAAACACCATCAGGTTCTCTTGGGCAAAAATGGTGTTGACCAGTGTTATTTTTTATTAAAACACAATTTTCGAATACCTTTACTGTAATGATAGAAATAATGGGAAGGCGTGACTCATTAGTGGTAAACCCACCTTGCACTTGGCCTGGCGCAGCTGTGACGGGATGAGGGACAGGGGGAGATGTGTGGCCAGCAGTCTGGGGGACTTCATCCGTCGGAGATGTCGCAGATGTCCCAGCGGCCTGCCGACTTCCAGATGTTCCACACGGTACGCCAGGAGCTTGTCCTTCACTAGGCTGGGGTTGCCGTCGTTGTAGATGATACTGGCGATCTCCTCTGTCCACGTTGTCCCTGTCACGTCACGTCGTGTTACATCATCTAGCTTCGTGTTCCTTCAATGTCATGTTTTGTTCATGTCACTGTCACGTCATATTTGTCACATTACTGTCACATTACTCTCAGGTTATGTTGCTCCCACATCACGTCACGTCGTGTTACATCATCTAGCTTCGTGTTCCTTCAATGTCATGTTTTGTTCATGTCACTGTCACGTCATGTTTGTCACATTCCTGTCACATTACTCTTAGGTTATGTTGCTCCCACATCACGTCACGTCGTGTTACATTATCTAGCTTCGTGTTCCTGCAATATCATGTTTTGTTCATGTCACTGTCACGTCATGTTTGTCACATTACTGTCACATTACTCTCAGGTTATGTTGCTCCCACATCACGTCACGTCGTGTTACATCATCTAGCTTCGTGTTCCTGCAATGTCATGTTTTGTCACATCTCTGTCACGTCATGTTTGTCACATTACTGTCACATTACTCTCAGGTTATGTTGCTCCCACATCACGTCACGTCGTGTTACATCATATAGCTTCGTGTTCCTTCAATGTCATGTTTTGTTCATGTCACTGTCACGTCATGTTTGTCACATTACTGTCACATTACTCTTAGGTTATGTTGCTCCCACATCACGTCACGTCGTGTTACATCATCTAGCTTCGTGTTCCTGCAATGTCATGTTTTGTCACATCTCTGTCACGTCATGTTTGTCACATTACTGTCACATTACTCTCAGGTTATGTTGCTCTCACATCACATCACGTCGTGTTACATTATCTAGCTTCGTGTTCCTGCAATGTCATGTTTTGTCACATCTCTGTCACGTCATGTTTGTCACATTACTGTCACATTACTCTCAGGTTATGTTGCTCCCACATCACGTCACGTCGTGTTACATCATCTAGCTTCGTGTTCCTTCAATGTCATGTTTTGTTCATGTCACTGTCACGTCATGTTTGTCACATTACTGTCACATTACTCTTAGGTTATGTTGCTCCCACATCACGTCACGTCGTGTTACATCATCTAGCTTCGTGTTCCTGCAATGTCATGTTTTGTCACATCTCTGTCACGTCATGTTTGTCACATTACTGTCACATTACTCTCAGGTTATGTTGCTCCCACATCACGTCACGTCGTGTTACATTATCTAGCTTCGTGTTCCTTCAATGTCATGTTTTGTTCATGTCACTGTCACGTCATGTTTGTCACATTCCTGTCACATTACTCTTAGGTTATGTTGCTCTCACATCACATCACGTCGTGTTACATCATCTAGCTTCGTGTTCCTTCAATGTCATGTTTTGTTCATGTCACTGTCACGTCATGTTTGTCACATTACTGTCACATTACTCTCAGGTTATGCTGCTCCCACATCACGTCACGTCGTGTTACATCATCTAGCTTCGTGTTCCTGCAATGTCATGTTTTGTCACATCTCTGTCACGTCATGTTTGTCACATTACTGTCACATTACTCTCAGGTTATGTTGCTCCCACATCACGTCACGTCGTGTTACATCATCTAGCTTCGTGTTCCTGCAATATCATGTTTTGTTCATGTCACTGTCACGTCATGTTTGTCACATTACTGTCACATTACTCTCAGGTTATGTTGCTCCCACATCACGTCACGTCGTGTTACATCATCTAGCTTCGTGTTCCTGCAATATCATGTTTTGTTCATGTCACTGTCACGTCATGTTTGTCACATTACTGTCACATTACTCTCAGGTTATGTTGCTCCCACATCACGTCACGTCGTGTTACATTATCTAGCTTCGTGTTCCTGCAATGTCATGTTTTGTTCATGTCACTGTCACGTCATGTTTGTCAATTACTGTCACATTACTCTCAGGTTATGTTGTTCTCACATCACGCTTCTGTCACGTCCTGTTTGTCACCTTATGTCTGTCACGTTGTTTGTCATTTTACGTCTCTGTCACGTCATGTTTGTCATATTACTGTCACATCACTCTAAGGTAATTTTGCTTTTACATCATGTGATGTCAAACACATCATGTGTCTTCAGCTTCGTGTTCCTGCAATGTCATGTTTTGTCACGTCTCTGTCACGTTATGTTTGTTACATTACTGTCACATCGCTCTCAGGTCATGTTGCTCTCACATTATGTAAAGTTCAACCACATCACGTCTCTGTCACGTCCTGTTAGTGCAATATTTGCATATATCCTTACTGTCTTCAAAGCTTATGGCCATATTCTCCTTAAATATCTTCACCAAGAATACCTCTTTAATACCTGGCTATATAAGCAAATCAATCAAATACCATATTAGAGCAATATAGTCGTTAAACTGGCGAAACCGCTGGGAGGGTTCACCACTGATGAGCCAAGCTCTCCTAATATTTTTTTCATCGCAAGGACAGTAGAAATTTGATTTATTCGTGAAAATAAACATTCGCGTCTTAATATCTTCATTCGTTATAGATAGTTAAAATATTTTAAAGAAAATTATTAACGCAAAAAACATAATAGCTCTCATCAAATTAACATAAACAAGTTGAACACTTCAATAGAAGAAAAAATATTAATTAGATTTTTTCATCAATAATTTAATTACGGTGAAACCCAGGTGTTACAATGTGGTGTTTTGTGCCAGGTTGTCTAATACCGCTCTGTGATTGGCTACGCTAGTGCTTCCCTCTATGTAATTACGAAGGAACTAATTTCGTTTTACATTCACAACAAAGAATGGTCGATTTGAGAACGATGTAATCGCCAGGACAACTGGACCAAACACATCATATTGACTGTCCCCCATATAAAGTCGATTTCAATTTTGAAAGTTTTGTTAGAAAATGATTTAAGCGATAAAATTGTGAGAAAAAGGTGTTCATATTATATAAAATAATTATCCTATTTTATGTTGTGTACATATACGTTTTACATAGGAATATTTTAGATAGAAACATCAAGCCTTATGTAACTTTAAAATGACGTTTAATAAAATCTATCACAGTAAAAGACAGTGGGGTACTCAGAAAAGTTGAATTACAGGTCGTTGAACATTGTCCAGTCAACTTAAGAAGGATATGGACATATTGGACATGCCAGTCTTTGATTGGACAACAAAGTCCGCCCTCTCTGATGTCACCATCATCATATAAGATGGGTTTCTTCTGAGTCCAAAGAACAGGGAGAAGATAGTAGCATTTTGTCGCCATTCTGCCCGATTGACCAGGGCGATCCCAGGATTCTCATAGTCCATTATCATCTTTCCGGGTGCTATCCCTTATAAACATAGGTAACCATGTTCTATGCGATATACAAGGTTATCCCAAAAGTCCGTAAACACTTGCAAAGAATTGAAATACCAATATTATTCGACATAATAACATTCGCCGTTATGTATAATGTCTTTGTGTGTGTGTGTGTATTATGTATTATTATGTATTCGCCGTAATAATATTATTCACCAAGTAATAAGAAAAAGTAAAGTTTTGTGAAAAACACGAACTTTTGGGACAACCTTATATAAAGGAATAAAACTAAGTCCTCCATCTTTGACGTCACCATCAGCAAATATAAAATGGGTTCTTCTAAGCCCAAAGTACAGGGAGAAGACAAGACAGCAGCATTTTGTCGCCATGATGCCCCATTGACCAACGTCCCTCTCACCTTCCCGGGTGCTGCCTCTTATAAACCTAGGTAACCATGTTCTACGCGATATATAAAGGAATAAAACTAAGTCCTCCATCTTTGACGTCGCCATCAGCAAATATAAAATAGGTTCTTCAGAGCACAGAGAACAGAGAGAAGACAAGACAGCAGCATTTTGTTGCCATTCTGCCCGATTGACCAGAGAGATCCCAGGATTCCGGTCGGAAAAGGTATTTTTAATGAACTATAGACACAAAATGCATTGTTTTAGGTATTTTTAAAGGGAGAGGTGACTCTTTTGGTATATGAATATCATCCCCCCGCAACGTATTAGTATTTGATTAATCCATTAAATGAACACGAAATAATTTATAGAGTAATTCAAATCAAAATACAAATATTTATTTAACCCCCAAAAGATATTTTAAAAATTTTCTATCGACATATAAGGGATGACAATAAACCGAAACCAAAACTAATCAATTCGAAACTAAAATTGATTCCGCTAGGTGTATCGTCTATCTTTTATATTGGAGCGCTAGAATATTTAGAGTGAATCGTATGATAAATTTATTAATATTTAAATTTATTAAAGATAATCGCTATGAAGATATACCACGAGAAAAATGTTTAAAAAATATTTTTTTTTTCTCGTGGTAATTACTATTTAGTTTAACTCCGCCTTTGCCGGTCCCAAGCCCGGATGAAAAAGGAGGGAGAACAGTAACAAGCTCACTAAAAAACCTGGGCAGAGCTGGCCTGGTTGATAGTATCCTGTAAGGGCTCCTGATCCAGGGATACAGGATGAGCAGCGTTTGTACTCCATGTTAGGAGCGGCTGCACATGGCGTCTGTTCCTCATGTCAGAGGCGGCCATTTATTTTGGAGCTAAGTCAGCCTGCCACTGAGTAGTGCTCCCAGTCTTAATGACAAAGGCAGACGTATTCTACTTCACCTAATTATGATCTCAAGATTTACAAGCTTGACACCCTAATATGATTGAGTGGAGATAAGAAAGAAGAAGACTATTTAGTTTAATTTCGCCGATAGATGGAACCAGCTATCTTTTTACGATCAGTGTGAAGGTGTATCCGTGTTATTATTTATTAGGATTGGAGTAACTTTCACTATTGGTGTTCTAGCGAGTGAGAAAATATGTAAATGAAGGAAAGAAAGAGTTTTGTTTCTAAATTAGGTAGATCCTGCATTGTTTCCGTGGGGCGATCTTATCAATGGCTGCGATAATCTCGAACACAGGGAGATTCTTTTCCGCATTCGTCGAAATAACTTGGGTTCCGTGTTGTAGGTGAACATTTCCTCAGTGGGACATTGGCCTTTCACTTCCTAGCCATCTCTACCTTGCTGTGACATTCTGGGGCTTCTAATAGACATTTCTCCTACTTTGTACATTCACTTCCTAGCCATCTCTACCTTGCTGTGATATTTTGGGGGCTTCTAATAGACATTTTACCTACTTTGTACATTCACTTCCTAGCCATCTCTACCTTGCTGTGACATTCTGGGGGCTTCTAATAGACATTTTACCTACTTTGTACATTCACTTCCTAGCCATCTCTACCTTGCTGTGACATTCTGGGAACTTCTAATAGACATTTTACCTACTTTGTATATTCACTTCCTAGCCATCTCTACCTTGCTGTGACATTCTGGGGGCTTCTAATAGACATTTCACCTACTTTGTACATTCACTTCCTAGCCATCTCTACCTTGCTGTGACATTCTGGGGGCTTCTAATAGGCATTTCTCCTATTTTGTACATTCACTTCCTAGCTAGTCTTTAGCTTTCTGTGACATTCTGGGGGCTTCTAATAGACATTTCACCTACTTTGTACATTCACTTCCTAGCCATCTCTACCTTGCTGTGACATTCTGGGGGCTTCTAATAGACATTTCACCTATTTTGTACATTCACTTCCTAGCCATCTCTACCTTGCTGTGATATTCTGGGGGCTTCTAATAGACATTTCTCCTATTTTGTACATTCACTTCCTAGCCATCTCTACCTTGCTGTGACATTCTGGGAACTTCTAATAGACATTTCACCTACTTTGTACATTCACTTTCTAGCCATCTCTACCTTGCTGTGACATTCTGGGAACTTCTAATAGACATTTCTCCTACTTTGTACATTCACTTCCTAGCCATCTCTACCTTGCTGTGACATTCTGGGGACTTCTAATACTTCTAATAGACATTTCACCTACTTTGTACATTCACTTCCTAGCCATCTCTACCTTGCTGTGACATTCTGGGGACTTCTAATAGACATTTCTCCTACTTTGTACATTCACTTCCTAGCCATCTCTACCTTGCTGTGACATTCTGGGGACTTCTAATACTTCTAATAGACATTTCACCTACTTTGTACATTCACTTCCTAGCCATCTCTACCTTGCTGTGACATTCTGGGGACTTCTAATAGACATTTCTCCTACTTTGTACATTCACTTCCTAGCCATCTCTACCTTGCTGTGACATTCTGGGGACTTCTAATACTTCTAATAGACATTTCACCTACTTTGTACATTCACTTCCTAGCCATCTCTACCTTGCTGTGACATTCTGGGGACTTCTAATAGACATTTCTCCTACTTTGTACATTCACTTCCTAGCCATCTCTACCTTGCTGTGACATTCTGGGGACTTCTAATACTTCTAATAGACATTTCACCTACTTTGTACATTCACTTCCTAGCCATCTCTACCTTGCTGTGACATTCTGGGGACTTCTAATAGACATTTCTCCTACTTTGTACATTCACTTCCTAGCCATCTCTACCTTGCTGTGACATTCTGGGGACTTCTAATAATTCTAATAGACATTTCACCTACTTTGTACATTCACTTCCTAGCCATCTCTACCTTGCTGTGACATTCTGGGGACTTCTAATACTTCTAATAGACATTTCACCTACTTTGTACATTCACTTCCTAGCCATCTCTACCTTGCTGTGACATTCTGGGGACTTCTAATAGACATTTCTCCTACTTTGTACATTCACTTCCTAGCCATCTCTACCTTGCTGTGACATTCTGGGGACTTCTAATAATTCTAATAGACATTTCACCTACTTTGTACATTCACTTCCTAGCCATCTCTACCTTGCTGTGACATTCTGGGGACTTCTAATACTTCTAATAGACATTTCACCTACTTTGTACATTCACTTCCTAGCCATCTCTACCTTGCTGTGACATTCTGGGGACTTCTAATAGACATTTCTCCTACTTTGTACATTCACTTCCTAGCCATCTCTACCTTGCTGTGACATTCTGGGGACTTCTAATAGACATTTCACCTACTTTGTACATTCACTTCCTAGCCATCTCTACCTTGCTGTGACATTCTGGGGACTTCTAATACTTCTAATAGACATTTCACCTACTTTGTACATTCACTTCCTAGCTAGTCTTCAGCTTGCTGGTGAGTGCCAAATTGAGACTGGACATTTCTCACAATGGGACATTCACTTCCTAGTTAACTTTACATTATTGTGTGACATTCTGATGACTGTCAACTTGTGTTTGGACATTTTCTTACAGTTGAGACATTGGACATTCACTTTAACTCACAATCTGGGATGACTCTCCCAAGTCACTATCGAATCACAATAACGAATAGACAATCAAAGGACAGAAACAAAATGACCAGATAAAACTGGTTAAACACAGATTCAAGTATAGTATAACAATTTGAGATGCGAGATGCCGGGTCGTTGCTAAAACAAGTTGTATACGGCAATAACACAACATTGCCAATAAAATAATTTCACTATCTTATTTTACATAAGTGTTTGAAATTTAGTTAAAATTGATGCATTCTAACGAAAGTTTTTAGCGAAGCCCACTTATGAAATTTCGGATTTATATACAGTTAAACCTGTCTATAGCGCCCCCCCTTTAAATAGCACCTTCCTCTCTATAGCGCCCGATTTTAAATACGTAGTACGATGCGATTTACATTAAAAGTGACCTGTCTATAGCAACCCCCTCTCTATAGCACCCTATTTTGGTGAGTCCCAAGAGGAGGCGCTATAGACAGGTTTAACTGTATATAAATTATATCTAATTCATGATTTTTAAGCTTGTCGATGAGCGAAAATCTCTTGAAATCTAATATTTCAAATAAAAATATAAATTTATTGTGGAAAAAGATCTTAATAAATTTAAAAGTGTACAGTGCACAAATCCCAGAATAATCTAATTTCACCAAGAATGGAATCTCTCACCTCAGCGATGCTATAAACCTGGGTTTATCTTATCTAGGGGACATAATGACAATGCACTAGTAGTGTGCTGTGACATGGCTGATATCACGTGTTGGTGACATCTTTTCTGTCGTCACATTGGTTGTTGTTGTCGTGTCCAATGAAGAGCCTCAGATGTCTCCATACATCTCTATCACAGCAGTCGTCCTCTATCTTGGGTGTGTAAAGTTCTGGGTCTATGTCAATTTTCTGTTGTTGTTGTCGTGTCCAATGAAGAGTCTCAGATGTCTCCATGCATCTCTATCACAGCAGTCGTCCTCTATCTTGGGTGTGTAAAGTTCTGGGTCTATGTCAATTTTCTGTTGTTGTTGTCGTGTCCAATGAAGAGCCTCAGATGTCTCCATACATCTCTATCACAGCAGTCGTCCTCTATCTTGGGTGTGTAAAGTTCTGGGTCTATGTCAATTTTCTGTTGTTGTTGTCGTGTCCAATGAAGAGCCTCAGATGTCTCCATACATCTCTATCACAGCAGTCGTCCTCTATCTTGGGTGTGTAAAGTTCTGGGTCTATGTCAATTTTCTGTTGTTGTTGTCGTGTCCAATGAAGAGTCTCAGATGTCTCCATGCATCTCTATCACAGCAGTCACAATGTTCTCTATCTTGGGTGTGTAAAGCTGCTGCTCTGGATCTATGTTAATTTTCTGCAAGGCTGCGGCCATTGCTGGGCATGAGAATATGTGGGTAGGTGTTAGTTCCACACCAGGACAGTTGTTACATGCCCTATAGGTTATTGTGCCTATGTCACATTGTCAAATTGGTGAATGACACATTGTATAATACCACAAAACATAATAGGTATTGGAAACTAGAAGGATGACTTATACAATGCCCAAGTTTTTTCACCTCAATAATACGTATTCAGAGAATTAGACAATTTAAACAATTCTTTTGATTCTTCCAATCAATTTCTACAGAAGAATATTGAGATCAAAGGACATTATCAAAATATATTCAAGTATAAAAATAATCTTATTTTCTTTTATATAAACATTTCTCGAATAATGCACACTTTATTGTGATGCATAAGCCCGCCATCTGTTATCATGCCATTCAAAGAGTCTAGCATCAGTATCACTATAGAAGAACGTTCGAAAAAAATGCAATATAACAGCGGTATGGTATATTAAACTGGCGAAACCGCTGGGAGGGTTTATGACTGATGAGACAGGTCCTCCCATTAATTTTTCCATTGCAGTAAGGAGATTTTTGAGATTGAAACTTCTTTATTTCAAAGTCCATATAAGATTATATACGGTTAAATACATAAATGAATATAAATATGAATAAATAGATATAAATAGATAAAAATAATTGATAAATATGCAATAAGGAGAGTAGAAATTATTATTATTTTTTTTAAAGAATGATACGTGTCTATAATATGTGAAAAAAATAGTACAAATGTGATATTGTACTGGGATAAGGTGCATAAATTAAGAAAAAGGCATCTCCTTATCGTGCAACTGAAAGTTGCTAATGGCTTGCGCCATCTATCGGAATAAATATAAACTATTCTCGTTGATTTTTAATTATTCCAGAATTGGCCAAATACCCATTCTTGATTAATAAAGAAAAGCTAACCACGGACGCGTTTCGGGCTGTTGGCCCTCATCAGCGTGGTGCAAGCTGTACCTCAAACGACCAAAAAATTGGTCATTAAGGCATCCTGAAAAATCATGAAACGGGTAGTTAAGGCCAGAATTGCGTGAGAACGCTACACAATGTGAAATAATAGTACAAATGTGATATTGTATATAGTGTTGTATATTGTATATAGTATAAATGTCTATAATAGTTTCGAATTTTGATAATGTACACTTTACACTAAGGAACAAAGTGGACATTATTCGAGAAATGTTTATAAAAGAAAATAACACAAAACTAGCCTTTCAAAAAAAGGCATTATATAATAAAAAGGAATAAATAACGTATAGATAAAATGTAGGAAATAAATAGAAAAACATTAAAAAATAGTAGAAAATAAATGAAGCTTCCAGGGTTAAGTTTCTTGTACAATTTTTTATTTTCCAAATTTCGGACTTCCTTCAATAGGATTATCACTTTAATAATTTAATAATAAATACTATTTTTTATATATTTACATTATTATAATAATATTTTAGCTGGTTCAAAATCACATTAATAGGTACCGCTCAGCAAGAACAACCTAGTTCATGATAATTGAAACAATGAATAATATGTGAAGGTTATTCACATAATAAACAAAATTATTTGTTAATGCGGGATTCAATCCCGGTTCATGACTGTCGGGAATCGAGCGTGTTACTTACCTATTATATATGTATATTGAGAAAGAAAAATATATTACATTTTTTCTTGTTGTGGGTCGGTGATGCAAAAGAACAGCCAAATAAGTGATTTTATAAATACAGTATTATTATTAGATATAAGGATACATATGTTGACAAAAGAATAACAACCGCACACAGCAGTAGAACAAAAGCAGGCTAAAAGTATATACAAGATGAAGACCGTAGAGGTGGGCCGTTCCCATTGGTCAGTTATCTTCATGCAGCGCCTCCAAGAGGCGCCCGCGTCCACGCTTCTCTCATCATTTCTGTTTGTAATTTATCAAATTAAAAAACAGTACAAAGGTAAAATTGTACTGGGATCAGATGGATAAATTAAGAAAAACGGCATCTCCTGATTGTGTAACTGATGGCTTGTGCCATCTGTCGGATGTGGCATAACTTCGCGACATATTTTCCTAAGTGTTTTTACCTGTTACCTTAAATGAGATGATGAGATGAGAGGATGCCTTAAAAGGGCACTTGGAAAGAGACACCCTAGGACAATAAAGGTCTCTGGAAAGTGGTAAAGGAAGAATGGGATCTTTTGAGTATGACCATGATCAGAAAGTGTCTGCTATCGTGGAAAATCAGGTGCCGTTCTGTAAATAAACAAAAAGGCTTTCAAATATGGTGTTAATTTTTAATATTTTATAATAAAACTTGTTTCCTATAAGTGTGAACACCCTCTGTATATCAACGCAAGGACATTTACGTGTTGTTTATTTTAAATGATGTAATTCTAATGTTCTCAAAGCTTAAGTTGATTTTTTTCTTATCCCTAGTAAGGGGGTGAAGGGGGGAGGGGGGAGAAGACCGACCACACCAGTCCCCCCTGGACCCTCGGAATATTTGACCAAATTATGGTCCAAAGTGACTAACGTGGCAACGGTACCCATTTTCCAATGAAGAGCAAAATGCAGCTTTACACACCCAAGATAGTGGATATTGCTGCTGCTGTGATATAGATGCATGGAGACATCTGAGGCTCTTCATTGGACACGATAACAACAACAGGTGGTACTGGCCATGATAATCATGGTGGGGTAGAAGTAGGCGACTGCTTTTACTGTAAGTCCACCACATGTCTACACATGTGAAAATCAAGCAGCTTATGTTCATAGTTTGATTAAATACTATAGCGCCAATATTCAACCCGTACAGTGCCAAATATAGAAAACATGAAATCATTAAATCACAAATGTTTCTTTTATATATAAAACAAACTTCTACTGTCCTTACTGCGATGAAAAATTATTGCGAGGGCTTGAGATAATCAGTGGTGTATCCTCCCAGCGGTTTCGTCAATTCAATCTACCAGACCGCTTCTTAGAGCTCTAATACTGTATTGGATCATTCTGCTTATATATGCTACAATGAAGGTTGAAATCCCAAAGGAAAGAACAAATGTCAGTATTTGACGCTGATGCTTTGGCAAAATACAAGATAATTCAACAAATAAGAAGAAAAGATCAAATATGTGAAATAAACTCTGAGAGAAAACTGACAAAAACTATAACAAGACTTAGAACAAAATACTATAAAGGAATGACAATACATCCAGATGACACAAGAACCTATAGGACATGCAACAACTGTCCTGATGTGGAATTAACACCTACTCACATATTCTCATGTCCAGCAATGGCCGCAGCTTTGCAGAAAATTGACTTAGACCCAGAGCAGCAGCTTTACACACCCAAGATAGTGGACATTGCTACTGCTGTGATGGAGATGCATGGAGACATCTGAGACTCTTCTTTGGACACGACAACAACAACAATGTTGAAATCTTGTAAATAGTATTTAAGTAAACTATGGACATAATATTTTAGGACAGTAGAAATACATTTAAATATTTGCATCGAGCAATGCTCTTCCGCAAACAATAAGGACAAATCTAGTTAGGAATAAATTAATAATAAGGTAATAACACGCCATCTCTATATAAAAATGAAAACATTTGTTTTATGATTTAGAGAAATATTCGTGATTTAATGATCTCATTTATTACATATAGATGGGGGTTATTACTTTATAATTAGTGTCGGTAATATAAGAAGATTCGTCTAATACAATATTAGTCTTATTCTTCTTTCTTATCTCAACTCAATCATATCAGGATATCAAGCTTGTAGGATAAGAAAAAAAAAAAGATTTAGAACAGGCCATCTCAAGCCATTGAAGATAGAAAATAACAACAAAATCTACCACATTTGTCTAAAATGTAGCTTGGTACCTACAGCTCAAGAACACATCTTCTTTCTTATCTCCACTCAATCATATTAAGGTATCAAGCTTGTAAAGCTTGAGACTTTTGATGGTGTCTGCTGGGAAAGAGTAGAGCTCATCAATGGATGAGTCAATACAGTCAATAATGTGTTTTAGGGTTGTAGGTTGAGAATTGCACTTAGTACATAGTGGGGAACAAATCATTTTGACAGTGTTTTCTTTTTCTTATCTCCATTCAATCATATTAGAGTATCAAGCTTGTTCATAGTGTATACTGGGGATGAGTAGAGCTCATCAATGGATGAGTCAATACAATCCATATGACGTGGTTGTAGGTTGAGAATTGCACTTAGTACATAGTGGGAAAACCATGAAACCATTTTGACAGTGTTTTCTTCTTTCTTATCTCCACTCAATCATATTGGGGTATCAAGACTGTAGAGCTTGTTGATGGAGTCTGTTGGGGATGAGTAGAGTTCATCAATGGATGAGTCAATAGTCAATATGACGTGGTTGCAGGTTGAGAATTGCACTTAGTACATAGTAGGGAAACCTTGCAACCTTTTTGACAGTGTCTGAAATGTGGAAGTCTCAGGAAAGTGTCTTCTTATTTCTTATCTCCACTCAATCATATTAGGGTATCAAGCTTGTAGATGGTGTCTGCTGGGGATGAGTAGATATCATCAATGGATGTTGACAACCATCATGACTGGGTGAAGTAGAATGCGTCTACCTTTGTCATTAATATTGGGAGCACTACTCAGTAGCAGGCCGATTTAGCTTCAAAAGAAATGGCCGCCTCTAACATGAGGAACAGACACCATGTACAGCCACTCCTAACATGGAGTACAGACTCATCCTGTATCCCTGGAGCCCTTACAGGGTACCATCAGCCGGGCCATAATATTAGTATTCTAAGAAAGCAGTATGGTAGATTAAAAAAACTGGCGAAACTGCTGGGAAGGTTCACTACTAATGAACCAGACCCTTCCAGCTAGAGGAACGCCAAGTTTTTGATTTTATTGTAAGATATGCGCTGTGTGTCTGTAATCCTCTATTTTGGGCGTATCCTGCTCACAATCTTCCAGTTATCAACAGTCACGTATGTTGACAGGGAACTTGATAAACTTGTCCATTACAAGGTCTGGTGAAACAATGATACACCTGATAAAGATAAGAATGAATTTGTAACAAATAAATTTACTGACAATGTGTTTATTTTCAATAATATAATCAAATATTATCTTCTATAGACCTTACTGCAATGATATAAGTTATTGAATGAGAGGGCATGGCTTATCAGTGGTGAATCCTCTCAGCGGTTTCACCAAATTATCTTCCAGACAGCTCTACTATTGTATTTGGCGAAACTATTGAGAGGGTTCAACAATGTTGACCTAAACCCTCTTATTCAATAACTTATATCATTGCAGTATTGTGCTGCTCTGTCTGAGGAAAGACGAAAACTAAATGATAAAACGGGGCAACTTTGTCCTTCATTTCCGGCACTAATTAATGAAATATCAAAGAATAGGTATATAGCGATGGCGATATTTGGATTCCACAGGATTATATCCCGGCCACACAGTGTTCTCCCCATCCCTTGTGAACTGACGAATCCTGTATAGGGCGAGAGGCCCTAAATAAAGGCTTTGTTGTTGTTGTATATCATTGCAGTAAGATCTGTAGAGATAATATTTGATGATATTATTGAAAAGAAACACATTGCCAGTAAATTTATTTGTTACAAATTATATCGATAGATGGCAATTAAATCTATTTTATTATTCCTAGTACACGTAGTACAGGCCATGATAATCATGGTGGATAGAAATTGGCGACTGTTTTACTGTAAGTGCACCACATATCTACACATGTGAAAAGCAGTTCGACTTTTGCACTTACAAATGTGCCAGAGCCCCGTTTGGTTATTACAAAGCAATAACGCGCCATCTATATATATATAAAATGAAAAGATTTAAAAGCACGAATGTTTCTTTTATACATAATACAAACTTCTACAGTCCTTACTGCGATGAAAAAATATATTGGGAGGGCTTGGCTGATCAGTGGTGAACCTTCCCAGCGGTTTCGCCAATTTAATCCACCAGATGGTTACTTGCGCTCGCAGGTGGGATTGGACTTTTGCAAGAATCGGGGGCCATTTGAGCATTGAATTCATTGGAGCAACTGAATTCATTAATATGTGGCGACTACACTTTGACAAAGCTCCACTACACACAGGGGGCAGCGGACGGCATCGGCAACCGCGAGCGTCAACCTGACTACGCATGCGCGCGGGACGTCATCAGAGACTCTGGCCACTCAGCGGTAAACATCTAGGCTTGCTCCAACGGCCGTTACTTCAACCGTTGTTTCTTTTCTCTTAATATATTTCTTGGTTTAAATAAATTAATTTTAATTATAATTTTATCAGCAGCCTTTCCACAAGCCACACCAACACATCACGCCACAATCGCCACAAATATATAAGAATGAGTTTAGAACTGAAGAGTTCTTCAATGAGGTTTTACATTTCGTACTGTAAATACCGACAGGAATAAACCACGAGTTCCATCCCACAACTCACTTCCACAGCCAACCTTATCCATTCGAAATCTCTCTCCATATTGAGAATTACGCTTAACCTCCTGAAATATTTTTGGCGATATATATAGATTCACCACAGGAAGGAAGCATAGATAGAGCTCCTATACTCCAGGCAAAACAGAACCCAACAACAGCCTCCAGGTCCGACACATGTCCAGTAGCCACAGAATCCATCGTACATAGGTTAGCGTATCACAGAAAAGGCGAGTGTGGAATCAGCCGCGTTTTAGTCTTCGCTTTCCTCATCCAAATGGACCACGACATTCAGCGATTCTATATATATGGAAAAACAATAGAAAAAAAAAAGTGGGTCAGGTGTTGATATTAAAAATAAAGAAGGCATCTCCTGACCACGAGCACATGTGCTTTTTAGATGGCAGAGCGCCATCTAGTGGAGCAAAAATAAACTAAACGTTTATTTAGCTTGATCCGTGATATCTGGCCAATCCAATTTCTTGATAAATCAAGAAAAGCCATCCACGAACGCGTTTCGCGGTGTTGGTGCTCTTCAGTGTAGAGTAGGCTGTACCATTGCGGCCAAAAATATTTTTGGTCCCAGAGGCTTCTTGAGAAACCAAGAAATGGGTATTTAATGGGTACAGCATACTCCACGCTGACGAGCGCCAACAGCGCGAAATGCGTTCCTGGATGGCTTTTCTTGATTTATCAAGAGATTGGGTTGGCCAAATATCAGGGAGCAAGTTAAATAAACGTTTAGTTTTTTTTTGTTCCACTAGATGGCGCTCTGTTATCTAAAAAGCACATGTGCTCGTGGTCAGGATATGCTTTCTTTATTTTTAATATCAACACCTGACCCACTTATTTTTCTACTTTTTTTTCATATATATATATTGAAGATTGAGAAATCCATAATTAAAATTATATTAAAAAAATATGCATATATTGGATTTATAATTATTTTATTGTTCCAATATTTTGATGGGCAATTCACCTCTCTTTATCGAGGATGTTTGTGTTTTTTTACTAAATCATGCGAGCACGCGTACACCACTCTCGTTCTACAAGGTCAATGAAAGAATTGTATCTTTGATATAAATATTGCATTCAGTATATATACAGCTAACAATTATATATAATATTATAGATTATTATTTTATCTATGAAAGAGAGAGAGATTTATATACAAAAGTGTAACCGTAAATAATTGTGTGTATACATATTATTTCTAAATTAATGATAACCTTCATATATTATTCACTGTTTTAATTATCATGAACTAGGTTGCTCTTGCTGAGCGGTACCTATTAATGTGATTTGAACCATTAATGATAAAATTATGATACGTGTATACAGTTTGTAGTTTAACAGTTTATAGTTTTTTTGCCATTGCAACTCGTTATGAAATTCCACTTCTAAAAAAAAAAAAAGAGTTGAACTTCTGTAGTTCCTTCAGAAAAAAATCCACGAATTTTATAACATAATAATATACTATATACAGTTACGAGCGTCATGCGTTCTTAATTCTTCAGTTTTCATCTCTGTCACCGTTTGCTTTTTTTTTTTTGGAATGGCGCTCTCCTATTGGTTGGCTACGATCACGCCACCTTTGCCCCCCCCCCCCACTCGCTTTTTGGTTTTTGTAACTATTGTGTTGGAGTGGGTCGCACCTTAAATAAATGCATATATTAGTTAATAACTAAATGGAATCCTCTCTTTCTTTTTCCCAGTAAGAGACGCCTACGGAAGCCAACAGTACATAGACAGATAAAGCACATAGGCTATAGTTATTGACTAATATATGCATTTATATAAGGCGCCAATTTATAATTGTAACAAATATTATTTGATTAAAAACATTCAATCGGGTAAAACACGGGCGTTGCCCGGGTCATTCGGCTAGTAATATATAAAATGATGATTCCTTATAATAATAATAATAAAAACCTGATAATTTACCTTTTTTTAAAGATACGTTTTGTCATTTTGTCGTTTAGTTTCTAATTTAGAAGCCAAAAGGAGAATATTTTCGCCATTAAGCTTTCTAATTAAGGAGAGAGATCTTCCAAAAATATGATGTATAATTAGACAAGTCAATTAGAAGTACTCCACCCAGTTACTGAAGCCATTCACACAATAGACAGATGGTTTGTGGGGCAAAAAGAATTCCAGACTCTTCGTTCGTTAAAGCTTGTTTAATCCACTTTATAATACATAATAATTAATAGATTTAAAAATTAATAGAATCGTCGCGAATGCAGTGGTCCATTTGGATGAAGAAAGTGAAGACTAGAACGCGGCTGATTCCACACTCGTCTTTTCAGTGATACGCAGTGGATTCTTTGGCTATTGGACATGTGTCGGACTTGGAGACTGTTGGGTTCTGTGTTGCCTGGAGTATAGGAGCTCCATCTATGCTTCCTTCCTGTGGTGAATCTGTATAAGACTGGTGGTCTTAATAAAGCTGTATGTATATATCTTATATATTTGGATGAAGAAAGTGAAGACTAAAACGTGGCTGATTCCACACTCGCCTTTTCAGTGATAAGCTAACCTATGCACGGTGGATTCTGTGGCCACTGGACATGTGTCGGACCAGGAGGCTGTTGTTGGGTTCTGTGCTGCCTGGAGTATAGGAGCTCCATCTATGCTTCTTTCCTGTGGTGAATAAGAACACCATACATGGAGAGGATAAAAGAAATAAAAAAAGAGAACAATCATAGTAAAAAATTCGATCCATAGGATCCATTAGAAGTTTGAGTTGAAGACTTCATCAGTAGCCGTTGCCATGGAAAACCCCATAGACAATAGGTGGGAGTGTTATTGGAAACCTATGACTTGAAGAAATAATATATGAAGACAACAAAAGGGGTGATTGACATGTTTGTCTCTTTGTCACGTACAGCACCTGTGTGACCTGGTAGTTAACTATCACAACCTCTAATAGAGACTTCGATTTAACGAACGAACTCAGATTTAATGATCGAATGATCGGTATAACAATATATTTTAAACATATACTGAATAAAGTACGTATAATCGAATGATTTTTTTTATTACCGAGTGATATCCTAAATTTTCAAACATATAGATTTATCGCTTTTACGCTCATGGACAAAACTTAAGGAAGTTGTACCTTTTAGCATGTATATCGGGATTCAGACAATAACTCTGAAAGATATTACAGTGACTTTTATTGAAAACACACGCGATAACCATATGTGAACATAATTGACTCTGTCTCCTTAAAAATAAATAAATAAATAAATATATACGACCGACGACATCAAATACTTTCACATTCCCTTAAGTTTTGTGTGTGTGTGTCCATGAGTATATATTATAAACTTTTAAGTCTCCCCTTTTTAAAGATTAATTTATATATACAATTAAACCTGTCTATAGTGCCCCCTCTTGGGATTCACCAAAATAGGGTGCTATAGACAGGTCACTTTTAATGTAAATCGCATCGTACTACGTATTTAAAATTGGGCGCTATAGAGAGGAAGGCGCTATTTAGAGGGGACGTTATAGACAGGTTTTAACTGTATTAATATATTTGCATTTTGTGAAAGTAAAATAATCCTATATAAAGAAAGGACACCTCTCCCTTTGAAAATGAATTAAAACAATGAAGTTTGTTCATCATTCCAAAACGTAATGGCGGTGATAAATAATGTAACTTCAACACCTGTTTAGACAAATCCAGACAACAGACAACATATATACCATGGTTTCAGGCTATGAGTCTCATCAGTACAGGGGCGGCTTCGATTTTATATCATCCTACGAGAGGGATTCTGAAATGGGGATGAATAAAATGCATTATTATATTTTTAAAAATTAACTTTAAACGGGAGAGATACCCTCTTTTTTACAAATACAGTTAAACCTGTCTATAGTCATGGTTAGCGTATCACTGAACAGGCTATTGTGGAATCAGCCGTGTTCTAGTAAAAGTAGAAATACAATTCTATATACAGTTACGAGCGTCATGCGTTGCCTCTGTCACGGTTTGCTTTTTTTTTTTTTTTTGGAATGGCGCCCTCCTATTGGTCGGCTACGATCACGCCACCTTTGCCCCCCCCCCCCCATCATGCCCCCCGCCCACTCGCTATTTCGTCTTTGTAACTATTGTGTTGGAGCGGGTCGCTCCTTAAATAAATGCATATATTAGTTAATAACCAAATGGAATCCTCTCTTTCTTTTTCCCAGTAAGAGACGCCTACGGAAGCCAACAGTACATAGACAGATAAAGCACATAGGCTATAGTTATTAACTAACATATGCAATTATTTAAGGCGCCAATTTATAATTGTAACAAATAGTATTTGAATCAAAACATTCAATCGGGTAAAACACGGGCGTTGCCCGGGTCATTCGGCTAGTGTATATATATCAATCAAAATAATTGCAATTAAATTTCTTTATTAAGTTAAAATGATTACTTTTTAAAGAAGAAACGTATTACAATTATCCTGGTGTATAGATATATGTTTTATGATAAATTTGTGATAGGAATGATTGAGCTTTAGACCAATGGTATACAGACGTGACCTTTTATTGCCTGTTGTTATATTAAATATAAGTAGAGGTATATTGATTGAGTAATCATGATACAGTTAAACCTGTCTATAGCGCACCCTCTAAATAGCGTCTCCCTCTCTATAGAGCCCGATTTTAAATACGTAGTACGATGCGATTTACATTAAAAGTAACCTGTCTATAGCACCCCCTCTTTATAGCACCCTATTTTGGTGAGTCCCAAGAGGGGGCGCTATAGACAGGTTTAACTGTACATTAAAATATGTGAAAAAATTAGAAAAAAAAAAAAAAAGGTCAGGTGTTGATATTAAAAACAAAAAAAGGGAATTTCCTGACCGCTCACATGAGCATTTTTAGATCGCAGAGCGCCATCTATTGGAGTAAAAATAAACTAAACGTTGATTTAACTTGTTCCCTGATATTTAGGCAATCCAATTTCTTGATAAATCAAGAAAAGTCAACCACAAATGCGTTTCGGGCTGTTGGCTCTCCCAAAATATATGAATTAATTTTATATAGTGATTTGTCATTTACTCTTTTTGTGTTTTATGTATTGGAGAAAACGTATTTATATAAATCAAAACATAATATATAAATCTGAATTAACACAACAAAAATTAGCTTATAATACAATATAATGCTGCTTATAATTGTAGAACGACATTTGAAAATTATCCCGCATGTGTTTCTTTTGAACGAAAAATCGAAATTTATTTAAAGGAGAAATAACGATTATTTCTAACCTTAGGAATGAAGTATTGAAAGGATGAATTGTGAAGAGTAATGATAAACGGAAAAAATAAAGTGTCCAAGGATGGGAATCGAACCCACAGTGTTCCGCTTACCGGGCAGATGCCATGTCCACTAGGCTACCCTTATTAGAAATAATTGTTATTTCTCCTTAAAATAAATTTCGATTTTTCGTTCAAAAGAAACACATGCGGGATAATTTCAAATACCGCACCATTCTACTATTGTATTAGAGGCTGAACTTATACATTTTAAATATATTTTAATGATTGCAGTATATGATTTATATTGTAATAGATTTTTAAATTTTTTAAAACGTATTGCCAAAAATTCTTATCCGTTTTCATCAATAGATGACGTTTTTAGTTGTTCATATTTAACAATAGATTCTAAAAATGGAGCAAACAAGAGGAAAATGTTTGTGGAGTATTACAAGAAAATAAGACCTAATCCAAATAATTTATTAGTGTGTGACGTTTCGGCAACAATAATGTCACCATTATCAGACAAATGAATAAATGAGAATTATAAAGAATATATTTTATTCTTTTGTCTGATGATGGTAACAATGCTGTTGCTGAAACGTCACACACTAATAAATTATTTGGATTAAGTCTTATTTTCTTGTATTATAATCCAAATATTGCCCAGCATTTCAAGATCATAGAATGAAGAATGAACTAGTTATAGATAAAGAATTCTTCCTGGATTGAAATTAGACGAAAAACATGGTGAAGGAAGACCAGTTTCTTTTATTAATGAATAGGTGCAAGCTTTCGGGTAAAAACCCTTCAACAGGCGAGCGCGACTTATAAGAACTGAAGGGCTTTTACCCGAAAGCTTGCACCTATGTATCAATAAAAGAAATTCGTCTTCCTTCACCATGTTTTTCGTCTAATGAACTAGTTGTTTGTGAACTTAACGATTTGATTTCTGATAAAAAATCATATTTAAAGCTCAATTCATTTTGTAAATACCTTCTAAACTTTCTACAAAATCTGGATTTCTAATGTTTCATGCGTTGAATAATGTAAATAACTTATGTAAATAAACTTTTCTCCTTGTTTGGCGCAAGTATCCCTTGTGGGATATAGCGCTTTGGAAATAAAATAATTGATAAATTGTGCTTTATCACGATTGTGGAGTAAAAAAAAAATAAAAGATAAAAAATGTAATCTAAATTGAGGTATTACAACTTTCCCTTTTGAAGCAGTGTCCAAATATCACGTAATGGTGTGACAGAGCGTTTTTATATATACCAAGTGTGATAGAATGACACATGCTGCACTTATCCTATCATTTTATCAGAATCGGTGCAACTATCAATTATCTATTAATGGAAGCTTATCTCAATTTGTAAGCTTTCGGAGTTTAACAGCATGTTTTTTTACTGATATCTCTTTTTCCGTGTTCCCTATGCCAGAAATTTCTATTTTACATATTCCTATATATGTGTATATGCAGTGGTAGAGGCGCCATATTCATTTTACATAGTGGTATGCATTTATATATAGATGGAAATTTTGCCGAGAGGATATAGATCTAAAAAGACAAAGGTCGCCTCTCCCGTCAAATTAAACGTCAAAACCAGTCGCCCTAGATTGACGAGGGCCATTAGCCCGAAACCATGGTCTCTAGGTGGACGCTTTTCAGTTTGCCAAAGTTGGGATACTTGGGCCTAAGTGCATTTTAGCAGTTTAAATTAAAAAACAAAACTAAAAACAAAATCATTATATATTAAAAATAAAAAAGTTGGTTTACTCAAACAGTTAAGAAAATCTAAAATTAATCTACAAAAATTATTGAATTTTACATACGTGTATTTGCTATATACATGTCCTATATTTACATAATTTTCTCTATTATAATGCTATATAATCTCTCTCCATTACCTTGTTTAGATGTTTTTAATTATCTGAAGAATGGCTTGCCCACGAAAGCTTTTTCAATTTTGAAGATTCGAAACTATTATAGAGACGCGTATGATTCTTTTAAAAAATTAAACAATTTTCTACTGCCCGTACTACAATGGAAAAATAATGGGAGGGCCTAACTCATCATTGGTGAACACATTAATTATTCATTACAGTAAGGACAGTAGAAATTGTTTTAATTTTTAAAAAGAATCATACGCGTCTATAATAGTTTCGAATTTTGATAACAGATGGCGCGCTAATGTATCATTTTAAAATTATATCAATAAAAAAGTTGTGGTGTTTTATGTTTTCTTGTAATTTGTAGGATCAGAAATCCTATGGTAATGAATATTTGGGAAATATGTGAGGAATTGTCAAAGTGATAGCTGTAAAATGACACGACAAACCATTGTCGAACATGTCTAACGTTATATAAACATTAGTCATGTTAACTGTAGATCCAGAATGAACAAAATTCTTATAAAAAAGAGCATCAAATTACAAGGAATTCTCGGAATGTAACTTGTCAAATTCACAGATGGAAACAAAACTGTCTTATGTTTCAAATGCAAAGAACTATTGATAATGCAATAGGAATCGCAGTGTAATGGCTTGAATGTTCAATTAATTATTAAAATGAAGCATTTTACCACCTGATTTTTAGAATACATGAATTTTATTACGATTTTGATTTTAGAGAGAGAGAAGAGAAAAAGAAAACTAACTTAAACTAGAAATTTACATACATATGTTGACTCTTTTAAAATTTACATATTAAAGATTTATATTGTACAATTGAATTTAGAGATTTTGGTTTAATTTGCATAAATAAAATTCAATTTAAGAGAATTATTAAATATAGGATCCAACACGCAGTTAATCATTTTTCTGAAGAGACAAAATCTGACGGCGGTGAAGTTTTTTTTATTGAAGAGAAATATAAACTTAGCGAGAGCTTTCAGACAATAACTTCCTTCAACAGCTGTAATACGAATACAAGAAAAATTTGCATTTATGAGGATGGTGAGGATTATGAAGGATGGTCTAAACCAGGGGTCTCCAAACTTTCCAGCCTTAGGGCCATACTGATGGGGTCTTTCCAGCCTTAGGGCCATACTGATTACTCCAGTAAGTTCCGAGGGCCAAGATGGCAACACTGCATATTATTAATTTTCCTGTATTAATTGTTATGTTTATTTGTTATTAAATGTTATTATTAATTGTTGCTTTTGTGTGTGATTTAGCAGAATGGAAAAGAAGCGAAAAATTGATAGTGAATGCAGAAAATTCAAAGATCAGTGGAACATTCAGTATTTCGTAATTGAGTCCAGTAACTATGTTTGATTTGCAATGAAAGCATAGCCGTTCTCAAAGAATATAACATGAAACGTCATTATGAAACAAAACATTATCAAAATTACTCAAAATATACAGGAATTGTACGGACAGAAAAATTCGAAGCTTTGAAGCGCGGATTGAAATCGCAGCAATCTTTATTTACAAAAGTCAAAACTGAACAAGAGGCGGCAACTCGTGCCAGCTTTCGTGTGGCTCTTGAAATTGCAAAACGTGGAAAACCATTCACCGATGGAGAAATGATCAAGGAATGCATAATTGCAGTAGTCGAAGAAATGTGCCCTGAAAAGGTAAATTTATTAAAAACTGTCAGTATGTCAGCAAACACTGTGGCTCGAAGGGTAGAAAACATCGCTGAAAATATATCCTCTCAACTGTTCGACAAAAATGGACATGTTGAGTGGTTTTCTTTGGCCTTGGATGAGTCAACGGATGTGTCAGATACTGCTCAGGTGTTGATTTATATTAGAGGAGTAGATAAAAGCTATGAAGTGCACGAAGAACTTCTTGATATGTATAGTATTCATGGCACAACTACTGGTACCGATATTTTTAAAGGAGTTGAAATGGCCATTAATAAAAAGAACCTTCGATGGAAAAACTTGAAATGTATTACAACTGATGGAGGCAAAAACATGAGTGGGAAAGATAAAGGAGTGGTCGCTCTTGTGTCAAAGGCTGTAGAAAATGACGGCGGCTCACAAAACCATTAGTCTTACATTGTATCATTCATCAACAGTCTTTGTGCGGAAAATGTTTGGATATGTCTGACGTTCTGAAACCAGTCATATCAACTGTTAATTTCGTCAGATCTTTTGGGCTGAATCACCGACAATTCCGACAATTTATTGCAGAGATTGGAGAAACAGACTTACCTTATCATACTGCCGTACGCTGGCTTAGTTGTGGGAAAGTCCTTCAGCGCTTTTTTGAACTTCGAGCAGTGATCGAAATTTTTTTGAATGAAAAGCACCGCCCTCTTACTGAATTACAAAACAACGCATGGCTATGGAAGTTAACATTCTATGTTGATTTGACAAAACATGTGAACGAACTGAATTTGAGATTGCAAGGAGAAAACCAGCATCTTCCTGATTTATACACTAATATCAAGTCATTCCGGATGAAATTGATACTGTTTCAATCACAACTACGAAGTAAATGTTTTTCACATTTCAAAACATGTGAAATATTCAGCCACACTACTGAGACTGAGTTTCCTATTGATTTTGCAATCGAAACTTTGAGTGCTTTGAGATAAATTTTGATACTCGTTTCTCGGACTTTGATGCCATTGCGAATCAAATTAAGATTTTTCAGAATCCTTTTGATGCTGACATTGAAACCCTAGCCCCGGAACTTCAAATGGAAATGATTGATCTTCAGTGCAGTGATATAATTAAGAACAAATATGAAAACTCATCTTTGTTGGAATTTTATAAGAGTCTTCCACTGACACAATTTGATAATTTGCATAAATTTGCTCGTGGGCTGTTTTCCGTTTTTGGTACTACTTATTTGTGTGAGAAAACCTTCTCCAAAATGAAGTACACAAAAAATGTATACAGATCTAAATTAACTGACGAGCATCTTAAATCTCTTTTAATAATTGGTACAAGTAAAATTAGTCCACAACTACAAACTATTGTCGGTGGAAAATCTCAATTACATACATCTCATTAGCATTTCATATGTCATGTTATAAGGTATGTGTTGTTCATTACTTACAATGTATAAAATGTAAGTTGGATTCATTTCAATAATTTGTTAGTTATTATATGCTGAAGTTAAATTTACTGCATAAATTATACAGGTCTTTACTCATTACCATTCTGTGTTTCTTTATCCAACTCATCACAAACATTTTATTTGCTATAAAAAATATTTGTTCTCTAAAAGGAGTTTTCAAGTATGTCTCCGCGGGCCGGACAAAATCTGTCTGCGGGCCGGATGTGGCCCTCGGGCCGTAGTTTGGAGACCCCTGGTCTAAACCGTTGGATTACGACCTCTACGACCCGGGTTCGATTCCCGCATTGGGCACTTTTTTCTGAAAAAAAAAAAGCTCCAATGGCCCCTGATTCTTGCAAAAGTCCAACCCCACCAGCAAGTGCAAGTAACCAAACAGGGTTCTGGCACATTTGTAAGTGCAAAGTCGAACTGCTTTTCACATGTGTAGACAGGTGGTGCGCTTACAGTAAAAAACAGTCGCCTTCTACCCACCATGATTATCATGGCCTGTACCACGTGTACTAGGGATAAACAAAAAAAAAAAAATAGTATAATAATCATTATTGACTTTTAGACAGATGAAAAGATTGAAATGTTAAAGCTATTGTGAGATGTAATTGAATTTCCAATTCACCTACACTTTCAAAATGGCGATGCATTTCCTTCTTACATAAGAGGATAAGTTGCTGTTGACGTTATGTGGCGCTGAGTTTTGTTGTTGACACACTTTAAAATGTTATAATACCTTGATAAAGGTTGGCGTTCAGCCAACTGATATATTGGAAAAATAAATGATTTTTTGATCCAATATATGCCTTTTTAATTAAAGGATAAGATATATAAATTAATAATAATTATTATTAATCAGGACTTGATAGAGTATCAATATATTTCCCCTCAAATAGGGATTGTCTAAGAGTGACGTGGTGTCACCAAATAACAGGTGACAATAGATAACGTGATAGATAAGATGGCAAATGATACAATATGTCATTCTGTAGATGGAAAACCAAATCTATGTAAACAACCTTCTTTAAAATTAAGATAAAAGACATCCCCTGATCGTATAACTAAAAGTTGATAGCTTGCGCCATCTATCGGAATAAATATAAACTATTTGTTTGATTTTTTACTTCATTATAATAATAATAATAATAAAAAAGGGTATTTGGCCAATTCTGGAATAATTTAAAAATCAACAATAGTTGATATTATATTTATATTGATATATTGATATGTTTTAATAATGTTTTGATATTTGATATGTTGATATTATATTATATTATATTTATACCGATAGATGGCGCAAGCCATCAGCAAATTTTAGTTTTATAATTAGGAAATGCCTTTTTTTCTTAATTTATCTATCTGATCCAAGTGCAAAATCACTTTTGTACTATTTTTCCATATAGAAAAACGTTTTGAAAATAGAGCAATCCATAAATAGATCTTTAATTAAAAAGGTATATATTGGATCAAAATATAAGTTATTAACCAATATTTCAGTTGGCTGAATGCCAACCTTTTTCAAGGTATTACAACGTTAAAGTGTCAAAATGTTTCCTTTGTTGATTGATAGATGGAACTGATACCGTATTTTCGATTTTATTCTATACCGGAATAACAACCAAGGTTTTTTAAAGTCCAAATTTCATTTTTTATATTGATCATATTTTCAAGACCAACATACATTATTTCAAAATGATATTCAAATTTATTCTCTTCCTTTCAAATTTATTCATTCATTCGAAATAACACCTTCCCTTGTTAAATATAAGGTGAATAGAGCGCCATCTATATATACAAAATGTAACTATTAAGCGCGGATTTTTTATCTTTTAAAATAAAACAAACCATAGATAATAATTATGAAAAAAGAGCATTTCCTTATCGTGTAACTGAAAGTTGCTGATGGCTTGCGCCATCTATCGGAATAAATATCAACTATTCTCGTTGATTTTCAATTATTCCAGAATTGGCCAAATAGTTGATATTTATTCCGATAGATGGCGCAAGCCATCAGCAACTTTCAGTTGCACGATAAGGAGATGCTCTTTTTTTCATAATATATGCACCTTATCCCAGTACAATATCACATTTGTACTATTTTTTCACATAGATAATAATATCATTTAAAAGCATGAATGTTTCTTCCATACACAAAACAAACAAACAAACAAAAAAAAAAAACTTCTACTATCCTTACTATGATTGGGAGGGCTTGGCTCATCAGTCGTAAACCCTTCCAGCGGTTTCGCCAATTTAATCTACCAGACCGCTTTTCTTGGAGCTCTAATACTGTATTGAACGATTCTGCTTATATATGCTACAATGAACCCTTTATCCCCTTTACAAATACATCTTTAATACTCTTAGTGCTTAAAAATAGGATAATAACGCGCCATCTATCTGTAAGAAATGTAATTATTAAGTGCGAATGTTTCTTATAAAACCGGATAAAACAAAATTCTACTGTCCTTATTGCGTGATACAAACATTCATACAAGTTATGCAATTCTACTCTCCTAAAGCTTATATCCAAAGTTGGCCCCTAAATACCATATCTAAGATTCTACCCTTCAGTGTAGCATATATAAGCAGAATTGTCCAATACAGTTGTCGTGTCCAATGAAGAGCTTCAGATGTCTCCATGCATTTCTAGCACAGCAATTGCAATGTTCTCTATCTTGGGTGTGTATACTGTATTGTTGTTGTTGTCGTGTCCAATTAAGAGCATCCGATGTCTCCATACATCTCTATCACAGCAGTCGTTCTCTATCTTGGGTGTGTATACTGTATTGTTTTTGTTGTTGTGTCCAATGAAGAGCCTCAGATGTCTCCATATATCTCTATCACAGCAGTCGTTCTCTATCTTGGGTGTGTATACTGTATTGTTTTTGTTGTTGTGTCCAATGAAGAGCCTCAGATGTCTCCATATATCTCTATCACAGCAGTCGTTCTCTATCTTGGGTGTGTATACTGTATTGTTTTTGTTGTTGTGTCCAATGTAGAGCCTCAGATGTCTCCATATATCTCTATCACAGCAGTCGTTCTCTATCTTGGGTGTGTATACTGTATTGTTTTTGTTGTTGTGTCCAATGTAGAGCCTCAGATGTCTCCATACATCTTTATCACAGCAGTTGCAATGTTCTCTATCTTGGGTGTGTATACCGTATTGTTGTTGTTGTTGTGTCCAAAGAAGAGCCTCATATGTCTCCATACATCTCTATCACAGCAGTCGTTCTCTATCTTGGGTGTGTATACCGTATTGTTGTTGTTGTTGTGTCCAAAGAAGAGCCTCATATGTCTCCATACATCTCTATCACAGCAGTTGCAATGTCCTCTATCTTGGGTGTGTAAAGCTGCTGCTATGAGTCCATGTCAATTTTCTGCAAGGCTGCGGCCATTGCTGGACATGAGAATATGTGGATAGGTGTTAGTTCCACACCAGGACAGTTGTTACATGCCTTATAGGTTCTTGTGCCATCTGGATGTATTGTCATTCCTTTATAGTGTTTCGTTCTCAGTCTTTTTGTTGTTTTTGTAATTCCTCTCTCACAGTCCAATACAGTATTAGTTTTTAGAAGCGGTCTGGTAGATTCAATTGGCGAAACCGCTGGGAGGGTTTACCACTGATGAGCCAAACCTTCCCAATATTTTTCATCGTAGTAAGGTTAGTAAAAGTTGTTTTATTTGTTTTTAAAAGAAACATTCGTCATTTTTGGTTTTAACACTTAATACTCTAAAGTTCCGTGAAGATACCCGTAAGTAAACGTTTAATAACTTGACCATATATATAAGAAACGGGTTTTCACATCATCTTATCATTGTAATAATAATTGTACATAATGTGAACCTCTGTAATTAACAAGATAAATCATTTTTAATTGCCTATTGTCTCGATTTCTTTTGCTTATCTCTAGTACACGTGGTCAGGCCATGATAATTATGGTGGGTAGAAGTAGGCGACTGCTTTTACCGTAAGTGCACCACATGTCTATACATGTGAAAAGCAGTTCGACTTTGCACTTACAAATGTGCCAGAGCCCTGTTTGGTTACTTGCACTCGCTGGTGGGGTTGTACTTTTGTAAGAATCGGGGGCTATTGGAGCATTTTTTTTTTAAATCAGAAAAAAAGTGCCCAATGCGGGAATCGAACCCGGGTCGTAGCGGTCGAAAACCAAAGGTTTAGACCATCCTTCCACCGACCCCTCTATTGTCTCGTATGTATATGTATAGAAGAAATCGAAGACTAAAACGCGGCTGATTCCACACTCGCCTTTTCAGTAATACGCTAACCTATGCATGGTGTGGCCACTGGACATACTTCGGACCTGGAGACTGTTGGGTTCTGTGCTACCTGGAGTATAGGAGCTCTATCTAGGCTTTCTTCCTGTGGTGAATCTGTATAAGACATGTGGTCTTAATAAAGATATGTGTGTGCATAGTAAACAATAAATCGTCTCTTAATAACCTGCTCCCATAAAAGACTATCCCCTCCTAAGAGTCCAAATTTCTTATTCTCTGTCATTTTATTTGAAATTGACCTTCCATTAACGCCTTTTATCATACAAAAAGTTGTTACCAAACTGGGCTCTGGTACCTTGTAAGTACAGGCCATGATAATCATGGTGGGTAATAGTTAGCAACTGCTTTTACAGTTAGTGCAACACATTGTCTACACATGTGGAAAGAAGTTCGTTTTTTGTACTCAGAAGTGTGTCAGTGTTCCAGTTTGGTTACTTGCACTCATTGGTGGGGTTTGAATTGGGGGTCATTGGAGCAATTTTTGTATTAGAAAAAAAGTGTCCAATGCGGGATTCGATCCTAAGTCGTATAGTTGAAAACCGACGGTTTTTACCATTCGTCCACCGAACCCCATATAGAGAAGGCTAAAAATTTTCTTAATAACGTAGGATTCTCAAATGCTACATCTCAAGACGAGTTATTACACTGTGAAGTGTTGTAACGTAGCTTTGTGGTCGACCTGTACAGTAGAAGACTTAACTGACCTGAGATATGAAGATATGAAAACATATTTAAATAGTGCAGTCAATTACAAATACTGCCCGAATTAAACACGATACGTGAGAACATAGTGAAACAAGTGTAGTACGGTACAATAGAATACCTACTTTGGGTATTAAAGTATTACATTGAAAAGAGTGTATTTTCAGTCAGTTTTATCTGTCAGTATACACGTAAACAACTTACAAGTCCAGTATACGCTACAATAGAAGATCTACCTGACCTGAGATATGAGGGTAAGGAAACACATTCAAAGAATGTAGTCAATTACAAATACTGCCCGAATCAAACAGAATGTATTGTGAACATAATGCAACAAGTGTAGTATGGGGCAAATTAACTTGGGGTATTAAAGTATCACATTGAAAGAGTGTATTTTCAGTCAGTTTTAACTCATTACTGGCAAAAACAATGTACAAGACGAGTACGGTACAACAGAAGACCTATCTGACTTGGAGGTATTAAGGTAAAGCATCACATTCAAAGAGTGTATTTTCAGTCAGTTTTAACTGTCAGGATACACGTAAACAAGGTACAACAGAAGATCTACCTGACTTGAGATATGAAGATATGGAAACACATTCAAAGAGCGCAGTCAATTACAAATACTGGCCGAATCAAAGAGGATACGTGTGAACATAGTGCAACAAGTGCAGTGAGCTACAATAGAATACCTACTTGGTGTATTAAAGTAAATAAACGCATTGAAAGAGTGTATTTTTAATCAGTTTTAACTGACAGGATACACGTGGAAGATATACTGTCAGGATCAGTGTACGGTAAAACTGAAGAATTACCTGAATTGGGGTATTAAGTATAGAATCACATTGAAGGAGTGTATTTTCAGTCAAATTTAACTGTCAGGATACACGTGAAAGCTATAATACCAAGATAGACGTAAACAATATACAAGTCCAGAACGATACAATAGAAGATCTACCTGACTTGGGGTATTTAGGTAAGTATCACATTGAAAGAGAGTGTATTTTAAGTCAGTTTTAACTTCAGGATACACGTGATCAATAGAACGTTACAGCAGAAGACCTACCTGACTTGGGATATGTAACAATGAAGAGATCATCCGAGCGGACTTCGAAGTCATCCAGTCCCCGCAGGACAGCCGGAGGTACGAGGTAGCCTTGTAGGAGGACCCCACGGTACCACTGTGCCCGTGGGATACCGCGGACGTACGCCGCCAGCTCCGGGTCAGCCTCACCGCCTCCATCCGCCACCCGGTTCCGCCGAGCGCAGCCCGTGACCAGCGCGCCCAGCGGGCTGTTGTAGAGAAACCTCAGGGAGAGCATCGACTGCACGCACCCGCACGTCATTCCACATCCTACTGACAGGCGGCGCTACAGTCGCACACAACGATTTCCTATGTGATTGACACCTTGCTACTGTGTGGTCATCCTGTAGTGTAAACAACCCTTAAACTACTTTATATGTTGTTTTGAAGTTCCTTTGTTGGCTGGAAGTTCGTTTGGAAAAATATAAATGTTACCTTTTCTTACTTTATACTTTCTTTGTGTACTTTATGTATACTATATTAATATATTCTTGGATGACTTTTCTTGATTTATCATTAAATTGGGTGGCCAAATATCACGGAACAAGTTAAATAAACGTTTAGTTTATTTTTGTTCCACTAGATGGCGCTCTGCCATCTAGAAATGCTCATGTGAGCCTGGTCAGGATATGCCTTTTTTGTTGTTTTTAATATCAACACCTGATCATTTAAATATATTTTTAAAATTGTTTTTTCATATATATAAAAGCATAGGGCTCCTCTCCCGTCAAAATAAATGTCAAAACCTGACGCCATCTATTGACCGTCGCCATAAACTAGCGGCCTCGGGTAAGTAACAAAGCCACAACACCAGCTTTGGTAAACTGAGAAGCGTCCACCTAGAGACCATGGTTTCAGGCTAATGGCCCTCGTCAGTCTAGGGCGGACTTTATTCCATGGGATCCACACGGGATCTAATGAAATATTCACAATCTGCCAAAATTTAAATCTATAAAAATATATGTATATATATATAATTATAGATGGAAATTTTGCCGGTAGGATATTGATATAAAGAGACAAAGGTCGCCTCTCCCGTCAAAATAGACGTCAAAACCAGACGCCATCTATTGAATATATATATTTAGCCATAGATTTGGCCTAGTCACTTTACTAGATAAACACCTCTTTGGCAGATTGTCAAGATTCCATTAGATCCCGTGTGGAACTCATGGAATAAAGTCCGTCCTAGGCTGACGAGGGCCATTAGCCCGAAACCATGGTCTCTAGGTGGACGCTTTTCAGTTTGCCAAAGCTGGTGTTTTGGCTTTGTCACCGACCCGAGGCCGCTAGTTTGAGGCGACGGTCAATAGATGGCTTCTGGTTTTGACGTCGATTTTGACGGGAGAGGCGACCTTTGTCTTTTTATATATAATTATATATTATGATACATTAGCGCGCCATCTGTTATGAAAATTCGAAACTATTATAGACGCGTATGATTATTTTTAAAATTAAACAATTTCTACTGCCCTTACTGCAATGGAAAAATTATTGGGAGGGCCTGGCTCATTAATGGTGAACCTTCCCATTAATTTTTCTATTACAGTAAGGGCAGTAGAAATTGATTAGTTTTTGAAAGAATCATACGCGTCTATAATAGTTTCGAATTTTGATATCAAGAATAAAATTCAATATGCAGATTCATGGAAAAACTTAAAGAAGTTGTCAGATCCTCGTTAGGTTACTTGCACTCACTGGTGAGGTTAGACTTTTGTAAGAATCGGAGGCCACATTGAAGCAGTTATTATTTTTTTCAGAAAAAAAAAGGTACCCAATGTGGGATTTGATCCTTTGGTCGTGGTTTTGAAAATCAATGCTTCATAACACTCTTCGAGTTCACTCCAAACAGTTCAAAGCTCAGTTTGATTACTTGCACTCACTGGTGGGGTTGGACTTTTGTAAGAATCGGAGACCACTGGAGCATTTTTTATTCAGAAAAAAAGTGTCTATTACGCGGGATTTGATCTAGGGTCGTGACTATTAAAATTAACGTTTTATTCCACTTTTTCAGTTCACTTCACACAGTTCAAATCCTCGTTTGGCTACTTGTATTCACTGGTGGGGTTGGACTTTTGTAGGAATCGGAGGCAATTAAAGCAACCTTTTTTTTTTCATTCAGAAAAAAAGTGCCTGTTGTGGGATTTGACCCCGGATCGTAGCTGTTAAAAACCAACGTTTTATTCCTCTCTTTGAGTTCACTCCATACATTTCATTGAGCCCCGTTTTGTTACTTGCACTCACTGATAGGTTTGGACTTTTGTAAGAATCGGAGGCAATTAAAGCAACCTTTTTTTTTTCAGAAAAAAAGTTCCTGTTAGGGGATTTGAACCCTGGATCGTGGCTGTTGAAAACCAAAGCTTTATAACAGCTCTTCCAATTCCCTCCATACATTTCATTGAGCCCCGTTTTGTTACTTGTACTCACTGGTGAGGTTGGACTTTTGTAATAATCGGAGGCAATTAAAGCAACATTTTTTAATCAGAAAAAGTGTCTATTGCGGGATTCGAACTCGGATCGTAGCTGTTGAAAACCAACGTTTATTCCAACACTTCCAATTCGAACAATTCATTGATCCCTGTTTTGTTAATTGCACTCACTGATAGGTTTGGACTTTTGTAAGAATCGGAGGCAATTGAAACAACCTTTTTTTTTTATTCAGAAAAAAAGTGTCTGTGGTGAGATTCGATCTCCGGGTCGTTTTATAACAACTCTTCCAATTCCCTCCATAATAACATTAATAGAGCCCTGTTTTGTTACTTGTACTCACTGGTGGGGTTGTATGAATCAGAGGCAATTAAAGGAACCTTTTTTATTCAGAAAAAAAAGTGCCTATTACGGGATTTGAACCCGGATCGTAGCTGTCAAAAATAGATGGTTTATAACACCCTTCCAGTTCACTTCACACAGTTCATTAAGCCCCGTTTTGTTACTTGCCCTCACTGATAGGGTTTGACTTTTGTAAGAATTGGAGACCACTAAAGCATTTTTTTTAATTTAGAAAAAAAGTGTCTATTGCGAAATTCGAACTTAGATCGTGACTGTTAAAAAACAAAGCTTTATAACACTTCTAAATCACATCATACAATTTATTGAACCCCGTTTGGTTACTTGCATTCACTGGTGAGGTTGGGCTTTTGTAATAATCGGAGGCACTTAAAGTAACTTTTTTTAATTCAGAAAAAAAGTGTCTGTTACGGGATTCGAACCCCGGATTGTGACTGTTGAAAATTAACGTTTTATAACAATCTCATACAATTCATTGAGACCCATTTTGTTATTTGTACTCGCTGGTGTTATTTGTATTCGCTTTGTAAGAATCGGAGGCAATTGAAAGAATTACTTTTTATTCAGAAAAAAAAAGTGTATTGCGGGATTCGATCCCTGGGTCGTAGCTGTTGAAAACCAACGCTTTTCCGCTCTTCCAGTTCACTCCATACAGTTCATTGAGCCTCGTTTGGGTACTTGTACTCACTGGACTTTTGTGTAAGAATCGGATGCAATTAAAGCAACTATTTTTTTTTTTTTGAGAAAAAAAGTGCCTATTGCGGGATTCGAACCCTGGATCGTGACTGTAAAAAAACCGACAGTTTATACCTCATGTTCAACGACCCTCTTCATTCTAACACAAATGTCATTACGGAAGTTTTTTTACATATTTCTAGAAAGCAATCAAGTTGAATGATTGATAGGAGACCTCGAGAGACTTTCAATATATTGACGGCAGTATTGATTTATAAATTTGCCTAACTAAGTTGGACCAATTTGTAAAAAAAAAACGGTAGAAAGTTGGAAAGGTCACTTGTTTGAATCTCCAGAAAATACTAAAATGTGAGTATAGAGAACAAATTTCTAAGATTATTAAAATATTATACAGATTGGCCTGTAAGTCCTGATATCAAATTACGAAACTATTTCAGACGCGTAATATTCTTTTTAAAATAAAATAATTTCTACTGCCCTTACTGCAATGGAAAAATTAAAGGGAGGGCCTGGCTCATCAGTGGTGACCCCTCCCAGCGGTTTCGCCAGTTTAATCTACCATATCTCTGTTATATTGCATTTTTGGAACTTCCTTTCATAGTGATACTGTTGTTAGACTCTTGGAATGGGTATTTTAGTCCTGATATCATTTTAAAAAATGTTAACTGATAAATTATTTATAATATTTGTCTAATTAACATATGTGCGTGTTCAGCTGTGATCCGCTTAAGACAAGGCTTGTTTAAAAAGAGTCCGCTTAAGATATAATTCTATTAAGACAAGGTTCGTTTAAGACAGTGTCATCTTAAGATAGAGCCAGCCAACATCTATGTGAGATAATCCAAATTGAGCCAAATCCAAATTAGGCAAAATTCTGGAAATAAAATCAATTGGGGTTACTTCAAAATGTGCCTGGGTTCGTCATGTCTTTATTACAAATTATTAGATTTGCATCAATAACATTGAAAGACACACATACAATGGCAAAAGCACACACTACAAAAATCAAAATACCTGAGCTCATATGCAACCTCAAAATTAACAGAGAATTAACAACAGGAATCCGAACAGGACATTTTAAAGGAATGAAGATAAATCCAGACATGACTAGATCCTACAGGAACTGCAATAACTTTTACAACACCCAACTCACTCCAAACCTTATATACCCGGCCATCCTTGCAGCCCTCTATATGGCAGACATCAATCCAGAAGAGTACATCCATACGGCACATCAGTTGGCTGGTATAGTGATCAGGGTGCATGGACCGATCTGATCTGTTCCATGGACAAGACACCACCACCACCTCAGTTGGCCGGTATTGTGATCTGGGTGCATGGACCGATCTTATCTGCTCCATGGACAAGACACCACCACCTCAGTTGGCCGGTATTGTGATCAGGGTGCATGGACCGATCTGATCTGCTCCATGGGCAAGACACCACCACCCATTGGTGGTGATTAGAAAGAACGCTGACAAAAACATTAACTTATTTACATACTGTATCTATGTACATAAGCAGACTATATTTAGGATCAGGGGGTCGGTGGAAGGATGGTTTAAACCGTTATGTTTTCGACCGCTATGACCCGGGTTCGAATCCCGCATTGGGTACTTTTTTTATTGAAAAATGCTCAAATGACCACCCCGATTCACGCAAAAATCAAACCCCATCAGCGATTGCAAGTAACCAAACGGGGCTCTGGTACATTTGTAAGTGCAAAAGTCGAACTGCTTTTCACATGTGTAGACATGTGGTGCACTTAGAGTAAAAGCAGTCTCGACAACATCTACACATCATGACTATCATGGCCTGTACCACGTGTACTAGGGATAATTTAAAAACACACATATTTAAAATCATCTTTTCGTCAGCGTTTTTTCTGCCACCTGTCCAAGTATTGTAAGGTTTGAAAGTTTGTAATACGATGGACTCCTACAAAAACAAAATTATCCTCTTTGCATTTTTATCATAGAAAAAAAAAGAACGACAGAACCATTTACAATTGTGAATATATATTAAAGAAGATGGATTATCACGCCATCTATTATCGAAAATGTAAACTATTTTACAGCACGTAGTTTTATTTTCAAATAAAACAATTTTCGACTGTCCTTAAGGAAATATATATATATATATATAGATGGAAAATTTGACGGGAGAGGCGCCCTATGCTTCTATGGATCAATTTCCTCCCGGCAAATTTTCCATCTATATTCTAGCCATAGATTTGGCCCAGCCACCTTGCCAGCAAAAAATCTTTTTGGTAGATTGTGAAGATTCCATTAGATCCCGTGTGGATCTCATGGAATAAAGTCCGCCCTAGACTGACGAGGGCCATTAGCCCGAAACCATGGTCTCTATATGGACGCTTCTCAGTTTGCCAAAGCTGGTGTTGTGATTTTGTCACCGACCCGAGGCCGCTAGTTGCGGCGACGGTCAATAGATGGCGTCAGGTTTTGACGTTTATTTTGAAGGGAGAGGCGCCCTATGCTTCTCTGGATATATATATAAATTGCAGTAAGGGCAGTATAAAATTGTTTTATTAGAAAAATAAACCTACGTGCTGTAAAAATAATATATAGTTAAATAATCAAGAAGGGATATTTGGCCAATTGTGGAATAATTAAAAATCAACGATTAGTTGATATTTATTCCGATAGGTGGCTCAAGCCATCATCAACTTTTAGTTGCACGATCAGGAGATGTCTTTTTTCTTAAAACTTTACAAAGTTTATATTTGCACACATGTGCTTCTGGTCAGGATATGCCTTTTTAATTTTTTAATATCAACCTCTGACCTTTTTATTTTTTATTTTTTCTATTATTTTTAATCTGTTAAGCGTATTTACGTAAATATGGCCTTAAATACCCATTTCTTGGTTTTTCAAGAAGCCACTGGGACCAAAATCTTTTTGATCACAGTGGTACAGACTACTCCACGCTGACGAGCGCCAACAGCGCGAAACACGTTCGTGGATGGCTTTTCTTGATTTATCAAGAAATTGGGTTGGCGAAATATCAGGGAACAGGTTAAATCAATGTCTAGTTGATTTCTGTTCCACTAGATGGCGCTCTGCCATCTAAAAAGCACATGTGCTCCTGGTCAGGATATGCCTTTTTTATTTTTAATGTGTATATATGTAAATAAGGATTTTATTTCAAACCTTCGCTAAGTAATTTATATGAATATCATGACTCTTAATACCCGTGTATTTCTAGGGATAAACAAAAACATAATGAAGTAGTAGAAAAAATAACGTTGCAACGTCAATTTATCACCACAAAAAAAAGGTGGAGAAAAACAGATTATGCGACCAAGAACTGACTAAAATCGTTAAAGGCACAATGCCAAAATGACATGATTGTGGACTTTTTTTTATGTGTGTGTGTGATCTTTTGTTGTGGCTAAGGTGTGTCTTGAGTGTCACCAAACACCCAACTAACCATTATCTAATAGTTTATTAATAAACTGGAGCTGATGACGTCATGTGACTTATCTGCGCATGCGTTGTGTAGCAGACGAACCAAAGCAGACGACAAGTAATGTGACTGTCTTTGTTTTGGGAGTGATGTCACGATTTTTAGTGTGAATTTTATTTTTTACTTATCATCAGTACACGTAGTACAGGCCATGATAATCATGGTGGGTAGTTAGCGACTGTTTATAAATGTAAGTACATCACATGTCTACGCATGTATAGAAAAGGCAATTCGACTTTTGCACTTAAAGTCTTCTACGGTTACATTTTAATAGTAGGAAAGAGCCAGTTGGAGAGAAAGATAGAGGCAATTTTGTTCAGATATCTCGTGTGTCTTCAATAAAGGTCACTGTAATAGCTTTCAGAGTTATTGTCTGAATTCCGATATACATGTTAAAAGGTACACTTTCCTTAAGTTTTGTCCATGAGTGTAACTTTCAGAGTTATTGTCTGAATCCCGATATACATGTTAAAAGGTACAACTTCCTTAACTTTTGTCCATGAGTGTAACTTTCAGAGTTATTGTCTGAATCCCGATATACATGCTAAAAGGTACAACTTCCTTAAGTTTTGTCTATGAGTGTATCTTTCAGAGTTATTGTCTGAATCCCGATATACATGGTAAAAGGTACAACTTCCTTAAGTTTTGTCTATGAGTGTATCTTTCAGAGTTATTGTCTGGATCCCGATATACATGGTAAAAAGTATAACTTCCTTAAGTTTTGTCCATGTGTATAAATGCTTATTCGAGTTGTCAGGAAATGTTTTTTTTTTTCTAATTTAAAATGGCCGGCGAATAGTGTGCTCCTCGCTGAAATGTGTTATGGGAGATATACTCTACAACTATTAAAAGTGACTTTCTGGGATTCAAAACAGCTGTGTCAAGAAAATAAAATATCATCAAATAAAACGTCATCTATCTCTATATATTTTTAAAACGCTACTTTTTATTTAATATATATTATTAAAAATTATTTTTACACATCTTGTACTGCAATGAATAAACATTGAAAGAGAGAGGGAGGACACAGCTCATCAGTTATGAACCCTCCCAGTGGTTTCCCCAGTTTAATCTCTACCATACTTCTCTAATAATATAATAAACTCCAGTTCACAAAAATAACTTTATATTGGGTGGCTATAAAAATAAAGAGAGAAATCTAGGATATATTATTTATATTGAAGTATATTTTGAAAATAGAGCAAACTCCATTCTTAAATCATCTACTTATATATTTGCCTTATTCTGTCTGTTTGTTTGTCTGTTTGTCTGAAGCTCACGGATAGAACGCGCGCCCATTGGCTGCCAGCAAACACGTGACCTCCCTGCCCGCCCCCCTCTAGACAACCCTGTTATCAGCTGTGTGATACATACACCTGTCTATAGCGGCCATTCTAGACAACCCTGTTATCAGCAGTGTGTTACATCCACCTGTCTATACAGACCACCCTGTCTATAGCGGTCACTCTAGGCAACCCTGTTATCAGCAGTGTGATACATACACCTGTCTATACAGACCACCCTGTCTATAGCGACCACTCTAGACAACCCTGTTATCAGCTGTGTGATACATCCACCTGTCTATACAGACCACCCTGTCTATAGCGACCACTCTAGACAACCCTGTTATCAGCTGTGTGATACATCCACCTGTCTATACAGACCACCTGTATATAGCGGCCATTCTAGAAAACCCTGTTATCAGCTGTGTGATACATACACCTGTCTATAGCGGCCACTCTAGACAACCCTGTTATCAGCTGTGTGATACATCCACCTGTCTATACAGACCACCCTGTCTATAGCGGTCACTTCAGGCAACCCTGTTATCATCAGTGTGTTACATTCACCTGTCTATACAGACCACCCTGTCTATAGCGACCACCCTAGACAACCCTGTTATCAGCTGTGTGATACATCCACCTGTCTATACAGACCACCCTGTCTATAGCGGTCACTTTAGGCAACCCTGTTATCAGCAGTGTGATACATCCACCTGTCTATACAGACCACCCTGTCTATAGCGACCATTCTACAGCTGTGTGATACATCCACCTGTCTATACAGACCACCCTGTCTACAGCGGCCACTCTAGGCAACCCTATTATCAGCTGTGTGATACATCCACCTGTCTATACAGACCACCCTGTCTATAGCGGCCACTCTAGGCAACCCTAGGAAGCAAGATGTATACAAGGTGTAGACAAGATTAAGATCTAGATGAAGATTAAAACGTTTTTAAAATATATTCGCACCCGGGTAAAACCCGGGCGTTGCCCGGGCCATTCGTCTAGTTAGATAATAAAAAGGCATATATTGGATTTTTAAATAAAAAGATTTATTTGCCAATATTCCGGTTTGCTGAACTCAGCGCTACATTGTGTCACATTACAGTTAAAATAGTTTTTTTAATATACAAAGGGAGGGGGGGTTTGATGCACGTGAAATTATTATTATAAAATGCATTAAATTATCCTTCTTCTCATTGTATATTAAAACTTTTTTTTTGCTTATCCCTAGTATACGTGGTGCAGGCCATGATAACCATGGTGGGTAGAGGTTGACGACTGCTTTTACCCCCATATGACTAAGTATAAACATGATGATCCCTGACAGGAAGTCGGTGGAAGGATGGTCTAAACCGTTGGTTTTCGACCGCTATGACCCGGGTTCGATTCCCGTATTGGGCACTTTTTTTCTGATAAAAAAAAAAAAATGCTCCAATGGCTCCCGATTCTTGCAAAAGTCCAACCCCACCAGCGAATGCAAGTTACCAAACAGGGCTCTGGCACATTTGTAAGTTAAAAGTCGAACTGCTTTTCAAATGTGTAGACATGTAGTGCAACTTACAGTAAAAGCAATCGCCTACTTCTACCCACCATTATTATCAACCTGGCCTGTACCATGTGTACTAGGAATAAGCAAAAAAAAAAAAAAGATCCTAAGCGCGACATCTGTTATTGAAAAATTTAACTATTGATGACGCTTATGATCCTTTTGAATACATTTTTTGACACTGCCCTTACTGCAATGATAAGTAGGCAATGATTGCCTACAAAATCTCTTTCCTTCAATAAAACAAAACAAAACAAAAAAAAAAAAAAAACGACCGGCGACATTAAAGATTTTCCACTTCCTTAAGTTTTATCTATGAGTGTATATATATTTTATTTATCTTTCTGACCAGTCAGGACCAGTCAACAATTGAATGACTTTGAGACGAAGAGTAAAGCCAGATCAAATTCTATGTAAATAACACAGTTATTACCTTACCCAATTGGGAGAATCTGTATGAGGCAAGTCCCTAATAAAAGCTTTTGTGTGTATGTGTGTGTGTGGGTCTATCTTTCTTTTTATGAAAACGTTAAATAACTTTAGAAAAAGCCGTAAATATTTTATCAAATAGACAAAAACGGATCAATAATAAATTATAATATCTAATGTTTAAAAATAACTATAAAAATTAGTATATGCTTTTATTATGAAGAGAAAGACAACAATAAAAAACAATATTCGTTTAGAAAAAATTCCCTTGGGGAGTACTAGGTCAAATCTAGGTCATTCACTAATATTTTAAAATACCGGATATCAATTTCATATCAAAAGATCATCATGAAATTATACATATAGAATATCTCCTGGCTAGCTATTAAAAACCAATTACATTTGCTACTCATCGTTTTTAGAACGAAATATAAAAAATTCATAAAGAAATTAATCTAATTAAACCGACTATATATAATGCATAAGTTAGAAATGTGATTAATGAAAAGTATTTTTTAATTAACGACCAAAAGACAGGGAGAAAGCAGACGATCGAAGAAGAGGAGAGCAAGAACTTCAATTAGATCCAGGGCGGGGCAGCGCCCAAAATATTCGCCAAAAGATCGTAATTACAAGATTAAGTCAATACGGAGGTCGAGGGTGGATATAGGCAGAAACAGCTTCGCGACTATGGCAGAAAAAAAAATCATTTAAAATATTCATAGAATTAATTCCTAAATTAACGTCTATAGGTAGAAACAGCTTCTGGAATATCAAGGAAGGGATCAAACAAATTTTTCACATTTTAGGTGAATTATTATTTAAAAAAAAAAATCTTATAAATAGATATATTTTACATAAATATGTAGAAATGGCTTTATAATAATTATAGAATAAACCAGGTTAAAGATAGTTAAAGATTTATACAAATATTCTCATTTCTGTATTTTAAAAGAAGAAATGGCTTCTTGTGATAATCACAGAATTAAAGGGTAGATCAAATAAATACATTCATTCATTAAAAAATGAATATATTAAAATGAATAATATACATATTTATTACATACTAAAGACTATATAGGATATCTTATATATTTAAAATATTTTAAAAATCAATGTATTTTACGAATATTATTTTATAAGAAGAATTTATTTCTGTCTCGAAATCTCGATGAAATAATAATAATAAAACTGATAGACAAAACTTAAGGAAGTTGTACCTTATAGCATATATATATTGGGATTCAGAAAATAACTCTGAGAGAGATATATATATGCTATAAGGTACAACTTCCTTAAGTTTTGTCTATCAGTGTAATAATAATAAAAAAACTTTTATAACTGATTATGAAAAAACGAATCTCCTTATCGTGCAACTGAAAGTTGCTGATGGCTTGCACCATCTATCGGAATGAATCTAAACTATTCTCGTTGATTTTTAATTATTCCAGAATTGGCCAAATACCCATTCTTGATTAATCAAGAAAATCTGAAATAATTAAAAATCAACTAGAATAGTTGATATTTATTCTGATAGATGGCGCAAGCCATCAGCAACTTTCAGTTGCACGATAAGGAGATGCCTTTTTTCATAATTATGCACCTTATCCCAGTACAATATTACATTTGTACTATTTTTTCACATTTTATAACCGAATTGTTCTTTTTCTACAAGCAATATGAATGCAGACAAAAGCGCAACACCATTATCATTATAAATATATTTCAAACACTAATTATATATTTTTAAAAATAGGTATAGTATTACGTGAAAACACACATTGTTATTTTAATATCACAGAAAAAAAAATTGTAATAAATGTTTTTGACCAGGAAACTCTAGGAAACAATAACAGACGTAACTCTATGACTTATAAAAAAGTCAAAAATCAATAATTTCGTGCCATCCCACCCACACAGTATAATTCTGACTAAATGCCAGCGTCTGCTTTCTAAATCAATGAAAATGGTAAATTTAGATTGCAATATAATCACGCTATTATGTTAAACCAAAAAGGTATTGCACGTATTCAACAATATTCTCTATGCAGACTAACCTATAAATTCAGTGAAATAAATTAAATAATTATGACCATTGACCAAGTCTATAGTGTTTTTGTTAATCCTTATTGTAACTCTGAAGCGATTTTTTTGTTATTAATTTATTTTTTTGGTAGAACGAAATTTGGCAATTTTACCGCAAATGTTTCTTTTGAACGAAAAATCTAAATATATTTTAAGGAGAAATAATGATTATTTCTAAGCTTAGGGATGAAGTATGATAGGATGAATTGTAAAGAGTAATGATAAACGGAAAAATAAAGTGTCCAGGGATGGGAATTATAAATTACTTTAAAAGAGTGGGTTCATTTCCCATCCCTGGACACTTTATTTTTTCCGTTTATCATTACTCTTCACAATTCATCCTTTCATACTTCATCCCTAATGTTAGAAATAATCGTTATTTCTCATTAAAATAAATTTCGATTTTTCGTTCAAAAGAAACATTTGCGGGATAATTGTCAAACATCGTTCTACAATCATAAACCGCATTATATTGTATTAATATTCTCTATGAAGACTAACCTATAAATTCAGTGAAATAAATTAAATAATTTTGACCATTGACCAAGTCTATAGTGTTTTGTTAATCTGTATATAACTCTGAAGCTATTTATTTCGTTATTAATTTATTTTTTATTTGTGTATGTATGTACTATAGTTATAATTTAAACTTAAGATATTAGATAGTCATTTATGTACTAGATAAATTAAACTAAAAAAAAATCATTAGTAAATTGAATTTAATTGCCATCTATCGTTAAAATTTTACACAAATAAATTTACTGGCAATGCGTGTCTTTTAAATATCATCAAATATTATCTCTACAGACCTTACTGCAATGATATGAGTTATTGAGCCAAGCCCTCTCATTCAATAACTTATATCATTGCAGTAAGGTCTTTAGAGATAATATTTGATGATATTTAAAAGAAACGCATTGCCAGTAAATTTATTTGTGTAAAATTTTTAAAAAATCATGCTAAATAGTTTAATAACAGTAGCGTGAAAGCGTTTTTTATTTGTAAAATATAAAATTGTACTAAAAACTCTGACAAATAAAACTTTTTATACTAATGTCTATAAGCAATGGGAAAATATTGGGAGGGCCTGGTTTATCAATGGTAAACCCAATGGTAGAAGTAACTGGCGAAACCGCTAGGAGGATTCACTACTGATGAGCCAGGCCCTCTCAATAGTAAACATAGGGTATAAAGGCGCCATCTATATTCGAGAAAATAAACTATATTAAAGAACTCGTTTTTCTTTTAAAATTAAACGCACCCCTTACTGTCCATAACTGCTATGGGAGGGCATGGCTCATCAGTTGAGAATCCTCCCAGCGGTTTCGCCAGTTTAATCTATAAACCCGTTTTTTAGAGCTCTACTATTGTATTGAACGATTCTGATCATGTACATACGGCATATGCGACATTGTAGAATACTGTTTTTTTTTTTTCAATTGCAGTATTAGAAGCGGGTAGCGCTTGTTTTGTAAAATAGGTGTTATTAAGTAGATTCCTTTTTGCATATGTAGTGGCCAGCTGGGGCGGACTATGTGTGTATCTTTCAGTAGAATAAAAGAAAAAAATTCCGAAAGCTTTCCTTTTATCATATACATTTATATATTTTTCAAAATGATAAATAGAGTAAAATACTTATTTTTATGTAAATACTAGCCGAATGACCCGGGTTTTACCCGATTAAATATTTTTATTCAAATATTCTTTGTTACAATTATAAATTGGCGCCGTGGATGTCACTCTTGTGAAACGTCCCGCTCCAAACTTTGTGTGTATTTAAAATATAAAAGTGCAAATTTTCACAACGATTTTGAAATTTTTTGTTATTTTGATTTTTTATATGAATATATTTTAAATTTGATATATACATAAAATGATGGCAAGTGATTTCTTGCCCCTATGACATCATTACGTCATTCAAGGTCACTATCCAATCACGTCGCCCGTGTGAGGGCTCCACGTGGTTCTTTACTTCTCGAAGTTACCGCTGTGAGGCGCTGGTTGCGAGTGAAATAGGGAAAATTTGTTGATAATTTGTTAATAACTCCAAAGAATTTCGAGATAAAAGCCTGAAAATTTGCCTATAAGTTTTTCCGGATTCAACTCTATATACTGTTAAAATATCAGCCATAATAGTTACGTATTGTGGACGTGTATAGCCGACATACAAACAAACATACATACACAGACTTATATATATAGGGATAATCATAGGATTTAGATCAACACGGAAAAAATGTATCTAATTTTAAAAATATATATTATAATCAGTAAAATATTAAAAGAGAGAGAGGAACTTCATATAAAACATAAATATTTATTTTGATAGATATTTTAAGAAGTAAAAAGAAATAAAATAAAAAAAAAAAAAACTCAGGCACAGAAGACTCTATTTCTACAATAAAAACAATATCTTCATTTATAATATAAAAAGGATAATCTAAAGAAATTACACTTGAATTCATATTAATATATAACTTTGTCTTTTTTTTGTAAGACTTTAGCAACAAGACTCGGAACGAAACATTATAAAACAGGCGTAGACAAACTTTCGAGTCGGAAGAATAAAAAATTACAACTTAAAAACTTCAAAGTTTTTAAAGAGCCATAAAATTGTTTCTTGCCAACAATAAATAGTACTTGCATAAATAATATTTACATATGGAACTATATAAAGAGCTTCACATCCAAAGCATGTGGCTCGTGAGCCGCAGTTTGCCGACCCATGCTACAAAGGAGTAACAATACATCCAGATGGCACAAGAACCTACAGGACATTCGACAATTGTCTTGGTGTGGAACTAACACCTACCCACATATTCTCATGTCCAGCAATGGCTGCAGCTTTGCAGAAAATTGACATGGACCCAGAGCAGTAGCTTTACACACGCGATAGAGAGAACATTGCTGTGATAGAGATGTACGGAGACATCTGAGGATCTTCATTGGACACGACAACAACAACAGAAAATTGACATGGACCCAGAACTTTACACACCAAAGAAAGTGGACATTGCGACTCTATCACAGCGGTAGAGATGCATGGAAACATCTCATTGGACACGACAACAACAACAACTTTAGCAACAATGGAGTAAATTAGTTTCAAATAGAAAAATCCTTCATTTGAAATATGTATAAGACTAACTAAAGCTTTCTTCATTTTGTCGATTTAGCATTTTATCCATATGTCAAACGAATATTATATTTTGATATTTTTTATTTAATAAATTAGATATAAAAAAGAAGAGAAGCAAAAACCAAAATCTCCGTATCAAGAAATGTTGGAAAAAATATCATTAATACATTTTTTTATATTATCTGTGATATTATTTCATTGATATTTGACCAAGTAAAAGAAAGGGGATTCGAAAGAACAAATCTTAAACCAAAAGAATGAATTGATCAAGAATATAAAATCAGTTTTTGTATATAACAAAACCTATTTATATATAGCAATTGAAGAATTAGAATGAATATCTCGCTATTGATAATATGGGTGATAATAAATAATAAATATAACAAAATATTATAAAATAAATGAAGCTTCCAGGGTTAAGTTTCTTGTACAACTTTTTATTTTCAAGATTTCGGACTTGGAAGGGAAGAACGTTATATTTATAACAAAATATCTAATTACAAAATACAAAATTCATATAACGCCAAAACTATTTGTATTCACCTGATTAAAGGAAAAGCTTTCGAATAAGCCTTTCTTCAGCTAACTAAGATGTATGTTCCTGAAGATGGGATTGCCCTAAAGCTTCTTTTGATCTGGTTAAAAAAAAGAGTTGAGGTGTTATATGATTTTTGTATTTTGTGATTTATCCTAATCAGCAATCCTGTAATAATGATAATATTCCCCCCAAAATTGGAATAATTCAATGAAGAAACTGAATATTGGATTTTATTAAGAAGATTCAAGCCTTCATTTTATAAATGAAGAAAAAATAAACAAGAATATAATTGAACAAACAGTTACATTTTGATTTTGTTGGATTTTAGAAAAGAAGAAGTCAGGTAAAAATTTCTATGTCATCATCAACATAGCATCCTCCATCGTTGAAAATTAGAAATATATTTTGAAACGCTCCTTTCAATTTTAAAAACACTCATGACCAAAAATTAAAGAAGTTGTACCTTTCAGCATGTATATCGGGATTGAGACAATAACTCTGAAAGATACACTCATGGACAAAACTTAAGGAAGTTGTACCTTTGAGCATGTATATCGGGATTCAGACAATAACTCTGAAAGATACACTCATGGACAAAACTTAAGGAAGTTGTACCTTTGAGCATGTATATCGGGATTCAGACAATAACTCTGAAAGATACACTCATGGACAAAAATTAAGGAAGTTGTACCTTTTAGCATGTATATCGGGATTCAGACAATAACTCAGAAAGATACACTCATGGACAAAACTTAAGGAAGTTGTACCTTTTAGCATGTATATCGGGATTCAGACAATAACTCTGAAAGATACACTCATTGACAAAACTTAAGGAAGTTGTACCTTTTAGCATGTATATCGGGATTCAGACATTAACTCTGAAAGTTACACTCATGGACAAAACTTGAGGAAGTTGTACCTTTTAGCATGTATATCGGGATTCAGACATTAACTCTGAAAGATAAACTCATGGACAAAACTTGAGGAAGTTGTATATTTTATCATGTATATCGGGATTTAGTCAATAACTCTGAAAGATACACTCATGGACAAAACTTAAGGAAGTTGTACCTTTTAGCATGTATATCGGGATTTAGACAATAACTCTGAAAGATAAACTCATGGACAAAACTTAAAGAAGTTGTACCTTTCAGCATGTATATCGAGATTCAGACAATAACTCTGAAAGATATACTCATGGACAAAACATAAGGAAGTTGTACCTTTTAGCATGTATATCGGGATTCAGACAATAACTCTGAAAGATATTACAGCGACCTTTATTGAAGATACACGAGTTAACTAAGTGTGAACAGCCTCTGTCTCCTTAAAAAAAAAAATATATATATAGACGACCGACGATATCAAAAACTTTCCACTTTCTTAAGTTTTTTTCATCGGTGTATATATAATTAAAACCTATTTCTACAGCCCTTATACTTCAATGCATAGAATTTGAAAAAGGGAGGGTTCACCACTGTTGTCGTGTCCAATGAAGAACCCCAGATGTCTCCATACATCTCTATCACAGCAGTCCCAATGTCCTCTATCTTGGGTGTGTAAAGTTCTGGGTCCATGTCCATTTTCTGCTGTTGTCGTGTCCAATGAAGAGCCTCAGATGTCTCCATACATCTCTATCACAGCAGTCCCAATGTCCTCTATCTTGGGTGTGTAAAGTTCTGGGTCCATGTCCATTTTCTGCTGTTGTCGTGTCCAATGAAGAGCCTCAGATGTCTCCATACATCTCTATCACAGCAGTCCCAATGTCCTCTATCTTGGGTGTGTAAAGTTCTGGGTCCATGTCCATTTTCTGCTGTTGTCGTGTCCAATGAAGAGCCTCAGATGTCTCCATACATCTCTATCACAGCAGTCGCAATGTCCTCTATCTTGGGTGTGTAAAGTTCTGGGTCCATGTCAATTTTCTTTTGTGGTCGTGTTCAATGAAGAGCCTCAGATGTATCCATACATCTCTATCACAGCAGTCGCAATGTCCTCTATCTTGGGTGTGTAAAGTTCTGGGTCCATGTCAATTTTCTGTTGTTGTCGTGTCCAATGAAGAGCCTCAGATGTCTCCATACATCTCTATTACAGCAGTCGCAATGTCTACTATCTTAGGTGTGTGAAGCTGCTGTTTTGGGTCCATGTCAATTTTCTGTTGTTGTCGTGTCCATGAAGAACCTCAGATGTCTCCATACATCTCTATCACAGCAGTTGCAATGTCCTCTATCTTTGCTCTTCTTCAGAAAATGGGTGCCGTGGCCACGTTAGTCACCTTGGATACGAACCATTTTTTAATTCATTGCGGTATAAGGACTGTAGAGAAAAATATATTTTAATTATATATATTAAAAAAAAAGGTATCGTTTAAAATATATTTATCAAAATACGAAACTATTATAGACGCGTATGATTCTTTTTAAAATTAAACAATTTCTACTGTCCTACTATTTTAAAAAGAATCATACGCGTCTATTATAGTTTCTTATTTTGATAACAGATGGCGCGCTAATGCATCAAAACATATTTCTAATAATCAAGAATTTCCATGATCACTAAGATAAACACAACATTTCTATTCTAACTCTATTCCAGAAGTATTCAACCAACTCCTATATCAGATGTCAACTTTGGTGTCACATTTCTCTCTTGAAGTCTAACTCTCTAGTGATCTAGGGTCATAATCTACATGTCAGCTGGACAGACCAAACAGTCCTTCTTTCTCACCAAGGACACTTCAGTGAATAAACAATTGTAAGAGGATGGCCATGGCTCATCAATGATGAACCTTCTCTCTTTCAAATTATAGGGTTGTCCCAAAAGTTCGTAAACACATATACACAATATATCTCGTATAATAAGTTTTTACGAACCTTTGGAACAACCTTGTATATGCATTGAAGTATAAAGGCTGTAGAATTATATATACATTCATGAACACAAAACTTAAGGAAGTAGAATGTTTTTGATGTCGCCGGTCGTCTGTTTATACTTAGTTATCTCGTGTGTCTTCAATAAAGGTAACTCTAATATCTTTCAGAGTTATTGTCTGAATTTCGATATACATGCTAAAAGGTACAACACCCTTATGTTCTGTCTATGAGTGTATCTTTCAGAGTTATTGTCTGAATCCCGATATACATGCTAAAAGGTACAACTTCCTTAAGTTTTGTCCATGAGTGTATCTTTCAGAGTTATTGTCTGAATCCCGATATACATGCTAAAAGGTACAACTTCCTTAAGTTTTGTCTATGAATGTATCTTTCAGAGTTATTGTCTGAATCCCGATATACATGCTAAAAGGTACAACTTCCTTAAGTTTTGTCCATGAATGTATCTTTCAGAGTTATTGTCTGAATCCCGATATACATGCTAAAAGGTACAACTTCCTTAAGTTTTGTCCATGAGTGTATCTTTCAGAGTTATAGTCTGAATCCCGATATACATGGTAAAAGGTACAACTTCCTTATGTTTTGTCCATGAGTGTATTTCACGCTGCCCGTCAATATTACTCTTAATTAAAATCCATATAGAATGGAGATGGCTACAAGCCAAGTACAAGTAAAGCCTATACCTACTTTGAAATATAATAAATATAACCCAGCTATATATACCTAGTTCACTCTCAGTTGTAATTTCACCCGTTGAAGAGCAGGAGCTCGAAAGCTCGTGGTGTTTTGTAATAAATTAACCTATTGCGTAAGAGAGGTTTATACAACAACAACAACAAAAAAGCCTTTATTTAGGGTCACTGACCCTATACAGGATTCACCAGAGGTATGCATAAGAACAAAGCAGTTAGACAAATGAAATAACGATATATACAGAGTAAAAAGAGAAAGAGAAAAAAAAAACAAGAAAAGGAAAAAATAAAATAAAAATAATAATAAGAAGAAGAAGAAAGAGGGAAGCAAGAAATCAACACAAAAAGAGTAGCAGTAAGAAAGTGAGGAGTGAGTATCACTTGGCCTTCTTCTGAGATATGGACTTGTGGAAACCATAAAACGCCGTAGCAATATACTTATTCTGGGTCATATTGTCAATTATTGATGGAAGTGAAGCACAGAGTTGCCCAGTTTTGAGCATAAGGGTTCTTCTTTCTTCTTTCAGAGCATAGCAATCAAAAATATAGTGAGTGATTTCATTTTTTAGTTTTGAATTACAGAAGGTACAAGTCGGGTCCTCACCGCAGAGCATCTTGGTGTGGTTTTCTCTAAAAAAACTTGAAAGTATTCTAACTTGTGCGAGTAGTCTTACAACCGGGAAAGGAAAATCCCCTAAAAGGTATCCCTCCGTCATGAAAGATATGTGAATGTCTTTGTAGTGAGAGTATAGCTTAGATTTATCCATTCTTGTAAGGTCGTTTTGTATAGATTGAAGAGAGGTTTATATATATATTTAAAACAAAGTAGGCATATCCTAACCACACCACACGTGCTTTTTAGATGGCAGAACGCCATATCTTGTGGAATAGAAATCAACTAAACGTTGATTCAGCCTGTCCCTGATATTTGGCCAACTCATTTTCTTGATAAATCAAGAAAAGCCCTCAACGAACGCGCTGTTGGCTCTCGTCAGCGTGGATCAGGCTGTACCACTACGACCAAAAATCCTTTGGTGTCAGAGGCTTCTTCAGAAACCAAGAAATGGGTATTTAAGTACAAACCTGCGTTAATACGCTGAAAAATAGCTTTATTTTAAAATTATCTATTATTTTTCCATATATAGAGATTAGTTAGAAAGGGAAGAGTTATTTCTAAAGATAAATCTACCCCACACAAAGGGAATGGTTCCTATTACTGACTTGATAGCGAAAAGTAAAGTGTCATCCATATGCTCCTGTGAAATACTGAATGATTGGGTACAGAAAGGATAAGTATAAAGCAAAAGATCATTAGAAAAATGTGGATTAAAACGTGTTGTGGGTCGATGTTACACAAAGAACAACCAAATAAGCGATTATATGAATATATGATTATTGGATATAAGGATATACAGTAAACTCTCCTATAACGCGATTAATGTGTTCCGTGTTGTATGAAATCGCGTTATAGGAATTCGCGTTATACGAAATAAAACTTGTATAACGCGAATGTTGTTAGGGTAAATTGTTAGTGACAAATATCGCGTTGTAAGAAAATTCGCGTTGTATAAATGAATTTGTCGCAATTTTTTTATCGCGTTGTAAAAACTCGCGTTATAGGAGAGTCTACTGTATGTTGACAATATAACAACAACCGCAAACAGCAGTAAAACAAAGACAGTCTAAAGGTATAAACAAGGAAGAAGAATGACGGTTGACCATTCTCATTGGTCAGTTCATTTTCATGCAGCGTCTCAAAGCGGCGCCCATGTCCACGCTTCTCTCATCAAAACGCTCTTTGAATTTATATATTCATTGGACAAACCTTCATTTTTGACTCAGCCAGATAAATGGCAATTTTATTGTAGCGCCAAGCGTCAACTACCTGAAATAATATGAAGAAATGTTGAACACCTGGAGATACGAATGTCATTAGGGACGTGGATAGAGAATTAATTTCTGGAGTAAGATTGTGCAAACATTTGTGAAATTGTGTTTGATGTACTTATGTTAGGTAATACCTGGCAGCAACAATGATTGTTTGAAGTATTGAGATCTACTGGGTGAGGTTGAAAATACTGTAGGTTTGTAGATATTCAATTGACTTGAGGAATTGTGGTCTGAATGGAATTGGGTACATTGAGATCTACTGGGTGGTGCTATACGTGTGTAGAGTTTCAAAACGTACGTGTGTAGATATTCACCTGACTTGAGGAATTGTGGTCTGAATGGAATTGGGTACATTGAGATCTACTGGGTGGTGCTGTACATGTGTAGAGTTTTGAAACGTACGTGCGTAAATATTCACCTGACTTGAAGAATTGTGGTCTGAATGGAATTGGGTACATTGAGATCTACTGGGTGGTGCTGTACATGTGTAGAGTTTTGAAACGTACGTGCGTAAATATTCACCTGACTTGAAGAATTGTGGTCTGAATGGAATTGGGTACATTGAGATCTACTGGGTGGTGCTGTACATGTGTAGAGTTTTGAAACGTACGTGCGTAAATATTCACCTGACTTGAAGAATTGTGGTCTGAATGGAATTGGGTACATTGAGATCTACTGGGTGGTGCTGTACATGTGTAGAGTTTTGAAACGTACGTGCGTAAATATTCACCTGACTTGAAGAATTGTGGTCTGAATGGAATTGGGTACATTGAGATCTACTGGGTGGTGCTGTACATGTGTAGAGTTTTAAAACGTACGTGTGTAGATATTCACCTGACTTGAGGAATTGTGGTCTGAATGGAATTGGGTACATTGAGATCTACTGCGTGGTGCTGTACATGTGTAGAGTTTTAAAACGTACGTATGTAGATATTCACCTGACTTGAGGAATTATGGTCTGAATGGAATTGGATGATTTCACGCTTACTATGAAACTTTTCCTATTTCTAAGATATGTCGCAACACATCAAGAAGATTGACAAAGAAAATAATCTTATAATCTGCATGAGAGATAAAGATTGAAAAAAGTGACTGAGTTGTGTACATGTTCTGTTGGCCATAAAGGTGAACGTGTCCCTTTCTACAACCATAGACTCTGCATTGATCACAATTTTGATGTAAGTTTTCTGTTTTGATTCAGATTGGCTTTGGATGGTCCCGCTGGTTCTACCTGATTTCCTAAACTCACTCATTCTGTTTTGTGAGGCTTTGTACACAGGAGTTTATCAGTGTTCCTTATGGTTATCAAACCCCTGTAATATTTGTCTTTACTGCCCTAAATGTTATATGTTGTTAGATCTGTCATTTTCTGAGAGAGATCTAAGTTCATCATAGGTTTTGTATTCTAAAATACACTCATGGACAAAACTTAAGGAAGTTGTACCTTTTAGCATGTATATCGGGATTCAGACAATAACTCTGAAAGATATTTGATACATAGTGACTTTTAATGAAGGCACACGAGATAACCAAGTGTGAACAAAATTGTTTTCTTCAAAAAAAAAAAAAAAAGAAGATGACTGGCGACATCAAAGACTTTCCACCTCCCTAATATTTGTATGTGAGTGTATATATGTGGATTTGGCTATATAATCCCCAATATACTAATTATAAAACGATAATAAAAACTTATTATCTTCCATGATACGGGGAGGCAACGTGAAACTTGCCAGTCGTATTTGCCTCTCAAATTTGGGGATAGTGACGTGACCATCCATTGGAGACATCACGAGACCTGACGTGACAATGACAGCCATTTATTTTCACTCGGGGGTCATCATCATCATCATATCTACTCATCAATCTTTCATCAATTTATCTCATGTACCTCTCCACACACGCCATACTTCCCTTTACGTATCTCTACAGTTGAAGTTCTTTTAACCTCATTTGAGGTAGTTGTGCTCCAAATCTCCCATTTAAAGATCACGAAAATGAAGCCATTAAACTTAAGACATAATGTATATATAAGGATTTAAACACACAATAAAGCACGAATGTTTCTTTTAATACCAAATAAAATTAACTATGAACTCTCCATTTTGCTATGAAATAATCAATACCAAGACTAAATTGGTTCTTTAGATTATTGGGATCAATACTTTAGATAACAAATGGACTTTTTATGTCGGACATTTGCATATTTATCTTGAGGAGCTACGACTTTCACTGTGATAGCTCCAATATGTAAATTTGACATTAATGAGCATCATTGTACTTGGATATAAGCAATATAGTCATGATGGGGCTTATCTCTCTATCTATAAAAGTCAATGTCTGTCTGTTTCGCGATAAACTCAAAAACTACTGAACCAATTGGTACCAAATTTTGCATGTCGCTTTTTATAAACCTGAGGAAAATTTTCGGCTACATTTTGATTAGTATTTTTGGCTATTTCTTTTTTTCATTTGAAGAACATTTTTTTTTTACGCGGAGTAAATACGAGGCGAAGTAACAACACGAGGCCAATTAAGCGACCAATGAGCGTTCTGCGTTTCTTTTCAAGTTGCTTGAGTACTTTTTTTAAAATATCTTTTTATACAAGTGTTACTTTTTTTTTACAAAAGTATTGAGAGAGAAATTTATATTACTAAGTTACGGTATATATATATTGCGTATGATATTGTTTTTTACAGCACAATACAACAATGTTGGCAAGTTTCTCTAGAGTGGAATGTCGAGGTGACGAATCCACTCCAGGGCCTCCTCTGTGCACCGGTGGATATCCCCAAGTGTTCCCTGGAAGAATCTTCGAGGACAGTCCCTTAGGATATGGTGCATTGTTTGTATTTGTCCACAGTCGCAATTCTGGTCTGGACTCATGTTCCACTTATTTAGTAGGTAGTTGCATCTACCAGTAGAGGTCCTGATTCTATTGAGGGTTGACCAGGTCCTCCTAGGTAGGTTGTAGCCGGGAGGTTTGGTGTTAGGATCCTCCACCAGGTCTTTGTTGGCGATGGCAAGATTGCTCCATCGGTTTCTCCACTCTTCTTTAAGATCTACATTTTCATCGGCCACCCATGCAGGATTCCTTGATATTAGTCGAGTTGGGGGAGGAATTTCGAGAACAGTGTTGATTGGAAGCTTAGTGTTAGCTTTAATTTTACTGAGAAGGTTGGAGGTAGATTTCTTTCTTCTGAGGTCAGGAGGTGCTAAGTTACGGTAAGTGCACACAATGCAATTTAAAAAAAAAACTTTACAAAATTAACGTTACTGTATGTAAATAATTGCTTTCGTATTTTTTATTAATTTTGTTTTGCCTTTTTTTATGCCTTTTATAAAAATAGTTAAAAATGCAGTCGCAGTCATTAGCAAACACATATGTTTGCCTAATTTCCATGTGCTCTTTTATTTTTTACAGAAAAATATTTACATGCCAGTATTTTGGATTAATATTTTTATAAACCTATTTTTTTCTTATTCTTACTGAGAAGATGGGCATCTCAGTCAAGATCCATCGCAGTCACTCACTCAACTCGGGCAATTTCAAGGGTTAATGCGCTGGGGCGGGTACCTCGGGGGTTGGGTGGAAAAGCTGCTATCTATTTAAACTATATTGATTTTGAAACAACTAAATGGATTGCAAAAAATAATTAAATCCAATATCTAAACACAAATATAATACAATTTTTGCAATCACACACGCTTTTTTCCTGTGGTTTATGTGTTACTTCTGTATTGCTATTCTATGGCACTTCTACTATTTATTATTGATGTACTTTCATTATGAAGGAAATTGCACTCAAGGGATTTCTCGGGCGAAGCCGGGTCATTCGCCTAGTTTATATATAATTATGATACATTAGCGCGCTATCTGATATGAAAATTCGAAACTATTTTAGACGCGTATGATTCTTTTTAAAAATTAAACAATATCTACTGCCCTTACTGCAATTGAAAAAATTAATGGGAGGGCCTGGCTCATCATTGGTGAACACTCCCAGCGGTTTCACCAGTTTAATCTACCATACCGCTGTTATATTGCATTTTTCGATCTTCCTTTTATAGTGATACTGAGATGCTAGACTCTTGGAATTGGTATTTCAGATGAACTATGGACATAAACTTTGAGGACAGCAGAAGTACATATTCGCCATGGTTTCGCCAGTTTAACCGTTGGGAGGGTTCACCACTGATGAGCCAGGCCCTCCCATTAATTTTTCCATTACAGTAAGGGCAGTAGATATTGTTTAATTTTTAAAAAGATTCATACGCGTCTATAATAGTTTCGAATTTTCATATATAATTATATTTACATATGTTAACTTCCTATATATAGAGATATATAGAACCCACTTAGATACTTGCATATTTATTGAATAAAACAACAGGTTTCTCTGGAAATGTGAGTTTTTTTTAATTTTTATTACAATTTCAAGCTTTCGGGAATTACTACCCTTCTACAGTACAACAATGAACAACAATGAGATAAAATTGTTCATTGCTGTACTCCTGTAGATGGTGGTAATACCCGAAAACTTGAGATATTGAGACTTGAAATAAAAATGAAAAGAAACATCTCCAGAAACATCTTGCCATATTTAATCCATATACAGGAGCTTCATATCTATTGTTTATAACTTATGTACATATATGTCTGTGCCATAAACAGCTTGTCGGGAAAGAAATATGTTAATATTCTGTATATATTTGAAACTATGTAAATTTGATTCTTTTTTTGTTTTGTTTTATGTAAATACTTATGTGTATATACACCAATACCTCGCTTTGCGTCGTTTCGTTTTGCGTTTTTTTCGAAGTTGCGTCGCTGCTTAATTTTTACTGATTTTCACTGTGCGTCGTTAGATTTTCGAAGTAGCGTTGTTTTGGATTCGACTCTTTAATTTTTTAAATATTTTTTTTTCTTAAAATATGGCAACAGCTTTGTTTTTGATTGCCTCTTCACATATTTTCACTTTGCGTCGTTTCAATTTGCGTCGTGTTTTTTTTTTGGGAACGTAACCCCGACGCAAAGCGAGGTATGGGTGTATGTGTATTCGCGACTAGAAATAAAAATCAGTTGTTGTAATTCACTGGCTGTGTACTTTCGTGTTGTTGCTTGGCCGACCATTGCCAGATACCTGCCCTAGAGACAACAACGGAATTCCGCAGTTTTCTTCTTGGAGTCTCTCTTCCCCTACATAGAGATAGGTTGGTGTTCTCCCCCCGGGAGACCTGAAATAGAGACTTAGGGCGTCTGGGCAGAATAGAGCCTTGGCACCGCTGAAAGCGACACAGTTATTTACTGGAAAGAGATATATAGAATCTGTTTATCTAGGAGTATGTTTGTACTCTTAAATAGAAACAAGGAAGGGATAAATAGTTGTTTATATATCCGCCAAGTATTTTTGTAGCTGATTTAGCACGTGCCAAACATAAGGAAGGAAGCAAAAACACTCCCTCCAAAAGCTAAACACGAAACCCAAAAAGAGAAAGTAATACACTATTTAATTATCGTAAAGATAGAGGCTGTCTGGCCGGCATTCATAGTTCTTCAAATTAAAGACACTTCTGCCAGTAAATCTTTTTATTGTCTCGACGTTTCTTTTGTCCTCGTTAGGAGCGAACAAAAATTAAAACATTTGGCAAAGCGTTAAAAATTTAAAAGAATAATTTTTAACGCGAGGGGGTCGGTGGAAGACTGGTTAAACCGTTTGGTTTCGACCACTACGACCCGGGTTCGATTCCCGCATTGGACACTTTTTTTCTGTTTAAAAAAAAATGCTCCAATGGCCCCCGATTCTTGCAAAAGTCCAACCCCACCAGCGAGTGCAAGTAACCAAACGGGGCTCTGGCACATTTGTAAGTGCAAAGTCGAACTGTTTTTCACATGTGTAGACATGTGGTGCGCTTACAGTAAAAGCAGTCGCTAACTACCCACTATGATTATCATGGCCTGTACCACGTGTACTAGGGATAAGCAAAAAAAAAAATTTTTTTTAACGCTTTGCCAAATGTTTTAATTTTTTATGCTCCTGACGAGGACAAAAGATTTTTGTCGAAACGTCGAGACAATAAAAAAGATTTACTGGCCGAAGTATCTTTAATTTTAAGAACTATTTAATTTATTAACTCTAATATTTGTCAGTATTTCGGTTGGTTGAACACTAACCTTTTTCAAGGGATAACAGCGTATTTATTTTGTATTAAATAAAACTCAGCCTCACACATAGCGTCATTAAAATACAGTTGAAATAGTTTTGTAAAAATACAAAATAAGATAGAGGATTAATACATGTAATTATAAGGGAAAATATTAACAAAAGGAATTAAAATTTTGAAAACGAGGTGTGTGACTATGAGAATAACGTCTATATATTCTTTATAACACATATATATGAGAAAACAATTTAAAAAAACCTTTTTATTATTGTTTTCTCATGTGTTAAGCGTATTTACGCAAGTTTGGCCTTAAATACCCATTTCTTGGTTTCTCAAGAAGCCTCTGGGACCAAAAATCGTTTTGTTCTCAGTGGTACAGCCTTTTCCACGTTGACGAGCGCCAACAGCGCGAAACGCGTTCGTGGATGGCTTTTCGCTCCACTAGATGGCGCTAAAAAGCACATGAGCTCCTGGTCAGGATATGCCTACTTTGTTTTTAATATCAACACCTGACCTTTTTATTTTTTACTATTGTTTTTCATATATATGTCATAATATATGCTCTTCCAGGATTAATAAAACAAACCAACAGCCAACGAGAGAGAGATGAGCAGCTAAAGCGAGACACTTTAGACAACTAACTCACGACCATTTTGACCACATTCCTGAGGGGGGGGGCCGTCACCACCTGGCGACTATCCTGGTTAGCCCCCGGTTGTGTACACAGAGAAAACAGTCGTTCAGCTGATAACGTCTCGCTCGCTCTCTCTCGGCTGGCTGCCTGGATGATTGCTCTAACAACTCGTCGTGTGATTATTTCTCTCCTCACCACATTTACCACTATATTGCCATATATATATATATGTTGAAAAAATAAGTACAGCTGGGAAGAAAATAAGAGGGATTGATATGTGTGGCTATATTTTAAAGACAAATTTGTTAGTCATTTAGAGATTTAAATACCATTAAAGATAGTTAGAGAGAAAGAATAACTAAGTACTAGTTATGAGGAGATGGGCAAGTTTCCAAGACAAGTAATAATTTAACTTGTTCATCGCGTGATGGGAATTCTAGGCAGATAGTGACGGTCTACATCTCCTGATTGTTCCAACTTCTTCATCTTTTTTATACGTTCTTTTTACATTGAATAAAATCGATATCTCTTTAAAATTGAATGACTTTTTATTCTAATGTTTTTTAAATCATATTGGACAACTTTTCTTTTTGAAATTATAAAACAGAATATAATATTTGAAACTATTTTGCGTGAATTCTTTATATATTTTTTTCTGTGCTTCACTTCCATCAATAATTGACAATATGACCCAGAATAAGTATATTGCTACGGCGTTTTATGGTTTCCACAAGTCCATATCTCAGAAGAAGGCCAAGTGATACTCACTCCTCACTTTCTTACTGCTACTCTTTTTGTGTTGATTTCTTGCTTCCCTCTTTCTTTTTTTTTCTTTTCTTGTTTTTTTTTCTTCTTACTCTGTATATATCGTTATTTCCTTTGTCTCACTGCTTTGTTCTTATGCATACCTCTGGTGAATCCTGTATAGGGTCAGTGACCCTAAATAAAGGCTTTTTATATATATATATTTTTTTCACATGAAAAGCATTTTTACGCAAACTTGGCCTTAAATACCAATTTCTTGATTTCTCAAGAAGCCTCTGGGACCATATATTTTGGTCATAGAGGTTTGCACCAAGCTGATGAGGGCCAACAGCCCGAAAAGCGTACGTATTTTTCTTGATTAATCAAGAATGGGTATTAGATCAATTCTGGAATAATTCGATAAAATATTCGATTATATTTCCCTGAGCTCACCCCATAACCCCCAAGTGAAGCACGCGCAACAGAAGCCCGCGTTGATTATGCCTTGAAAGAAATGTAGACAACCAAAGAAATTCATTTCAAATCATATTTTATTGGCGTATTAATCATGTAAAGTATTTTCTCCCGTAGAAGGGCTTATTTGCCCGAAAGCTCGAGATATTTTTAAATAAAAAATATTTTAAAAAGAATCTTTTCCCTGCAGAGACTTTATGTTTTTATTTTAATCTGGAATAATCATTTTAAAAAATCAATGAATAGTTGATATTTATTCCGATAGATGGAGCAAGCCATCAGAAACTTTTAGTTGCACGATAAGGAGATATATTTTTTCTTAATTGATCATAAATTAATTAGACAAAGGTATTAATTAAATTATATCGATAGAAAATGAAATAGGCTTAAAGTGTTATTGACATTAATGATTTTCTTTATCTCCCCATATTGATTCGACACGATCATTCGGATTGGGATTCGATTTTTTAATGATAATCATCTACTTTTTTTATCACTCTAAGATTATGTAGTTAGAACACTGAAGATAGCAAATATGATCTTTCAGGTTCTAAATTTCTTATTTTTTGATACAATTTATATAGTCTCTTTTATTCAAACACACAAAACCTGATATCCCCGCTAGGTATGATTACAATTTATATTCTATCATATCCTTAGAAAAGATGTTGGATCGTTTTTGAAGACAACTCTCAGATTTATAAAATTAATTTATTAAACATTTTTAGATATATAGAGAGAAACGAATTAATTACCTCGTATTTAAGGCAACAAAAAAAAATCTAATTTACATACATCGTTCTAACCAGATTCAACTTGTGCAAAACAGACGACAAAGAAAAATAAACAAATTTATAATAGAGGGTAAGTTCCTTTTTTTACAAGCTTTCACACTCAAAGAATAATCATTTTCTTGCTTCAAAAGACCGCTCCAACCAAAAAGGAGGTGGTCTTGCCTTCCTAATTAGAAATATGTCGTATTGTGAAATCCACTTCTCCACTCCAGCCCTCTGGTCATTCAGGGAATCAAAATCCTACTTTTAGGAATAAGCAACAACAACATCAACTATATTATGATGCATTAGCGCGCCATCTGTTATAAGATTCTGAAATTATTTTAAACGCGTATGATTCTTTTAAAATTAAACAATTTCTACTGCCCTTACTGCAATGGAAAAATTAATGGGAGGGCCTGACTCATCAGTGGTGAACCCTCCCAGCGGTTTAACCAGTTTAATCTACCATACCGCTGTTATATTATATTTTCGATCTTCCTTTTATAGTGATACTGATGCTTTTATAATGATACAGTATCACTATAAAAGGAAGATCGAAAAATGCAATATAACAGCGGTATGGTAGATTAAACTGGCTAAACCGCTGGGAGGGTTCACCGCTGATGAGCCAGGCCCTCCCATTAATTTTTCCATTGCAGTAAGGGCAGTAGAAATTGTTTAATTTCAAAAAGAATCATACGCGTCTAAAATAATTTCAAAAATTTATATTGTTGCATCAATTGTAATGCGCCCTACATTTATTTGAAACTAGACGAATGGCCCGGGCAACGCCCGGGTTTACATGATTAAATGTATTATTCAAACACATTAAACATGTGCCCGTTGGCTGCAAGCGAGTAAATGTCGGCGCCCGTTGACTCCCGGCGAGCAAGCGACTGCTCCCGTCGGCTGCCGGCGTGCGAGTGGCTTCCCGGCGCATGCGCGCGCACAGGGAAGCCACGTGTCGCAGGCGGCCAATGGGCGCGCCCCGCCATCAGATCAACCGCGTTCTAGATGAGCTATTTAGAATAATTTGAATATATAGTTTTAATAATTGATTTATATATTTTTTAAAATAGCCTATCGTCATCCTCGTTATTTTTTACCTATGTATGGAAATTTTGGTTTGAATTAGTGAACTACTGCGAATTTGTATACCGGACATACAAACCAACCAACAGACAAACATACAAACATTCATTTTTATATATATAGATATTATATGATATTTATTTAAAACAGATTATTTACAAGGGTACCATTCCTTTTTATAGTTTCATTCCTTTTGTAATATTGTTATCTCATATTGTAATATAAAATTGAATGTCTGTCTGTCTGTCTGTTTGTCTGTACTCTATAGATTCAAAATCCATACATCCAATCGCCGTGAAATTTTGGGATATTATTAGGTACTAGACCAGTGATTCTCAACCAATGTGCCGCGGTAATTTTGTGTGCCGCGAAATTCTAAAAATGTGCCGCCGAATTTTAGTCATATGATTATGTTCACGTTTGTATTGGTTTTTCTTTTTTTCTTTTTCATTTTTTTACTTTTTAAAATAACGAAATTAGCAAATTGAATGTTAGAGATGTATATTACTTATATTTTGCATAGAAATATTGATACATAATTTGAATTTTCTTGCATTCAAGTTAGCAAAAGTGTGCCGCGAAATTCTAAAATTGTGCCGCCAAATTTTCAAATCTTTAAAATAATGCCGCAACAAAAAAAAAGGTTGAGAATCACTGTACTAGACGAATGGCCCGGGCAACGCACGGGTTTTACCCGAGTGCGAATATATTTTAAAAACGTTGTCTTGGGTGGTCTGTATAGACAGGTGTATGTATCAGACAGCCGATAACAGGGTTGTCTAGAGTGGCCGCTATAGACAGGGTGGTCTGTATAGACAGGTGTATGTATCACACAGCCGATAACAGGGTTGTCTAGAGTGGCCGCTATAGACAGGGTGGTCTGTATAGACAGGTGTATGTATCACACAGCCGATAACAGGGTTGTCTAGAGTGGCCGCTATAGACAGGGTGGTCTGTATAGACAGGTGTATGTATCACACTGCTGATAACAGGGTTGCCTAAGGTGACCGCTATAGACAGGGTGGTCTGTATAGACAGGTGAATGTAACACTCTAATGATAACAGGGTTGCCTAAGGTGACCGCTATAGACAGGGCGGTCTGTATAGACAGGTGGATGTATCACACAGCTGATAACAGGGTTGTCTAGAGTGGCCGCTATAGACAGGTGTATGTATCACACACCTGATAACAGGGTTGTCTAGAGGGGGGCAGGGAGGTCACGTGTTCGCCGGCGGCAGCCAATGGGCGCGCATTCTATCCGTGAACGGTGACGGTGAGCTTCAGAATAAGGCAATTATATAAGTAGATATCACCGCGAAGGTTTTTGAAAAATAATATCTTGAATATCCTTAGAGTTATTTGCAGATTTGTAGATTTAACTCGCAAGCAGCGCCCCCATTGTGACGATGATAACAAGTTTTCTTATCACCAAGTTTGTTATCTTAAATATTATTTATCAAAAGTAAGATTATCTCAGGATGACACGGCAATTTATTTGAGACAAGAATAATGATACAATTCCAAGGCGAAGAAACTATTCCTTTAACTTCCAATTACCGAGGGAACCAATTAATATTGATTTTATTCAACTTATCGAGTATTTTTCAAGGGACCGGGAAAAAATGTTCACTAGATAAAACTATGATTTTCTAATGTAGAAAATTAGGAAAGACAAAATTCAGGATGACACGGCACACAGGGACCGGAAAAAAATGTTCACTTTATCGAGTTTCAAATTATCAAAAAATATATATATATTTTTTATAAGTTTTCGAGAATTGTTTTAACAAATGTTCGCTAGACAATCATCTTTCTATAAAAATATCGCTTCTCAGACACAAAGTTTGGAGCGGGACGTTTCACAAAAGTGACATCCACGGTGCCAATTTATAATTGTAACAAATATTATTTGAATAAAAACATTTAATCGGGTAAAACCCGGTCGTTGCCCGGGTCATTCGGCTAGTTGTACATATATCTTTATTGGTTATTGGAGAGAGAGAGAGGACCTAGAGGAAGACTGCGGATCACGACCTACGAGGTAGACAACAAATAAATAAACACAATAACTTTAAAAGGTAATTTATTTTTATTTACTTTTCTTTATTTTCTTTGAGTATGGAACCCGCTCGGTGTATAACACCAAAAAGGAGGAACCAAGGTCGATGACCCTGAAAAGCTGCAACTTGGTGCAACAATTTTGACAATTTTTTAAACAAAAGCAGTTATAAACTCATTGTTAAAGAAAGACTAATAAAAAGCGATAAGATAAATTAGGAACCTGATTCTTTTTCATGTTAGACAGATATTCAAAAATATTCTGTGGCCAAGAAATAATTTATGATTTAATTTAATATAATTCAATGAAAATAATCAACAGATTATAAAAATATATATTACCCTGTATTTGTAAATTCATCATTTAGTTACCTAGCTTGTTTGCTCGATATTCTCTAGCTGTAGATAGTTTGGTAAATTTGTTAATATTTGTCGACTGGTCATGGTGACGTCATCAATAAATACTTTCACATCTCCAGATATACAAAGACTTGATTTCTACGCTACAATATTTACAAAAGTGTGATTAAATCTCAGACAATTCTCTCAGGAATATTTAAAAAATCATATTTTGCAGTCTCTTCATAATACGTTCTTTCATTGACATAGCTTCCTGATTAAAGAATGGATACCTCCCAAAACATCTTGAAGTTTACTCCAGAGTTATTGTATATGAATTCCGATATACATGTTAAAAGGTACAACTTCCTTAAGTTTTGTCTATGAGTGTATCTTTCAGAGTTATTGTCTGAATCCCGATATACATGATAAAAGGTACAACTTCCTTAAGTTTTATCCAGATGTCGCCGCTTTTCCTATAAAAACCTATTGTTGTTGTTTCCCATTGGCCTGCTCAGCCTTTTTGTAGATATGTAAATACGTAATCTTTTATTTTCTCCTTTATACGTCAAATTAGGTATTTCAAAATTTAATTATGTTGTTGTTGTCGTGTCCAATGAAGAGCCTCAGATGTCTCCATACATCTCTATCACAGCAGCAGCAATGTCCTCTATCTTGGGTGTGTAAAGTTCTGGGTCCTTGTCAATTTCTGTTGTTGTTGTCGTGTCCAATGAAGAGCCTCAGATGTCTCCATACATCTCTATCACAGCAGTCGCAATGTCCTCTATCTTGGGTGTGTAAAGTTCTGGGTCCATGTCAATTTTCTGTTGTTTTTGTCGTGTTTAATGAAGAGCCTCAGATGTCTCCATACATCTCTATCACAGCAGCAGCAATGTCCTCTATCTTGAGTGTGTAAAGTTCTGGGTCCATGTCAATTTTCTGTTGTTGTTGTCGTGTCCAAAGAAGAGCCTCAGATGTCTCCGTACATCTCTATCATAGCAGCAACAATGTCCTCTATCTTGGGTGTGTAAAGTTCAGGGTCCATGTCAATTTTATGTTGTTGTTGTTGTCGTGTCCAAAGAAGAGCCTCAGATGTCTCCATACATCTCTATCACAGCAGCAGCAATGTCCTCTATCTTGGGTGTGTAAAGTTCTGGGTCTATGTCAATTTTCTGCAAGGCTGCGTAAAATGCTGGACATGAGAATATGTGAGTAGGTGTTAGTTCCACACCAGGAAAATTGTTACATGTCCTGTAGGTTCTTGTGCCATCTGGATGTATTGTCATTCCTTTATAATGTTTCGTTATAAGTCTTGTTAAGGTTTTTGTCATTTTTCTCTCAGAGTTCATTTCGCATATTTGTTCTTTTCTTATTTTTTTTGTTTAATTATCTCTTAATTATGTTCATCAGACCAATTAAAGTAAATTGTGAATCTTTATTATATTTTAGTATTTTTACCACGACTGCAATATCACAACATACTCATGTATCCAAAAAATAGTCAGCATCAGCAAGTAATAATTCTATAACTCTAATTCCAAAATCAGAAGAAATCTCCTATGTAATATATACAGTTAAACCTGTCTATATCGCCCCCTCTAAATAGCGCGCGATTTTAAATATTTTACATTAAAATGACCTGTCTATAGCATCCCCTCTCTATAGCACCCTATTTTGGTGAGTCCCAAGAGTGGGTGTTATAGACAGGTTTAACTGTATATATATATATATTCATCTAAAATGCTCATGTGATCCTGAAGGTAAAAATAGACGATTAATTTATGTTTATTCCGATAGATAGTGCAATACATCAGCAACATTGAGTTTTAAATTCAGAAAACGCTTTTTTCCCAATTTTAAAGAGATTCCTCGGTCGACAGCTAGAATATATATAATCATTACACATGAGATAATGTAAAACAAAAATTATTCTCATCTATAGAACACACGCAATTCCCAGAATTTAAATTGATATTTTATATAACTTTATTTATATACAGTTAAACCTGCCTATAGCGCCCCCTCTTGGGACTCACCAAAATAGGGTGCTATAGACAGGTCACTTTTATTGTAAATCGCATCGTACTGCGTAATTAAAATCGGGCGCTATTTAGAGGGAGCGCTATAGACAGGTTTAACTGTATATGTTTTTAAAGTATTAATTAAAACTTGCTAAATATGGTAATTTTAGAAATTAATAGTTATCCAAATTGAAAACAAAACCCTCCTATATAAATTAATTCGATACATTTGTGTTGTGCCATCTATGTAGTCCTATTTTACATATTGGCCCGTGGAAGTAGAACCTTAGGCTCGAAAGTTGCCAGTTCTTCGATTGAATAAAAATAAATTCAATTGTTACCTATCTCATTATACCGTTTTAGTATATTTTAGCAATTTTATCTTAGTGGAAAATAGTACAAAAGTGGGAAATTGTACTGGGATCAGGTTTATAAATTAAGAGAAAGGCATCTCCTTATCGTTCAGCTGAAAGTTGCTGATGGCTTGCGCCATCTATCGGAATAAATAGAAACTATTGTAGAGATCATGTTTACACATTACATGCGGGATACTTACAGTATATTCTGTATATAACTACCTACTATGATTATTATGGCTGTACTACATGTACTAGGGATACAGATAAATGTACGGATACGAGTTGAAGAGCTACGTGACTTATCCTAAGCTAAGTAGTCGTCAACCCCGCCGTATTACCATTTTGATTCTCCGTGAAGTGTCCAGTCCACATGCTTCTCGTGTCCGTGCGTTGAGTAACATCATTACGTAGCAAATATGACGTAAGGATATATCTTCTTTTCTATTTCTATTTCTTAATATTCCATCTTTTTATAATCACTCGCTCCAATATAATCGTGTTACACATACAGCTTTATTAAGACCACCGGTCTTATACAGATTCACCACAGGAAGGAAGCCTAGATGGAGCTCCTATATTCCAGGCAACACAGAACCCAACAACAGTCTCCAGGTCAGACACATGTCCAATGGCCACACCATGCATACGTCAAGGTTAACGTATCACTGATAACGGCTAGTGTGGAATCAGCCGCGTTCTAGTCTTCACTTTCCTCATCCAAACGGACCACGACATTTAGTGAATCTATAAAGTTTTCCCAAAAGTTCGTGTTTTTCTTAAAAAGTTCATTTTTATAGATCAATTTCCTCCCAGCAAAATTTCCCATCGATACATATGTGTATAAAGCAGTATCTATATATATATATTATATAAAATATAGTGCCCCTTTATAGGTATATATATATATATGTTATATAAAAATATGTTTTTCAAATATATTTCATAGATAAAATACTCTGCTAAATCGACCACCAGAGGTCATGCTTCCCCTATAAAAACTCGTTGTTGTTCTTTCCCGATGGCCGGCTCAAACCTTTTGTACATTATGTAAATAAGTTTTCATTTTTTTTATTCTTACGCCTTAAGTCAGGTAGTACTTTAATCACATTATGTTTTTTATATATTCCTCAAACTCAATTAAAGCAATTACTGATCAAAAATATTATTTATTATTATTCTTTAAATGTTTTTGCCACAACTGCATTACCATAATCTTCAACATGATTCAAAAATCAACAGAAATCTCATTTTAATATAACATATATATATTCCAAATGTTTACACACACATACTCGGGCGTGCGGCCACGCTTTCGCGAGCTCCGCCGTTTTCGCCTTTTGAGTGCGTGTAAAGGGCGCTTAGTCTGGCAAGTGTGGTATTGGCAGAAAGCCCAGGATGTGTTGAAAAGGTGCCTGAAAGGCCCAGCATCCTGCTACCAACAGGCGAGGAATTATCGCCAAAAGACATAAATATGAAGAAAATAATTGAAATTTCTTCTGAAAATCAAAAGAATGCAAATTCGCCGGCAGGCGACATGCATGTAAATCCGGCCGCCGCGCGTGGTGACGTCACGGCGCCGAAGACTGCTGCTACGACCAGCGCAACTCCAGCCAGCCCGGCCTCGCTCAACTGGGCCGACAGCGAGATGGCGGAGGCGGACGCCAACGACGGCTACACAGTCGTGAAGAGCAAGAAAAGGCGCCGCGTCTCACCGTCACCTGACCACGCCGCTAAGCAGCCAAGCAGGCCTGCTGAGAAGCGCAGCTCCCAGCAGCAGAAGCGGCCAACAGGGCCGAGGTCAATGCCGCCCCAGGAAATCAAGGCGACACGCGCCAACATCGCCGACGCCAAGGCGAGGCAGACCACTACCAACCACGAGAACTACGTCTTCGTGGAGCTGTGCCCAGACATCCCGGACTACTCCTACCTCCGGGCAATTGGCAACCTGCTCGGAGGGCCAGGGAAAATAAGCCAGTTAAACAGGATGAACGGCCACTATGTCGTGGGCCTCGCGAGCAAAGACCTTGCGAGCCGTCTGGTGGAGGTGGGCCTGGACATTGAGGGCACCCACCTGAAGGTCTTCCCCTTCCGAAAAAGGGCAGAACGCATTACCATCGCAAATCTGCCCGGATTCGTCGAGGACAGCACCATCGTGGAGCCCCTGCGCAACTTCGGCACCGTGACCTCCATCGCCCCCATCATGATCAAGATGGGGGAATACACCTTCAACGACGGCCGCCGGGAGGCGTTCATCCTGCTCCACGAGGGCATGAGGCTGGAGTCGCTGCCCACCCGTCTGACCATCAAGTCCAAAGGAGACATCCTGTCAGCCTTCCTCTCCTTTGGCATCAAGTGTTCCAAGTGCGGCAAGCAGGGCCACCGCAGAGCCAACTGCCCAGCGCTCGCCAGGCAAGGGAACGGCAGCCCCAGGCAAGCAGCGTCTCCCACCGACGCAAGGCCTCGCCCCCCCCCCCTCCTCCTCCTCCTCAGCAGCCAAGGAAACCGGCACCTGCGCCCGCAACACCGGCGTCCCCTGTCCAACCGGCGAAGACATCAACCGAGGCTCCAGCGATCCCCTCGGCGCCCCATCCTGCCGAACCGAAGGATCTTGCCCAGCCCGCCCCTGTTGCCCTCCCTGCTCCTCTGGCTGCCCCGCGATCCTTCCGCTCAACATCGAGATGTCGGAGGAAGAGCCGACCTAAACTCCCTCCACGCCTTCCAAGGGAAAACCCGCAATCGTCCAGCTGCGGGAGCACCTCGAGAAGTTCCCCTCCATTGCCATCGACCACTCCGGGCTGCTCGGCCTAGACTGGGAGGACGCACAGAAGCTCCTCGCCTCTCCAACCAACATGAAGAAGCGAGTGCCCTCGCTGCTAGAAGCACAAGTCGTCGCCTTCACTGAGCTGGCCAAAACCATCATGGCCTCGTGCCCTAACTCAAACACCCTTGTCTACAAGACCCTCCAGAAGACCAGGACGGCGCTGCTTGTAGGACGGCCCAAATGAGTTACCGCGTCGCCAGCATCAACGCGCGAGGGCTCGCCACTCGGGGAAGGAGCCTTGCCCTATGTCATCTCCTCAGGCAACATCGCGTGGACATCGCGTTTGTCCAGGAGACAAACGCATATCATCTGGGCAGCGGCCAAGACCTCTGCCTCGGCTACAACGCTGTTGTATTAGCCCATCCCGTAGCCATCTCGGGATCCGGACTCGCCTGCGTCTTCGGGCCAGGCGTAGCCGTGCTACAACAGCGCATCCTGTGGCCGGGCCACATTGCCTTGGCAACCATAGATGTCCACGGCGAGGAGATGACGGCCATCACCGTTCATCTGGCGCATGAACCCAGAGAGAGAAATCAACAACTAGAGCTCCTAGCGGCGACAGCGGCACAGGAGGAGGAGGGGGCCTGCTGGATCATCGGCGATTTTAATATCAGGGATCGGGGCCCCTCATCATCATCATCTGGACCTGGCCGCGCTGGTCGACGTGGCCACCCAGTTCGACGCCGCCCACCTGCCCACCAGAGTCGCAAGGCACGGCGACCAAGTCGAATCCAGCCGCCTGGACCGGATCCTCGTCCCTGCTGGAGTCTTGGATCGCGTGTCCATCTACGCGACCAGCCACTACCACCTCTCGGACCACCGCCTCGTGCTGCTCCAGGTGGGCCCGCCCACCGCCTTCTCCTCCCCCACCCAGCCTCGCTTTGGCCGCGATGCTCCGCTCAGGCCTTGCTCTCGAACATCTGGCTGGCTACATCCGGGAGCTCGAGGAAGACACGGCGCACGACGACGACGACGGGATCCTATGGGACAGATGGACCACCATCAAGGCGGGGCTGCTGGCGGAGGCCAGATCCCTGCACGACCCGCGCCACGCTGCCAGCGACAGCTACATCTACAGGGCAAGGCGCTATATCGCGGCGCAGCTCGAGGCCTCCTCCATCCGGGCCGACTACCCGTCGCTGCCGGACCTGGCGCGCGCCATCCGCCTGCGACGCCCGGTCAGCGTCATCAGGGACGAGCAGGATAACATCATCGAGGGCCCCGAGCTTCGGGGGAGGGCGTACGCGACCTTCCAGCCCCGCTTCGCCCGTCCCACCAGCGATCCAGCTGCGGGAGCCGCCTTCATCGCCTCAGCGCGCTCAACACCACCCGCGAGCTGAGCGAGGAGGACCCTCTCCACCGGCCGGACATCAGCCCCAGCGAGATCGCCAACGCCATCGAGCACCTCCCTCGCGGTAAGGCCCCCGGCTGGGACGGCTTGCCGTGCGAGCTCCTCGTCGCTTTTAACGAGGACTTCTTCGCGGAAGCTCTGGCCCGGGTGTTCGCGGCATCACGGCTCCGCGGTGCCCTGCCTCCGTCGACGCGGCGCAGCTCCATCTGCCTCGTGCCCAAGGCCCGCGGAGGTCGCGGCCTTGATGGCTACAGGCCCGTCGCGCTGCCCTCGGCCGACTACAGGGTCCTGGCCGCCATCCTTCACCGGCGACTCAAGCCCCACCTGCGGACCCTGGTGCCGGAATGCCAGACCTACGCCGTCCCCGGGAGGTCCCCGTCATGGAACATCGCCATTGTGACGGACGCCGTCGAGGAGGCCACCGCCCTGGGCTCGCCGCTGGCCGTCATGGGCGTCGACCTAGAGTCCGCCTTTGACTCATTGGACCGCGGCTTTCTGGAGTCCCTGCTAACATCCCTCCGCCTCCCGCCGGCCTTCAGGGCCTGGATTAACATCCTGTACGCCGGGGCGGACGCCACCATCCGGGCCGGAGGCTACTACACCACCGCCTTCCCCCACCTCAACGGCCTAAGACAGAGTTGCGCCGTGAGCGCCGCACTTTTTAGCATCGCCACGGGGCCGCTGCTACGTCGCCTGGAGTTGACCCTCGGCGTGGGCAATGTCATCGCCTACGCCGATGACATCGTCCTCCTATTCCATCGCGACGTAGACTTCGAACGGGTGGCGACCGTCTTCGAAGAATACAGGCAGGCCTCCGGAGTTGGCGTGAACCTCCGGATGAGCGCTGGCCTCTGGTGCGGCGCCTGGCGCAACCGCGGCGACTCCCCTCTCGGCGCCTCCTGGTCGACCACCTCCATCAGGGTCCTCGGGCTCGACATCGCCCCCAGGAGCACCGTCGCCCACCGGGAGCAGCATCTCCTGGCCCTCCTGGAGACTGCATGCCGCAGATGGACGCCCTTCACCCGCGGCCTCTCCCTCGTCGGGCGAACAAGAGCGGCGAACACGCTGGTGGGCTCTGTCATCCAGCACCACCTGCATGGCTATCTACCATCACCCCCGACCATCGCCAAGCTGCAGGCCCGACTGGAGAGGTTCGTCTGGGGACAGGACCACACGGCGTGGCTTCCCGCCGTTGTCATGGCGAGGCCAGTTGCCATCGGAGGCCTCGGCCTTCTCGACCTCGCGACCCAGCTCCAGCTCGCCTGCCTCAAGGGGGTCGGGCTTATGGACCTTCGAGGTCTGGGTAGCCATTACTGCTCCAAGGATGCCTCAAGGGGGTGCAGGTCGCGCTCCGCGGGGGCAGAAATGCCTTCAGCTGGCTGGTCGGCGGCAACAGCGGGGAAGCCTGGATCCACCCTCCACCGGACGGCACCCGTCTCCGGCTGCTGAAGCTATGGGAGGAGGCCTCCAACATCCTGGGCCTCAACTACCGGGCGGTCCCCACGGCTCAGCTGCTGGACCTCCCCATCATCGGCGGCTGCCGGTTCCTCCGAGCGCTCGGCCCTGGCTGACGCCGCGGCCCTGGGCGCCTTCTGTCGGAGGCTGACCACCGAGAACGCCGTGGGCTTCGGGGCGGAGTCCACGCCTTCATCCAGTTCCCTTGCTGCGGCCGTGGTGCTGCGTGGGACGGCTACGCCGTTCCTCAACGGCCTCACGACCCGCTCGGCCCTGGATCGTCCGCGCCTCGCCGCCACGCCCATCTCCAGATTCCTGGCGAGATGGACGCCCACCATCAATCCACCATCCAGGATCGACTGGGCCTCGCTGCGGCGCTGCGCCTACTCGGGCCACGAGGTCGACGCGGCCCTCAAGTTGGCCCTCCACGCCCTGCCCCATCCGGCCCATCCTGCCTCGGTCGGCCCCTCCTGTCCTGCCTGCGGGTCCATCGACCGCTCCCTCAGCCACCGTTTCTGGTGCTGCCCCTCCATCAGGCCTCTCATTAGAGAGGCCTTCAACATCATAGGACGGCCCCCTGACCTGCAGGCTTGGATCTTCGGCGGGTCCGGCCTTGAGGACGACGCCCTTTCCATCCTGGCGTCGGCAAAGTTGCGAATTTATCGCTACTTTGTCCAGGTTGGGCTCGGAGAAGCGGTGGAGGACCCGCTCATCGCCGCTTTCTCTTCCTCTCTCTCTCATGTGAGATGTAATATTGTCTAAGATGACAATAAATATTGTTTAATTGTCAATTGTCACACACACACACTTCTTCCTTTTCTTTTTTGGCCGACGCACGGAACGGTAATGATCCTGCCCCATTCAGATTCTCCCACTTGGGTAAGGTAATAATCATCTTGTGTTATTTACATAGAAATTGAACTGGCTTTACTCTTCGTCTTAAAGTCATTCATTTGTTGACTGGTCCTTACATAATGATTGAAGCCTCGAGATATCATTCAACCAGCACATATCATCCATCCACCACGCACGTATATTTTCAAAAAAAATTGATTTTCAAACAGAAATAATGTAGTATATTTTTCTCTCAGTATATAGTAAGCATTTAAAAAATATATATATAATAACTTGTATATAAAAATGTATTTATTATTAAATTTTTAAAGTGATAATCCTGTTGAAGGACTGACAAGTCCGAAAGTTTGATAATAAAAAGTTGTACAAGAAACTTAACCCTGTAAGCTTCATTTATTTTATAATAATGATGATCTAAAAAATGTATAGTGAGCTATTGTTTTAGATTTGTTTTCTGATATTTTATGTCTACACATACAGAAAGCAGTTATATATATACATACTCGTATATTACACTTACATTACTTGTACTCACTACAGGGGTTTGGACTCGTATAAAAATCTTTCTAGTTTTTGAAGCAGATTTTAAAAAAAGTGGCCAAAATGAGGGAAGAATTCGATCCTGTATCATGTTTGTCCAAGACGCCAACCCTCCCTGTAACTCCCACACAGTCACACAGGGGGAGAATCAAGCCACATCAATACTCGATCAATTCTATCGATTGAGGTTTATCATTCAAAATTTAGGACAAACTTTGGGAAATCGATCAGCCCTTGAAGTAAGCTAGCAATCAGAAAGGATGATAGGTACTTGAACTCTCATTTTCTTTACTTGTATGTATTTTTATTAAATTTATCAATTATTTTTATCTATTCATATCTATTTATTCATATGTTTATCATCATATAATCTTATTTATTCATATTTATTCTGTATTTAATCTTATATGGATGTTGTAATAAATCAGTTTCAATCACATTGTTTTAAAGATAGAGGCTGCCTGTCCTAGTTCTTAGAATTAAAGATACTTCGGACAATAAATCTTTTTATTATCTCGACGTTTTGACAAAAATCTTTTGTTCTCGTCAGGAGCAAATAAAAATTAAAGTATTTACCAAGGTATTAAAAGTATTCTATATTATGAAGAATAATTTTTAACGCCTTGCCAAATGCTTTAATTTTTGTTTGATCCTAACGAGGACAAAAGATTTTTGTCAAAACGTCGAGATAATAAAAATATTTATTGTCCGAAGTGTATTTAATTTTAAGAACTAGGACAGGCAGCCTCTATCTTTATGACAAGAATATTGTATTGTGTGTTGTTTGACTAAAGATCCCTAAAATAATTACAAAAGTAGAGATATAATATAAATAATTACAATTAGGTTTCTTTATTAAGTTAAAATTACTAATTTTTCACAAAGAAATTTATTGTAATTATCTTTATTGATATATAGTTTAAAATTAAAATAAAAAAAGGCATATCCTGACCACGTTCACATGAACATTTAAATGCTAGAGCGCCATCTAGTGGAACAGAAATCAACTAAACGTTGATTTAGCATGTTTCCTGATATTTGACTAACCTATTTTCTTGATAAATCAAGAAAAGTCAACCACGAACGCATTTCGGGCTATTGGCGCTCGTCAGCGTGGTGCATGCTGTACCTCTACGACCAAAAATACATTTTTTTTGGTCCCAGAGGCTTTTTGAGAAACCAAAAATGGGTATTTAAAGCAAAACTTGCGTAAATACGCAGAACATGTGAAAAGAATATATAAATCTCAGAATGTATTGGCGTAAAAAAGTAAAAATCTTCCAAACTCTGTAAAATTAATCATTATAGTATGAGGAGATTAAGCATCCCTATAGTTCTGTTTTTTTTTTATTAAAAAAAGAATCAAATATTATTTCAATTATATTATATATTTTACTTTTTTGCTTATCCCTAGTACATGTGGTACAGGCCATGATAATCATGGTGATTAGAGGTAGGCTACTGCTTTTACTGTAAGTGAATCACATGTCTACACATGTAAAATAAATATAGAATTCGAAACTATTATAGACACATATGATTCTTTTTAAAAATAAACAATTTCTACTGTCCTTACTGCAATGGAAAAATTAGGGGAGGGTCTGGTTCATCAGTGGTGAACCCTCCCAGCGGTTTCGCCAGTTTAATCTACCATACCGCTGTTATATTGCATTTTTTCGATCTTCCTTTTATAGTGATATTGATGCTAGACTCTTGGAATGGGTATTTTAGATGAACTATGGACATAAGCTTTGAGGACAGCAGAATTACATATAATTATAAATATATAATATATTTTATAATGACGGGAGAGGCGCCCTATGCTTCTATATTTATAATTATATGTAATTCTGCTGTCCTTTAAAGCTTATGTCCATAGTTCGTCTAAAATACCCATTCTAAGAGTCTAGCATCAATATCACTATAAAAGGAAGATCGAAAAAATGAAATATAACAGCGGTATGGTAGATTAAACTGGCGAAACCGCTGGAAGTGTTCACCACTGATGAGCCAGGCCCTCCCATTAATTTTTCCATTGCAGTAATGCATGCTATGCATGCTAATGCATCATAATACACCTATCCCCCGATTTGCACGGTACTTGTTTTACACGTTTTCGCTTTTACACGGTTCTCCAAATAAGTTTTTTTTTTGTTTTTATCGCACTATACTAAATGCTACTGTGATTGAACACATGCGCTGTGTACACATCTCACGAGGAATCCTGAGCTTATGTGCTGACTACATATTTTAACCTGTCAATGCATTTTATTTTTATTTCTGTGTACACCTATCCCCCGATTTACACGCTTTTCTCAGGAATGTATCTACCGTGTAAATCGGGGGATAGGTGTATATATAATTTCATTTCCAGAATATCGACCAACTATCTATTTATCCGATAGATGGCGATATACATCAGTAACATTTGTTTACACGATCATAATATGTAATTTTCTTAATATTACTGTCTGATCTTATGTTCCATTTCCTCCATTTGAATAATTTCCATTTCTATGAAGACGATTTTTTTTGCAGGATCCACGTTGGGGCGCCATTTAATCCATACATATACTGGTGTCCATTACGAAATAATTCAGAAGAAAAATAGAATATTAAAATGTATTTTATTAGGGTCCCCCCAATTTTAATCTGGAATCAAGCCAATTTGGATCATTTTCAATATGAAAATTAGTGAAAATTACTACCTTGGGC